>JAVSCE010008523.1:0-63461 GCA_032199065.1 Smutsia gigantea | reverse complement strand
TCAGAGGAATGAATTATTGAAGACAAATGCTTTAAAGAGTTGTGGCTAAAGAAGCATGGCTGGAAATACAGTCAAAGCATCTAGTAAACATTTTCTAGAAGTAATATGCTCTCCTGATGTGGATCCAGTGCTGCATTTATGCTCTACCTGTCTTTTAAAGTAAATCGCAGAATATACCTTTAGCTTTTAAACTGCCTCATATTCTCTAATTTCTTTAATTTTTGTAATTCAGTAACTAGTTCTCAAGAGGAAACAGAATGGCCAGCTTATCAGTCAAGGTTCAGCTGAAGACAATAAAAAAACACCTTATTTAGTTTAAGCAAAAAGTGATTTAATACAGGGAATTGGATGCCTACACAATTGCTGAAAAGGCTTCCGGGGTAAATCGCAGAATTTCCGAAATCTCCTGCCTGGCCTTGGTCCATTTACATATCAATAGGTGTTTAAGGCTGCAGCGTCTAAGGCAAGGGGTGGAGAGAGGACTGTCATCCTCTCCGTCCCTCTGCTCCTGGTGTGTAATTGGTCTGGCGCCTGCCAGTTGCCGGGGACCTGCCCATGGGGTTCCTCCCAGAAGGGTCAGGAGAGGAAGTGAGTTTGCACTGTGGCTGCAGACACACAGAGCAGCAAGTGGGCTTGGCTAGCAGGGACTGGGAGAAGGGGCAGAATATGAGCTGTGGCGGGAGGGGACAGATGGTGCCAAGCTTGGCCAGTGAATTCGATCAAGCTGTGAGCAATAAAAACAGTTTTGCCAAACCTACTATTTCCCTTGACTTATTTCATTTTCAGTGGTTTCATAGGGGATTCGCCTGGGCCAGAAACCCCTTCTCTCTGGAGCTACAGAGCTGGAGATACAGGCTCTAGGCTGAGCTTACTAGAATTATTTCCAGAAGAACATTGCAATAAAAACCAGATGTATAGTACTTCCTATGATGCAGGATCACTCATTATGTTTTTGCATATATACTTTAATCCTCACTAGGTATTTTCACCTTGTGACTTAACATCACAGAACAAGTAAATGGCAAATCTGGCACTGGAATCCAGGCAATGCAGCTCCTAAATCTGTACTCCTAGCCATTGTGCTCTATTGTCTGTCTAGGTACGGACGTAGTGTAAGTTAGTCATCATCTCTGCTAAGATCAAGAATTTATGGAATTAGGAAGTAACTACCCAAAATGCTGTGTCTAGGGCCACACTGTTCTAACCCCATCCACGCCAGCAAAATGAATGCCCTGTGACTTGTAAAAGGAGAGTCCAGACAGTGGGCCTTTTGATAGGGCAGCCAGCAGAAACACACAAAGGGCAGAGGTGGTACCTGACTGTACCTCACTTTCAGTTATTGTAGGAGTGAGTCTGCTTGGTGAAAGCTTGATGACTTAAAACTCAAACTGAAATGTGATGTAGCCTTCAGCTTTCTAATCTCTTGATTTCCATAAAGTTACAAGAGACATAAGCAAATTTATCTGCAGTGCATGCCACAGCCAGGCATAATGTTGTGTGGATAAGGTGTGTTTAAACTAAGGCCAGTAGTTAGCACTGCTCAGAATCAAAGAGTAAACTTTATGTTTACAAATGTACTACAGTTACAAATGGTTCTACATTTTCTTTGATGCCAGAGCAACGATCACACTTGGGCATGTCTCATCTTTAAATTACCATGACACCACCATGCACATACTTGTCACCCTCAGTATGTCGGTCACCAGTGCTCTATGACCCTACTGCTTTTACCTCTAGCTCCTTCCTTCACCATCAGGGCAAAGAGAGTTAGACAGTGTTACATGTTGGCAGCCTCCTGATTAAAGGATAGAACTGTAATGCTATAGGTAGGCTTTTTTATTCTCTTTTTTCTGATTGTTTTATATATACAACAAATCACTACCCTCATATGTTACCCTTTTCCCTCCTGGAATAATTCTGGCTTCATCTGGTTTACAATAAAAGAACACAGATATGCATGCAGAAAAGAGTTCTCATAAGTCAGCATCTAGTACAGTTTCTGTAATAAAAATTACAGAAAGTTCATGAAAGTAAATCAATGAAGTCAAGTAAAGTTGATACAAACCATTTGAAACTGTGATTATAGTCCCTCTGTGATTTTAATGTAAAAGGACATTAGCTCTGGGTTTGAAAGTTTAGATCTGGCCCCTGCATTTAGCTGCTGGGCAATTTTAAACGTTACTTCTTTTTTTTTCTTTGTTTAAGTTTCCTCATTCATGAAAGGAGAATAAAACCCATCACCCCAAAAGATTATAGGCAATCATAACAGGTGCCGAATAAATATTTTTACAACATAAGGAATAGTGAGTTATAATGGGACAGCTTTGATTCAAATCCTAGCTCCAGCACTGGTGGCTCTACGACTTTGAGCAAGTCATTATGTTTTCTCGTTTTTCAAAAAGGTAAGTTAAAAGTAGAAAATTTGTCAGGTTCTTGAAGATAAATGAAACAATGTAAGAGATGTGATGGATCTTATGATGTCTATGTGTAAAGTACCCATAAAAATGTTAAGTATTAATAAATTCCTGTAAAGATACAGACTTTTGTCCTTTCACTGGAGTTCCAATGTTTATCGTCATGCATGACCTTAATAAAATACTGTTGGAATTTCCCAACCTCATGATTCGTCTCCTCATTGAGCACTGGGTTCCTGATCCACGGCTTTGCATATTATTTTTTTTCTGGTAGGTAGGCATGAAACAGACTTAGTTCAACTTACCAGCTTGGCTCTCTTATGGTACATTTGGTAATAATAGTAAAACAAAATTGAGATATTGACTTTTGTAGAATTATCTTGAAGGGACTTAGCTATGAAGATAGGAAGAAATGCAATTCTTTAGGCAGGAAAGAGAAGAGAAATACAAGAATGAAGTAATGTAAAATGTTTGGCCTTACAAAAAACATTTTCTTGGTGTTTGGTTTGTAATAGCAGAAGCCATAAAGAAATATCTTTCTTGAAATTATACTGCTAAATTAGTCCAGCATGGTCTCAGGTGTTTTACTTCAGCCTGCCTCTTTCAGTGAGTATTTGAATACCGAACAGAATTTTCATGATTTACTCATCTCATAGCAATGAGAGGCCCTCACAAGCATTAGAAAATCCTCTAGTTTTAATAATTCCTAATCCAAAACTAGGACTAAATAATTTTAATATTTCTTCTGCTGGGAAGAGTAAATCAGTACAAGTATTGATAAATTTGTTAGGCCTCAAACATCCCTTGCATTTTTAGTAGTACTTGGACTCTGCTAACCTAAACCACACACACACACACACACATTTTATAAGCGAACAATATTCACAGAGACAAATTTTCACTCATTGCTGCAGAAAAGGTATTAGTATTACATGGATGTCAGCTTTCTGCGATTTATATTCATTGAAAAATAAAAATAAATAAAGCACAGCAAATGTGTTAGAGACTGAGATAGATAATGGTGTGCTACAAACTATAGGGGATATTATCAATACAGTATTAATCTCATTTAGTTATTTGTACCAGTAGATGTGCCATCAGTTGGAAGGTTCTTAATCAATCTATTAATATTGCCTTCATGATTTCACTTTCATACAGGTCCTTGAAAGCTATGAAAGCCTGGACTAAGAAATATGAATAATTTCAAAGTTCTGGGGCGGCTAACTGAATTCCAGAAGTCCTTAAATTGTTAATTAATGCCATAGGCAGGAACTAATGTATCACTTTTTATGGAAAATAAATTTCCCTCCCTGTGGAGTTGTAGCATGGATAATACTGAAGTGTTTTAAAGGGCAAAAAAGAGATTCTGGGTAAGTTATGATGGGCAAAATTCTCCTTCTCTCTCTCTCTTCTCTTTTTTTTTTCCTCACTTAAAGGAGAAGGCATGACAATAAAGTCAAAATAAATGGAATGACACATTCAATCTCCATGAAAACAAAACGAAACAGTTTTATTTTCATTCCTTTGTTCTAGATCAGAAATGAACCTGCCATTTACCCTGGGAAATTGATGAGAAAGGACTTCTTGGTTGAGAAATCCAAGATTTTGTGGCTTTTTTGAACATTTCTCATGTTAATGTAGGAGAGGGATTTATAGTTCATGTTAAGACAAACTTCCTGACTGCAGAAGGATAATAGAGGAAACTTTACCACTTATAGATGTTTTAATTTAAGGTTATATCTGTAGGGTAAGCCTATTAGCACAGAGGAGGCCTTTCCATCCAAAAGCAGATAATAAATCATCGTGAACTCTTTTTTGTTTGAAATTTAACCTATGGTGACCTTAATCCCATATTTCATATTATAATTACTATTTTCCTTTACAATGGACAATGGCATAATTTCAGGGAAGTGTTTATCAGTTGAAGACTATGAATTGATTTGTGAAAATAAATATATCCTCTACCTTCCCTAACACTCCTTTAACGCCATAATACAGAGGATTAAACTGGAATGAGTTTGTTAAATTGTGGACAATTTATCTGAAAATGGTCTGGAACCCTGCCTTCCCTTGTCCCTATGCAAATTAGCCATACAGCAGCACAAATGATCTTGTAACAACATAACCACTATCAAATTATTTTTCATTTACAACCTTTCAAAATTGTCTCATTTAATTTATAATAAAATTAAATTTCCTTTCCAGGTACTAAAGGTAGGTAATACCTTTATAATCTCAGCTTAGTTTTTCACCTTTTTTAGCAGTGTCTCAGTTGTTCAATATTCTCTAGGAACACTGTCTTCCTTCCATTCTTGAAACATTTGACTCTTTCTCTGACCCAAGATCCTTGCACATGCCATCCCATCTACTTTTTCCCACCCCTCACATGCCTGGGCCTTTTTTTATCCTTCAGGTCCAATTGTCTTAGTCTCTTTTTTTGTTTATGGCATTATCACAACTTACACCTTTTTATTTAATTGCCTGATGATTTCCTTTTGTCTGCTTCTACTTTCCATAAAGTAGAACCACAAAGAACTGAGGAAGAAAATTGCCAACCTTGTTCACCAAGAACGGTGCTTAGCACACAATGGTCACCAAACAAAACCAGATTTGTCCTCCTCAGTCCTATACTTCCTATGCTACTTTTCATCATTGTAAGTAATTCTTTCTGCAGAGACCCAGTTTGGAGATTAGGTAGTGCTATCATTGGCTGCCTATAGTAAATGAAATGGAAAAATATCTGAGTGGTTTTAATGGGTTTATAACACTCTTCACAGGCATCAGTTAGTAGAACACATTTAACTGCAGAGGGTGGTGCTGTCTAATGTACCACACAGGCATCCTGACTCACAGGCAAGGCTGTTTATTTCACATTCCATGTCCTTTGTTGGATGTTCTAAAATTCTTTCATTAATGTTTTAGCAATGTGTTATACAATTACACTTTAGAAATAATTATTATAAGAAATATCAGAGTTTTAGCCATGGATGCATGAGAGTGTTTCTTATATTAACTGAATGGCCCTTTGAAAATGATATTTTGAAAAATTGTAGATACTTTCATTTGGTCCTAACTTCTGACTTCACTTCTTTTAATCTCTCTTAAAAAATGCTTTTGGGATTTAATCATATTTAGCAGTAAGTAGTGCAACTGCCAAGCATCTTCCCTAATTTTTAGAAGGCTAAAATAGATTTCAATCTAAAAGTGCTTTCTCTCATGCTGCTGCCTACAAATTCTCTGGCCTCTAGTCTTCCTCATCCAGTCTACACTGTATGCTGAGCCAGATTAATCTCCAAAGCATAGCTGTGATCCTGTCACTATTTTCTAAACAATCTTTAAAGATGCCTGACTGCTTAAGTAGCATTACTTAGTCTTTAAGATCATCCAAATATTGTCCACTATCACTGGGCCATACTTATTCTAAATGCTTCCCTAGTTATTTGAAAGTCTCCAAACCTACCCAACTTTGCCCATCCCAAACGTCTTTCATTGTGGCGTTAGCAGCCTCCAAACTTACATGAGGGAGGGATCCTCTAAAAAACTGGCAGAGAACTGAAAGGCCTGGATTTCTGCCATTTCCTTGGCCTCATATTTACTCTACAAATATTAGGAAAATCTGAATTTACTTTCATGATCTATACTCTTTATTTATCTCCAATAAATTCCTTGATTTGCAGAGAGAGGCTTCCTTCTTAAGCTGGTGATCAGAGAAAGGCTTGAGATGCTAAGCATGGAGGCAGAACTGAACTAGCTATCAGGAATGTGGTTAGTCTTTGGCACCCTTTTTAATACTTGACACATTATTTTATTAAGTATTTTCTTTTCTATTCCTCCCTCCCCTATAAAAGTAGTTTACACACACATACACAAACACATACACACAAAATGTGTCATGAAACTTTGTATGTCATATTTATTCAGATGAGATATTCAAAAGATATTAGGTTACCTTTTCAGGGGACATTCATAGTTGTGGGTAAAACTGCAATATTTCCAGAATCTCTCACCTGGCTTTAGTGTATCTCCATATCAATAGGTGTTTCCAAGGGGTGGAGAGAAGTAGTCTATCTCCATATCAATAGGTAATTACAAGGGCAAGCAAGGGAATATCTGGACTGGAGAGGTTGAGTGGGGTCTCCTTCTGCAGCTGGGTTGAGAGAGACGCAGGACAACTGCTTGTAAGAAATAAATGGGTTTCTCTCACTTTATTTCTCCCTTTCACTGATTTCAGTTTCAAAGGGATTTTGCCCTATGGTTTCCCCCCCAGAGTTACAATATTACAGTTTCAATAAAATTGTGAAAACGAACACTTTATTTTCCAACAACAGAAAACAGAATTAATTACAAAGTAAAAAATTTTTTTCTTTCTCTCATCCCTTTTCTTTTATTCCCCTTTCTTTAGACAGAAATATTTTTTCCTTATTGATGAATCACATTATTAAGCAGTTACATATCTGAAAGGAAGCACAGGGCAGTATCTTTCTATCATCTGTCCATATGTCTATCATCTGTTAGGCAGAAAGACATAGGAGTGGGATGAAAAGAGGGTGGGGCCCACCAAGAACTCAGGGAGTTAATCAGACAAAGCCAGAGAGCCAACGATAACTCAGAGGATTAATTAAATAAAGCCACAGGGACAAGAGTGACTTTAAGGGCGCAGACCTATCAGTCCCCAGATAAGAAACTTCAGAGTACACACTCCCCAGATGACAAAAATTCCCCAGATAAAAAATGTCAGAGTGCAGCCCATGTCTTCAATCCTCCAATCAGATCAAGCCCCCAAGTCCAAAGATGTCAATCAAAGACTTCTCAGCCCTGCCAAAAACCCCATAAAAGAAGCTTCACAATAAGCAGCCTGCTTTTGTCTACCTTGGCTCTGGCCCATTCCTCCCTTGGACTGTAAAAAAGTAAACCTGCCTTTGTCTATCTTGCCTATGGCCCGCTCCTCCCTTGGAGTGTATTCAAATAAAACTTTCATTCTGCTTTGCTACTGTGTCTCTGCCTTTCAATTCTTTGTTGTGATGGGGACAAGAATGAGACTGAACTTAACCTGCAACAATCTATTTATCTGTCTATTATCTATCATCTCTCTATATATTAGAAAGGCAATGCATTTACTTGACAAAAAATTAAAATGTATATGGCAAAATCATGAACAGTTATCACGGACAGTGCTTTCATTTGTTTAAACTGTATCTTGCTATATCCAAAGGAAATAAGTATACTGACAGTAGCTGGCAGCTTGACAAGAACAGGTTGCTTTATCAAGTAACCCATTTCAGATTATCTTTGTGATAGCAGAGGAGATTAAACTCAATCCATTTGGATAAAACTGAGATGTGTTTTATATCCTAAGGATTCTAGCTGTTTAATTTGAAGCTGTGGGAAATAATTCCATAGAATATTTTTACTTTTCTTGTACTTCATATAATGCTGGATTGAAAGATAACAAAGAAAAGAATTAAAGATAATTAGGTTTCTGATTTTTCAGCATAGTAGTCTATTTAGTACATTCTTAGTACTGATAGTGCATTCAAAATGTCCCACTGTATATTGCTCATAAGCCACATAAACATTTAGTTAAACCATTAATAAAAAATGTCTATACATACTTTCGCAGCAACTATTTCTTTTATTATCTGTAATTTTACATTAGGGTAATATGTTACTGTTATGAATGAATTGGTTGTGGGTGCACATAAGTTTGTGGAAGCCAGTAATGGGAAAGGAAAATTGCAATTGAAAAACTTTACTTTCATCAGTTACTTGAATATGACTAACACTGAAAAGGAAGCAGAATAGCACAATTAAGACATAAAGAGTGTACTCTGGAGGATTTTGATTCTAGGGAAGACATTGAGTGTCTGTCAGGTTTCTCCCACTGAACACAGCTTAACATCTGGACAGAATTCATGGTACAGCTACTTGAGGTCTTTGAAGCATAAAATTGAGGCCTGCATAACATAATATTCAAATATCCAGAATACAATCCAAAATTATTCACCTTACAACGAATCGGGAAAATCTCAACTCACATGAGACAAGACAATAAACAGATGCCTTTGCTAAGAATTTAATTTGTTGGTATTTCTGACAAAGACTTTTAACAATTAAATAAATGCTTCAACAAGTAATCATGAAAACACTGAAATGAATAGAATGATTGAAAACATCAGCAAATCAATAGAAGAATGAATGAAAACATTTAAGAAATGGAAGTATAATAAATAAAAACTACATTCATTAATATAGAGGAGATGATAGAGAAGAGAGTTAGTGAGCTTGAAGATAGATCAATTACTGCCTTATTCTACTTAGGATGCTTTAAAAAATACCACAGACTCCTGTAAAAGATATATGAAAGGAAGTTCTTAAGATAAAGGAAAAGGATATTAGAAGGAAGCTTGGGATATCAGGAATGAAGGAATAGCAATAGAAATGACTATCTCAGTAAATATAATAAACGATTCCCCTTTAAGTACTTTAACATACATTTGGTGGTTGAAAGCAAAAATTATATAATCTGATTTTTAATGTAAGTAGATATAATAATATATATGACAACTATAATGTAAGAAGGGGTTAAAGATGGCAGCATGAGAGGTGAGATAGAGAACTCCTCCCAAAACCACAAATAGTGAGAAAATATGGTTAATACAACTAACCCTAAAATAGCAACAGGAAAGGAGGCTGCAACAGACTACATACAGACCTCATGAACAGAGCAGACCACATGAAACAGGGCACCAGTTGTGCTCCCCTATGACCCCCAACCTCACTCTAGGGGCTGAGCAGCTCCAGAGACTGTAGATTCTGGGCACTAGAGGGCACCAAACAGAAATATGAAACGTCAAAAGAACATGGTTCAGACCAAAATCTCACAAATACCAGAAAAAGGGCCAAATGAAACTGAACTCACTAATCTTCCTGAAAGAGAGTTCAAAATAAAAATCATAAACATGCTTATGGTGGTACAGAAAAATATTCAAGAACCCGGGAACAAATTTAAGATGGAGATTCAATCAATAAGAAACTTTATATCTGAAATGAAACATACAATAGAGGGATTTAAAAGCAGATTAGATGTAGTAGACAGGTGGTAAATGGAATAGAAATTAGAGAAGAGGAATACAAAGAGGCTGAGGCACAGAGAGAAAAAAGAATATCTAAGAATGAAAGAATATTAAGAGAACTGTGTGGCCAATCCAAACACAGCAATATTCTCATTATAGGGGTACCAGAAGAAGAAGAGAGAGAAAAAGGGATAGAAAGTGTCATTGAGGAGGTAATTGCTGAAAACTTCCCCAATCTGGGGAATGAGATAGTCTCTCAAGCCATGGAGATGCACAGATCTCCCAACACAAGGGACCCAAAGAAGACAACATCAAGACATATAATAATTAAAATGGCAAAGATCAAGGATAAAGACAGACTTTTAACAGCAGCTAGAGAGAGAAAAAAGATCACATACAAAGGAAAACCCATCAGGCTATCATCAGACTTCTCAACAGAAACCTTACAGGCCAGAAGGGAGTGGCATGATGTATTTAATGCAATGAAGCAGAAGGGCCTCAAACCAAGAATACTCTACTTGGCAAGATTATCATTTAAATTTGAAGGAGGGATTAAACAATTTTCAGATAAGCAAAAGCTGAGAGAATTTACCTCCCACAGACCACCTCTACAGTGCATTTTGGAGGGACTCCTATAGATGGAAGTATTCCTAAGGCTAAATAGATGTCACCCAAGGGCTAGACAAAGAATACAGAATATGGTACCTAATATACAAAGAATGGAGGAGGAAGAAAAAGGAGGAAAAAAAAAAGTACTTTTAGGTTGTGTTTGTAATAGCATAGGAAGTGACTTAAATTTGACTGTTAGATAGTAAGGGAATTACCCTTGAACCTTTGGTAACCACGAATCTAAAGCCTGCAATGGCAATAAGTACATACTTATTGATAATCACCCTAAATGTAAATGGTCTGAATGAACCATTCAAACGACGTAGAGTTAGAATGGATAAAAAAACAAGATCCATCTATACTCTGCCTACAAGAGACTCACTTCAAATCCAAAGACATACAGAGACTGAAAGTACAGGGATTGAAAAAGGTATTTCATGCAACTAATAGGGAGGAAAAAGCAGGAGTTGCAGTACTTGTATCAGATAAAATAGACTTCAAAACAAAGAAAGTAACAAGAGACAAAGGGGAAGAACATTACATAATGATAAAAGGGTCAGTCCAACAAGAAGATATAACTATTATAAATATCTATGCACCCAAAACAGGATCACCTACATATGTGAAACAAATACTAACAGAATTAAAGGGGGAAATAGAATGCAATGCACTCATTTTGGAAGACTTCAACACACCACTCACTCCAAAGGACAGATCAACCAGACAGAAAATAAATGAAGAGACAGAGGCACTGAACAACACATTAGAACAGATGGACCTAATGGACATCTACAGAACACTCCATCCAAAAGCAACGGGATACACATTCTTCTCAAGTGCACATGGAACATTTTCCAGACTAGATCATATACTAGGCCATAAAAAGAACCTCAGTAAATTAAAAAAGACTGAAATTGTACCAACCAACTTCTCAGATCACAAAGGTATGAAACTAGATATAAATTACTTAAAGAAAATGAATAAGCCCACAAACACATGGAGGCTTAATAACATGCTCCTAAATAATCAATGAATCAATAACGAAATAAAAACAGAGATCAAGCAATATTTGGGGACAAATGACAACAATAATTCAAATCACAAAATCTGTGGGACTCTGCGAAGGCCGTGTTAGGAGGGAAATATATTGCAATACAGGCCTACCTTAGAAAAGAAGAACAATCCCAAATGAACCATCTAAACTCACAATTAATGAAAATAGAAAAGAAAGAAAAACTGAGGCCCTAAGTCAGTAGAAGGAGGGACATAATAAAGATTAAAGCAGAAATAAATACAATTGAGAAGAATAAAACAATAGAAAGAATCAATGAAAGCAGGAGCTCGTTCTTTGAGACAATGAACAAAAGAGAGTCTATACACATAAACAGAATCAGAAATGAAAAAAGAAAATTCACTATGGACATCACAGAAATACAAAGAATTATGAGAGAATACTATGAAGAATTATATGCTAACGAACTGGATAACCTAGATGAATTGGAAAGCTTTCTATAAAAATACAACCTTCCAAGGCTGACCCAGGAAGAAACAGAAAATCTGAATAGACCAATTACCAGCAAAAAATTGAATTGGTAATCAAAAAACTACCTAAGAACAAAACGCCTGTTCCAGATGGTTTCACTGCTCAATTTTATCAAACATTTAGTGAAGACCAAATGCCCATTCTCCTTAAAGTTTTCTAAAATGTAGAAGAGGAGGGAATACTCCCAAAGTCATTCTATGAGGCCAACATCACTCTAATACCAAAACCAGGCAAAGACACCACAGAAAAAGAAAACTACAGACCAATATCCTTGATGAACATAGATGCAAAATACTCAACTAAATATTAGCAAACTGAATTCAAAATACATCAAAAAGATCATCCATCATGATCAAGTGGGTTTCATCAAGGACGGTACAGCATTCGAAAATCCGTCAACATCATCCACTACATCAATAAAAAGAAGGACAAATACCACATGATCATCTCCATAGATGCTGAAAAATCATTCGACAAAATTAACACTCAATCATAATAAAAACTCTCAACAGAATGGGTATAGAGGGCAAGTACCTCAACATAATAAAGGCCATATATGACAAACCCACAGCCAACATTATACTTAACAGTGAGAAACTGAAAGCTTTTCCTTTAAGATCGAGAACAAGACAGGGATGCTGACTCTCCCAACTTTTATTCAACATAGTTCTAGAGGTCCTAGCCACCACAATCAGCCAACACAAAGAAATAAAAGGCATCCAGATTGGTAAGGAAGAAGTCTAACTGTCCCTGTTTGCAGATGACATAATATTGTACATAAAAACACCAAAGAATTCACTCCAAAACTACTTGATCTAATATCTGAATTCAGTAAAGTTGCGGGATACAAAATTAAAACACAGAAATCTCTTGCATTCCTATACACTAATGATGAACTAGCAGAAAGAGGAATCAGGAAAACAATTCCATTCACAATTGCATCAAAATGAATAAAATACCTAGGAATAATCCTAATGAAGGAAGTGAAAGACTTATACTCTGAAAATGACAAGACACTCATGAAAGAAATTAAAGAAGATACCAATAAATGGAAACACATCCTGTGCTAATGGATAGGAAGAATTAATATTGTCAATATGGCCATCCTTCCTAAAGCAATCTACAGATTTAATGTAATCCCTATCAAAATACCAGCAGCATTCTTCAACAAACTGGAACAAATAGTTCTGAAATTCATATGGAATGACAGAAGACCCCGAATAGCCAAAGCAATCCTGAGAAGGAAAAATAAGCATGGGAAATTATGCTCCCTCACTTCAATCTCTACTACAAAGCCACAGTAATCAAGACAATTTGGTACTGGTGCAAGAACAGACCCATAGACCAATGGAACAGACTAGAGAGCCCAGAAATAAAGCCAAGCATACATAGTCAATTAATATATGATAAAGGAGCCGTGGATATACAATTGGGAAATGACAGCCTCTTCAATAGCTGGTGTTGGCAAAACTGGACAGCTACATATAAGAGAATGAAACTGGATTATTGTTTAACCCCATACACAAAAGTAAATTCAAAATGGATCTAAGACCTGAATGTAAGTCATGAAACCATAAAACTCTTAGAAAAAAACAGGCAAAAATCTCTTGGACATGAACATGAGGAACTTCTTCATGGACTATACCAAACTAAAAGGCTTCTGTACAGCAAAGGACACCATCAGTAGAACAAAAAGACATCCTACAGTATGGGAGAATATATTCATAAGTGACATATCTGATAAGGGGTTTGCATCCAAATTATATAAAGAGGTCACATACCTCAACAAACAAAAAGCAAATAGGTCAATTAACAAATGGACAGAGGAGCTGAACAGACTCTTCTCCAAAGAAGAAATTCAGATGGCCAACGGGCACATGAAAAGATACTCCACAGCGTTAATCATCAGAGAAATGCAAATTAAACCACAATGAGATATCATCTCACACCAGTTAGGATTGCCACCATCCAAAAGACAAACAGCAACAAATGTTGGCGAGGATGTGGAGAAAGGGAACCCTCCTACACTGCTAGTGGGAATGTAAACTAGTTCAACCATTGTGGAAAGCAGTATGGAGGTTCCTCAAAAAACTCAAAATAGAAATACCATTTGACATAGGAATTTACCCTAAGAATGCAGCAGCCCAGTTTGAAAAATACATATGCACCCCTATGTTTATCGCAGTACTATTTACAATAGCCAAGAAATGGAAGCAACCTAAGTGTCCATCAGTAGATGAATGGCTAAAGAAGATGTAGTAAATATACACAATCGAATATTATTCAGCCATAAGAAGAAAACAAATCCTACCATTTGCAACAACATGGATGGAGCTAGAGGGTATTATGCTCCATGAAATAAGCCACGTGGAGAAAGACAAGTATCAAAAGTGATTTCACTATATTAGAACAAAGAAAAAACTGAAGGAACAAAACAGCAGAAGACTCACAGAACCCAAGAATGGACTAACAGTTACCAAAGGTAAAAGGGCTGGGGAATATGGGTGGGAAAGGAGGAATAAGGGGGAAAAAGGGGCATTACAATTAGCACACATAATGTAGCAGGTGGGGGTGATATGAGGAAGGCTGTTTAACATAGAGAAAACAAGTAGTGATTCTATGGCATCTTCCTACGCTGATAGAGAGTGACTGTAATGGAGTATGTGGTGGGGACTTGATAATAGGGGGAGTCTAGTAGCCATAATGTTGCTCATGTAATTGTACATTAATAATACCAAAAAAGAAAAAGATGCTATCTTTCAATATAATGATGCAGATAGGTCCAAAGTGAAAGTATAGGAAAAGACACCCCATGCAAACATCAACCAAAAGAAAATAGGTGTGGCTGTATCGCTATCAGCAAGGGGACTACAGAGGAAAGAAAATTAAAGAATAAAAATAGACATTACATAATGTAAAAAGGACCAATGTAGAAAGTATTAAAAAGCAATCCAACCTGTAACTAACACCAGATGTTCAAAATATATAAAGTAAAACTTACATAGCCAAAATGAGAAATAGAAAAATATGCAACTATGGTTGGTGATTTCAATACTTTCCTGTCAGGAATAGATAGGTCTAGTAGTCATAGTACCAGAAAGGATGTAGAAGAAATGAACAATACCATCAATCAAATGAATCTATTTAACTTTACAGAACACTTTTCAAGTGTATATAAAACATTCACCAAGATAGACCATATCTTTAGTCATAAAATAAACCTTCACTGATTTAAAATAATTGAATCATTTAAAGTATATACTCTGATATATAATGGAATTAACTGGATATCAGTAAAAATAAACTAACAGAAGAGTAATCAAAACTTAGGTTAATAATGCACTTCTTAGTAATTCATGGGTTAAAGAAGTCTCAGAGAAATTAGAACGTATTTGAAACAGAGCAGAAATGAGAATGTAAGATATCACAATATGTGGGATATAGCTAAAATGGATTAGACAGAAATATATCTCATTAAATGCCACTATTAGAAAGATCTTGTCAATAATCTAAGCTCTATTTTAAGAAGCTAAAAAAACAAAGTGAGACTAATGCAAACAGAAGAAAAATAGTAATTGAAATAAGAGCAATAAAAATTAAATTGAAAGCAGAAAAGAGAAAAATCAATGAAACTAAATGCCATTTCTTTGAAAAGATTAATAAAACATAAATATCTAGCAAGACTGACATAGTAAAAGAGAATAGTAAAGACACAAGTTATCAATATTAGAAATAAAAGACTATAACTACAGACTCTTCAGATGTTAAAAGGGTTTATGTGCAGAGTTGATTATAGTAACTCCAAAATATATAAATTTGGTAACTTCAATTAAATGGGTTAATTCCTTGACAATCACAAACTACGAAAACTCACCCAGGGTGAAACAGATAACCTCAATAGTCATGTAATTATTAAATAAACTGAATCTCTTCTTTAAACTCTTCCTTTCAAAGAAATATTCAGGTCTAGCTGGTTTTACTGTTGAATTCTATCAAACATTCATGGAAGAAACACCAGCAGTTCTACAGATAATAGAAGGGAAAATCCTTCCAAACTAATTTTATGTGTCAAGCTTAACTCTGATATCGAAACTAGACAGAGACTAATAAAATTATTCCCAATTAACATTGATGCAAAGATCATCCACAAAATATTACCAAATTAAATCCAGCAATACATAAAAGGAATATACACCAAACCAAATGAGGTTTATTTTTCTCAGAAAAGCAAGGCTAATTCAACATACAATAATCAATTAATATAATCTACCAAGTAATAATCTGAAGAAGAAAACTCACAGGATAATATCAATGTATGCAGAAAAACTTTTGACAAAACTCAACATTCTGTAATCTAGGTAGAGAAGAAGAAAATCTTTCTGCAATCTAGGAAAAGAAGACTTCATTCACCCAATAAAGGGTGTCTACACAAATTCACAGATGACCTCATATTTAATGGTGAAAATATGAATGCTTTGGCTTGAGACTAAGAATAAAGTAAGGATGTGTACTTTTAGTACTATTATTCAAGATCTTATTGGAAATTCTAGCCAGTACAGTAAGGCAATAAAAAGAACTCAAGTTCATATAGATTGGAAATAAAGAAACAAAATTATTCTCATTTACAGATGTCAATATTGAAAATACCAGAGAACCTACCAAAAAACAAAAGAAAATGTCCTATAACTAATATATAAATTTAGCAATACCACAGAATATGAGGTCAACACACAATTATCAGTTTTATTTTCATTATTCTAGCAAAGGACAATTTGAGACTGAAGTTTTCAAAATACCATTTACAACAGCCCCCAAACTGAAATACTTAGGAATAAATTTACCAAAGCATATACAGTATTTGTATGCTGAAAACTATTAAAAGCTCATAAAAGTAATCAAAGAATACCAACATAAATGGAGAAACATAATATCTGCATGGATTGGAAGATTTGATATCATTAAGCTGTCAATTTTGCCCACATTAACTTATGGATTTAACATAATTCAATCCTAGCAGGAGTTTTTGTAGAGATAGATAAGACAGTCTTAAGATTTATGTGAACAGGCAAAGGGACTAAAAATACCTAAAACAATTATGAAAAAGAAGAATAAAAGTAGAGGAATCATGTTGCCCTAAGCCACAAAGATCATGGGAAAGATGGTGAGGCCAGCAATAGACCCACACATATGGCTAGTTGATTTCTGGCAATAGTACAAAAGCAAGTCAATGGAGAAAGTGAAGACTTTTAAACAAATGGTGTCTGAACAAATAGATATCCATATAGGAAAAAAAAAGGGGACTCAATTTAAATCTCATACCATAAATAAAAACTAACTCAAAATTGATCATAGGCCAAATGTAAAACACAATGCAATAAAACTCAGAAAAATATTGGAGAATAATCTTTTTGACCTTGAATTGGCAAAGAATTTTTCAATGACACCAAAATCACAATTATATATATATATAAATTTATATATATAAATATTTTAACATTTCATATTTAAATTTGTCTCTCTATATGCAAAACTTAAAAATGCTAACAAAACAAAACTGTGAAAGGCATAGTTAGGAAAATGAAATACAAGCCATAAATTAGGGTAAAATATTTGCAGTCATGTATCTGACATAGCATTTATATAAAAACAATATAAAGAATTCTCAAACTTTAACAATAAAAATACAATCTAATTTAAAAATGGGTAAAGATTTAAACAGAACCCTTATGAAAAAGGTATGAGCTTGGCATATAATAATATGTAAACAATAATATGCAGTCATTAAGGAATTGCATATTAAAACCACAGTGCAATGCCAATACATACATATTTGAATGGCTGAAAGAAAATTACTGACAATGCCAAGGGCTAGTGAGGCTGCAGAACAACTGGAACCCTCATACGTTGTTGGTGAAAATGCAGAATAGTATAGCCACTCTGGAAAATAGTTATTATAAAGTTACCATAAATTACAATATTTCCCAGAAATCTTACTCCTGAGTACTTACTATATAGATGAAAACTTACATTCTCTAAAAAACCTGCACATGAATATTCTACTCATAAGCACCAAAAACTGGAAACAAATGTCTTTCAACTGGTGAATGATAAATTATGTGAAATATTACTCAACAATGAAAAGGAATTAACTACTGATAGGAGCACTAAATTGGATGCGTTTCAAAAGCATAATAATTTTAGTCTCAAACATATACTGTAAAATTACATTTAATGCTCTTGGAAAATTTTTCACTATAGCCAAGACATGGAAACAACTCAAGCATCCACTGACAGATGAGTGGATAAAAAAATTGTGGTATGTACATAGGAAGAAGGAAATCCTTCCATTTGTGATAACATGGATGAACCTGGAGGACATTATGTTAAATGACATAAACCAGTTACAGAGAGAAAAATATTGCATGACTCCACTTGTACACAGAAACCAAAATAGTCAAACTCATACAAGCAGAAAATACAATAATGATTGGAACTGGGGGATGGGAGAAATGGAGAATTGCTGTTCAATGGGTAAAAAGTTTCTGTTATGCTAGATGAATAACTTCTAGAGACCTTCCATACAATATAGTCCTTAAAGTTAACAGCATAATATGGAGCCCTTTAAAATTTGTTGAGTGTAGATTTCACAGTACACTGTTCTTTTTGAATTATAAGAACACTGTTCTTATAAAAGACAAAAAAAGGGACATAGGAAACTTTAGGAGGTGTTGGACATGTCTATTACATTGATTATGGAGATGTAGTATGTGTGTTTGCCAACTCACCACATGTCCAAACTCATCAGAGAGTACATATTAAATATATACATTTCTTTGTATATAAATTATACCCCAATAAAGCTGCTTTAAAAAGTAAACCTACAATAAGCTAACATTTTAAACAGAAAAATAAAAGATACAACTATAGTGATAGAGAACAGATCAGTAGATGCCAGAGGTAACGTTGGATGGAGGGAGTGACTACAGAGGGATAGCATGAGATTTGGAGGTTGTATCTTGATAGTGGTGGTGGTTACACAAGTCTATGCATGTGTTAATCATAGATTTGTATGCCAAAAATTGTCAATTTTACTGTATGCCATATTAAAAAAATTAATTTTAGGAAAATAATGTACTTTTCTCTTTTCTTAAAGAAAACTACAGGATCACAAATAATTCCAGAAGTATCTCTAAAAATGAAAGGTATTAAAATTAAAAGCTGATACATTTGCAAAATGTAGAGTGTGAAAAGTTTCTCCCTAGGTTTGCATAAACCTGTCCAAGTAAGCATCATTGCATTTGAAAGAATCACATATTCCTGAAATTACATTTGATTTGGCTCTTTGAAGTATACATTTTTATATGACTCCCTAGTTGGTAAGGTAACAGAGGAAGGATGGAAGCTACGTATAATAATAAATTTTGAAGTTAATGTGTATATAGAGGAATACATGCAAAAGAACTCCATAACTCTTATAAGACTTCTAAATCTACATACTGAATGCTGTTTAAATTCTCAAGGGATTATCTGATGGAACCTGAAATGTAACACATAAGCATCTCTACCATTGAGATAAATGTCCCTTTGGATTCTGAGTAAAGGAAAATGTTTTTCTTTAGTCTTGGTATGAGAAGAGAGTGAATGGAAGCATCCATTTCTTTCCCATTCACAAAATCTCTTTATATTTTGCTTTTTTATTAGTCAGGTATTGCCTCTCCAGAGATGACTAGAAGTTTTATTTTGCTGTCATCCAGATATCTTTTCTGAGACACTTGGCTTGGAAGTAAGCACATTCTATCCCCTCCAGGTTATGTACACAGAATCCTCATAAAGGCTGAAGTGAAAACCTTTATATAGACATTTTTTGTACAAACATTCTTGGACCTCCTTTGAGGTTTTTATCTGTTGCCATGTTTATGTGAGATCAAACATTTTTTTTAAGTCTGATTATTTTTCAAGGGCTAGATATTTTGAACAGATGGTATTTAATTCAAGGTGCATCCAAACCAGTTGTGCAGACAGGTCTTTCTTGATGACCCCAGACTGGACACTTCCAGACACATGAGAGACTTTAATAGTTTTCCAGCTTTTAGCTGAAATGATATTATTTTGACTTTTGGATAGTCATGCCTTATCAGTTCCATTTAAACTACCTTTTCACATAATGGATTGTAACTATTCTTCTCTTTCATAGATTCCCACTTCCCTTCCCTCTCTTTTTCAGACAATCACTTTCCCTCCTTATTTTAACCCCATTTAGTTCCTTCTCAGAAAATACAAGATTTTCTCTCTAAATTCAGCCATACTATACCCTTGTTGCTGGGTTGCAAGAAGCCAAATTCCACCACTACTTAAAAACTAATTTTTTTATGTCATAGTTAATTCAATAAGATAATTTACTTCTCTTGAAAATGGAGTGTGGGGAGCTGGATATGCAACAGCCATAGTAACTCCATCTTATGTTGTGGCAGCCTAGCAGCTGCACAGATTATCTTTGTTTGATTGCTACGTCATTTCCTCTTGGCCATGAGTTAAGTTTCATATTCTTCTGAGTTAAGTTTCATGTTCTTCAGTGGAGCATTTCTGAGAAATCAGCTGATGCCCTGACGTCAGTGTTACCATGGACACTAGGGCAGGACTGATTCTGCCTATAAAAACTGTAGCCCTGCCTAATAAAGTTGAGACTTGATCAGGAAATTGTCTTGTCTCCATTCTTTGCGTCTCTTGTTCCCTATTAGAATTCCCACTCCCCCTCTCCAGGTCTTCATTGATGTCCCGCGGGCCGGGACAAGTGACGCCCAACGTGGGGCTCGAGCACGGGGGATCCAGTGAGGAACACAGATCGGAGAAGAGCCCAAAGAGTAAAAAGAGTAAAAAGAGTAAAATAAAATTAGCGACCGCGTCGGGGGAACCTGCCCAGACGAAAGAGCCCGGTAAGTGATCTGTGACATGGGACAAGGATTTAGTAGTAGAGAAGCTTTTGTTAATAGTTTAAAAGAAGCTTTAAAGGCACGAGGAGTAAAGGTTAAAAGGAAATATTTAATTGAATTTTTTCAGTCTTTACAAAAGCTCTGTCCTTGGTTCCCACAAGAGTAATCAAGCAAAAAAACAGTTAGCAGAATTGCAGGAGGAGAGGTTATCTGAAAAGGGAACTGTGGGCAAGACGGCCTAAAAGCCCGCTGCCCCCAGTATTTTTGTATTAGTTTATCTGAGTATGTGTTCTTTTATAAAAAGTGTTGCTAATTGTAGTCATTGCATCTCAATCTGTATGTTTACGTGTCTAGTAAAGAAAAATGTTTTTCTACCTCCGGATGGTATCAATAAGCATTAATGCAAATTTAAGTTAAACTGAAATAGACATGTCCCTATGGTTATCAGCTGCCTGTTTACCTAAAGTCATTTCAGTTGATGTTATCTGTTAAATCTTTCAAGAAAAAAATGCTTAAGCTTAACTCTGTGCAATATAAAAGTTTTTATAAGTAATCTAGCATAATTGCTAAATAGTGTGTAAACAAGTGTAACAAATAAATATCTTAATAATAATAATAGTATATTAATATGTAACTGTATATATCTGCAAACAGCCTGAGAATTTTTGTGGTAACCAAAATTCTTAGAGTTTTGCTAAATCATATAAAGATGTTTTGTGCTCAGTAAAAGTTGTGCTGTAAGGCACATTTCCAGAAATGATAAAAAGTGTTCATAAATGTATCAATCTGAGGAATGCTGGTGTCACGGTTTACAATAGCCTATTTTTCAGTGCTCATTGAAAGTTAAAGTACCTAATGTTTTAAGTTCTAATTAAAATTACTTAATATAATAAAGAAGACATCTCTGCTTGCTAGAACAGATGTGTGTTTAATAAGAAAAAGTATAAAAAATACAAATTCATTTTGCTGAGAGTAAAAGAAAGTAACTTCTAAAGTATACATGTTTATTTAAAAAGAAAGAACAGTGAATGTAAAAAGAAAGTTGTGGACAGTTTGTAGAAGTTGATACAGTCATGCTATGTGAAATTAAAGCAAATGAGTCTCAATATCAAGTGCACAGCAAAATTAGAGTTTTGTTTTCAGTTTAAAGACAAAGTTGTCTTAGACTGTTAGCCTGCTCTTAATGTTAACAAATTGCAAAGAACTTTCTAATTGTCCTTATCAAAGCAGTTTCTCATGCTTAAAGTCTCAATGAGTTCTCTGAGTATTTAAGAAAGTGAAATCTTCATATTAAAAGACTGTAAGCCAAGTGTTGTTAACAACTAAGTAACCTGTATTTGCATTTAAGCCTTTTTTATTGTCATTCTAGTTAAATACCTATAATCCTATTTAAGCAAGTACCAAAGAAACTCTTTTGACAACTTTCCAAAATCAAAAAAAAAAAAGGTACTTTTACCTGTAAGTAACTCTGATATTTTCCAGAGGGCCCCTGAAAAATGTCAGAGAAATTTTCTCTTCATTAGAGAAGATATGTGGCTAATTCGGCTTATTTATCAATATATAATCACTTGTTTAATTACCTGGAAAGCACTGTCAAAGAGAATAATGCCAAACTTTGTTGCTAGATGTTTTGTGTTGCAAAAATATCCAAATTTCCTTATGTCAACTGTCATAGTAAGCTCTCATCAAATCTTTAGCCACTCTCATTTGCAAGTCTTTTGTCATTTATAATCACTGTTCTATTACTCCTAAACTAGTAAAGAACTAGCTTTCAGCAAAACAAGTACTTATATAAGATTACATAAACTAATGAAAATAATTTTGTAGTTTTTTGTTTCAAGTGTTACTGATGAAGTGTTTTAAGCTTTTTCTCTTAAGCTAACAACAGTTTAGTGAATGACAATACCTTTGTAAGCAAAATTAAAACATTTATCTTTCTCTCTACCTGATCCCTCTAAAATTTAACAACTCTCAGTAACTATTTTTATATTTCGTAGCAATATGTTTGTTTGCATAAGTTCAATTAGAATCTGCTTTCCTTGTAAGAAGACCAATTAAAAACACTAGTTATATTACCAAGGCTTTAACTAGAATACTATTCCTGAAAGACACGTGCGTAAACTCATGTTAACAAACAGCTTTAAAGAACTTAAGTTGACTTCATGGAGCCAACAGAGCCCCTTAGAAAAACTGTCCTAGTACCTTGCTTACAGGATTCCCAGCAGCCTTACCAGGTGAGTAAAAAAGGTCACTTCCTGGCAGGTGCAAGAACCTCAGGATGTCTTGGTGGTGGACTGCCCTCTCCAGCTGCTATCCCAAAAGGATTTTATAAACTAATTTTAGATTTAAAAAATTGCTTTTTTACTATTCCCCTACATCCTGAGGACTGTCAAAGATTTACATTCGGTGTACCTTCTGTTAATTTTAAGAAGCCTATAAAAAATATCATTGGCGAGTACTTCCGCAGGGAATGGCCAATAGTCCTATTCTGTGTCAAAAGTTTGTTGCTACAGCCTTATTACCTATCAGAAATTCTTGGCCTCAAATGTATATTATACATTACATAAATAATATTTTATTAGCTAGTCAAAAAGCCCAAAAAGTGTTACAATGTTTCAGTTGTTTGAAAAAACAGCTGCATAAATTTGGGCTGCGACTTGCTCCTGAAAAAGTCCAAACCTTAAAACCTTATGATTATTTAGAGTTCAAGTTGTTCCCAAAAACTATCGGCCAGCAAAAAATTCATATTCGTGTTAATAGTCTTAAAACACTTAATGACTTTCAAAAATTATTAGGAGATATTAATTGGCTGTGTCCATATTTAAAGTTGACTACTGGAGAGTTAAAACCTTTGTTTGATATTTTGAAGGAAAATCCTGCTCCCCTTTCTTCTCAGAAATTAACTCCTGAAGCTTAAAAAGCTTTAAAAGTTGTTAAGCATGCCACTGAAAAACAATTTATTACTTATTTTGATCCTAACAGCTCATTATATTTACTTATATTTGCCACTAGAGTCACTCCTACAGATTGTTATGGCAAAAAAGTCCAATTATGTAAGTCCATTTATCTTCTTGCCCTGCTAAAACTATCACTCCTTATTATAACTCTGTGGCTACATTAATTATGATAGAGAAAAAACAAGCAATTATTTATTTAGGCAAAGAACCTGACCACATTATTCAGCCTTTTAATAAAAGGCAAAGAGATTGGTTAAACAACAATTCCAGCTAGCTTCTTTTACAAGTTAGATTTATCGAAAGTGTTAATAATCATTATCCTACCAGTAAGTTAATTGATTTTTTACAAAAGCATAAAGTTGTATTTCCTAAAGTTACCAAATTTCAGCCTTTAGAAAATGCTGTAACAATATTTACTAATAAAACTTCCAAAAGAAAAGCAAGATATTATGTTACTAAACCAGTAACTTTTAATATCCCTGGTCTGTCAGCACAATTAACTAAATTAGTAGTAGTTCTTGCAGTTTTTCAACACTTTTCTCAAGCATTCAATTTGTATACAGATAGTGCATATACAGCTAACTCTCTACCATTATTAAAAACTGCTAGTCAAATTCAGCAGTGGGGGGTTTATACGTGCTCATACTAGCTTGCCTAAACCTTTAAAGCATAAAATAACTAGAGAGCAAGCCCAAATAATTGTAAAGCAACGTACAGAATGTGGTCATTTGTTACCTGTTCCACATTTAGGAGTGAATCCACAAGGCTTGATACCTAATCATATATGGCAAATGGATGTCACTCATTTTAATAATTAAAAAAAAATGAAGTATATACATGTGAATGTTGATACTTGCTCAGGTTATATTATGGCTTCTTTACAATCTGGAGAGACAAGCAGGCATGCTATTGAACATTATCTTCAAGCTTTTGCTCATATTTGAATCCCCAAGATTCTTAAAACAGATAATAGGCCTAAATACACAAGTAAAAACTTTCAAGCCTTTTAAAAACAGCTGAACATCAATCATGTCACTGGTATTCCTTATAATCCACAAGGACATGGTATTGTTGACAGAGCTCATTTTACCCTTAAAAATACCATAAATAAAATTAAAAAGGGGAAATGGTATCCCGTAAAGGGGTCCCCAAGAAACATCCTTGCTCATGCCCTCTTCATTTTAAATTTTTTGAATCTGGATGATAGTGGGCATTCTGCCGCTGATCGTTTCTGGCATTCTAATACCAAACAAGACTTTTCAACAGTACTCTGGAAAGATTCACTGGACAATCAATGGCATGGACCCGACCCAGTATTGATCTGGGGACGAGGCTCTGTCTGTGTCTTCTCACAAAAACAGAATGCCGCTAGATGGCTCCCTGAGAAAATGATTAGGCAAGTTAATAGTAATTCCTCCAGGGAGACACCAATGCCCTGAGAGTCGCCTTTCTTTTGCCCTCTTACAGGATCTCAAAAGAAGCAATGGACCGTATCCTCCTCACCCTCCACCTGCTGATGAGATTTTGCAGCACACATGGCAAGCTGCTCCCAGTATCAAAAACAACGTATTGGGCTTTTGTACCTGATCCACCTATTCTACACCCTGCAAAATGGGAAGGACCTGAAGTTGTCGTGTTTGTAAATGACACCAGGCGACTCGGATATCCTGAAATTGGTACTCCCACTTATGATACCAGGAAACTAAACTTGACAACCCAGTCTTGTGGCACACCCATCTGTCTTACTGGGAAGGAGCAGTTAAAGCCTTGCATCAGCAATTTCACCACCACAGTGTTTTTCGCCGGAGACATGGGTATAATTACCATTCCTTACCCCTCCAACGAAACATGTAACATAACCAACATGATTGCACCAGAAGGATGGCGACTGTGTGATCGCGCGCCACTCCCAATGAATGACTCCATACCTTGGGAACATTGCATCGAAAGGCCACCCTCTGACTGCAATGATTTCTTAGACTTCAGTGGAGGAAAACAGCGCAGAAATTCAACTTGGAAAATGGGTCATAAAGTTTCGGCAGGGATGTGGACATCAAAAAAGGGACACCCACAAGTATATCTGTGGAAGATAAGTGCAGCCAGTGGTGGTGTTACGTTTCTTCAAGGCAAAGACTATAACCTAGATACTAACACTTCTACAGTAGCAGCATGCGTAAACCCTCCCTATGCGTTCGTCAAAGGACCGCTGACACTAGAAAAGGACAATGATGCTACATGGAATATAACTTGTGAGGATTGTACAGTATCTTCTTGTGTCAGTGGAGTTTGGGGAAACGATACTATCCTAATAGTGCAAAGCCCCTCCTATATTTGGTACCCCGTGAATGTCTCATCCCCCTGGTGTCCTGATGCAAGTGCATGTGCATTACAAAAGCTGAAACATCAGCTACAGCATCGAGGAAAACGAGCGCTAGGGCTTGCTCTTGTTAGTAGTATTCTCACTTTTCTTAGCATATTAACCTCTGCTATATCCACTGCTGTAGTATTAACCACTGAAGCTCTAGAGCTGCAAGAAACTATTGACACAAAGATAGAGAAAAAATTACAAGCGCTAGAGCAAACTATGTTATATCTAGGTGACCAAATTCAAATGGTGAAAATGTCTATGAAACTACACTGTCATGGCAGTTATGGAGATATATGTGTGACAAAAATGCCTTACAATCAGTCTCAATATCCATGGAGAAAGGTGCATGCCCATTTACTAAATGTATTCCATAATAACAATGATACTATAGATGTTAGAAAATTACATTCTTTGGTGTTAGCGTTCCAGCAAGCGCATTTTGATCCTGATACTCAACAAGTAGCGGATGATATTGTAGCTGCCTTAACATCCTGGCTCCCTTCTATGCGTTCATTTTTTCAACTACTTAGTCCAATCATTATCTATGGTATCTTATTCATTGTAATTTTGCTGATAGCCCCATGTCTTATCAACAAACTCCTGCAGTTCATTAGACACCAAGTGGAATCTATTATGATTCGTGAAATCCAAGTGCACTGCCAGCAATTAGAGAATAATAAAAGAGAAAGAAACCTATATATGGCTATGCATAAACCCCACTAATAACAATGCAGATTGGACAAAGACGGGTAAGAATAGCAAGGAAAGTACCAACCTAAGACAGGGCACAAACCATTGCTGTCTGTGTACCAATGACGGGTGAGGACCTTCCTGTGCTATATCAACCTAAGACAGGTGCACTCTGCACTGTCTCCCTAGTTCATAAATAAAATTAAAAAGGGGGACCTGTGGGGAGCCGGATATGCAACAGCCATAGTAACTCCATCTTACGTTGTGGCAGCCTAGCAGCTGCACAGATTATCTTTGTTTGATTGCTACGTCATTTCCTCTTGGCCATGAGTTAAGTTTCATATTCTTCTGAGTTAAGTTTCATGTTCTTCAGTGGAGCATTTCTGAGAAATCAGCTGATGCCCTGACGTCAGTGTTACCATGGACACTAGGGCAGGACTGATTCTGCCTATAAAAACTGTAGCCCTGCCTAATAAAGTTGAGACTTGATCAGGAAATTGTCTTGTCTCCATTCTTTGTGTCTCTTGTTCCCTATAAGAATTCCCACTCCCCCTCTCCAGGTCTTCGTTGATGTCCTGCGGGCCGGGACAATGGAGGTTATATTGAATATGAACACTTTTAAAAAAAGCAGTTTCTGCCCTTTTTAAGGCAGGACCAAAATCTTCATTTGAATCTTTAGTAGGAATTTGGCAGGCTTTTCCTTCTCCAACAGAAGAGAACTAACTCTCATAGCAGGCATCTCTAAAAAAAACCACAAGTTTGCTGGAAATTTATAAGATGATTGCCTTTGAGGAAAAGGTCTCCATTATTTGAATGTGCTCTGTGAATCCAGTCATCAATTCCATCAATGTGTGGGCTGCCAAAGCTTTTCAGATGGAGTTCTGAATAAAGTTGGTAAGATTTTAATTTAGTTTTGATTTTTCCCTTAAAGTTAAATATTTGTTGTTCATTGATCAACGCA
The DNA here is from genome assembly GCA_032199065.1 of Smutsia gigantea. NCBI lineage: Eukaryota > Metazoa > Chordata > Mammalia > Pholidota > Manidae > Smutsia > Smutsia gigantea. The sequence continues at coordinate 35,916 of JAVSCE010008523.1, read as the reverse complement.
TGATCCTGCAGTTTCTTTGTATTACTCTGACAAGTCTTAAGGCAGACTGTAATTTCCTGTGAAATATAGTAGTCTTGAGATGGAACTATATATAATCAGCTCAGTATGAAAATAGGAGCAGAGGAGCAGCTACAGGGCCTTTTCTGTTTTATTTTCCTCATCCCCATGTTCCATCCCATACCTGACAAGAACCATTTCTCTGCCTTTTAAGGGACTTTTCCAGTTCTTGTTTTGCATTATTTCCCTTTTATGTGTATAGATCAAAATCATGCTGTGGGTAGCAAAGAGCAGGACCATTTCTTGGTTGTGCTTGAATCATTTAAATGTTACTGCCAGCATTTTGGAGGGGTAAAGAAGTGAACAGATGTGAATCCAGTAAACAAACAGGAGTCCAGAACCGGATATGGAAAGAAGATTGGTACATGTGAATAAAAAATAGAAAAGAAAGAAGGAGGAAAATATTATAGCAAAATTTTAAAGTTTTTGATAATTAAGTCAATTTAACAGACATGTAAAGAAAAAAAGATTAGGCAATGTGTGACACACTAAGATGCCACCTGTTACTGAGCTCTTAATCATCACAGTTTTCACTTCAAGATCAGGGTCTGTGTAGTGTTTAATTACATTTAGAGTAGGAAACATATTAGGTAGCTATTTATCCATTTGCCTAATAAAATCAATCACCACATCAAGCCGGTAGTGAAATTCTCTTAATAATAGTCTTAAAAACAGATATCTCTTAAAAAATAATATCTCTTAAAAACAGATATTAGTCTTTCATGAAGTCCCATTATTATTAAAAGGCATGAGAGAACATAGGCTAGTTTTTGTATAATTTGTTTCTCTAGGTAAAATTGCAGTATTTCCAGAATCTCTTGCCTGGCCTTAGTGCATCTCTGTATCAGTAGATGTTTCCAGAGGTGGAGAGAAGTAGTCCATCTCCATATCAATAGGTGATTACAAGGGTGGGGGGGAGAGGGTATATCTGGACCAGAGAGGTTGGGTGGGGTCCCTTTTTGCAGCTGGGACGAGAGAGACACAGGGGAGCAAAAGTAGACAACTGCTTGTAAGCAATAAGCAGGTTCTTCCCACTTTATTTCTCCCTTTGATTCTTCTGCTTCAAAGGTAATTTGCCCCAGGCTGGGAATTTCCCCCCAAGTTACAGTTTCTTTTGTTTTGTTTGCCCCATATAAGATCTCTATTATTTATACCAGGGAACTTCTTAATATGTTTAGTCTTGATATACATTTTTCCAGCATGAAAAGCTGAGGAGTCAGATAGTCCCTTCCTTGTCCCCTGGCAGCAACAGTGTCATGTCCCACCAACAGAGTTAAGTCCTGCCAATCACTTCAGGACTTGGACTGTTGAGTTGGTCAAGCAAACATTAGGGCAAGGTCAGAATTCACTTGCAGCTGCCACCATGATAACAACCTGAAGCAGCAATGACCACAATTGACTGCTTCCATTGAAGATGACGGTCTCATTTCCTACTTTTTTGCCCTTCAGAATTGTCATAATGCCTGTTTTCCAAACTTGGCCCTCCAAGCTAATAAAGTCCTTAAAATCTATCCAATAAATTCATTTTTTTGGACCTGAGATTCAGAGTCAAATTCTGTTACTTGCAATCAAGAACTCTATCTAATCTAGTAGAATAAATATTTTCTAGGAAGGGTGAGTCTAGCTACTAAAAATTTATTATATCCAGCTGACCTGTTTTATTTTTTTTAAAAGTGTCTACCAAAGTATAGAAAGAGGAAACTTATAAGAGATCACCCCTCTACTGCTGATTTCTGCTTAGTCCATATCTTCTGTTTGTCATATGAGTGAATTTTGTCTGCTTCAATTTCTCTCTCTTGGTGTTTATTTTCTTTGGCTTAGAAATGGAGGAGGAAAATGGTCTTTTCTATACTGTACAAAAATTTTTGTCTGCAATTCATTTGTTTCTGAGTAATTAAAAAAAAGAATTTAATTTGAACACCCGTATTTTAAATTTGAGCTACCTACTGAACTTAAAAATATATGCACATTGGGGATAATTTTACACTGAAATATATAATTATATGCAGTTAATACACATAAATATGCAGAGTAAAGTGAAAATCAAAACACTATTTTGAATGACTCACTTCCTTAAATCTTCCTTTAAGGGAGCTTAGAGGGTCTGATAGAGATATGACACTTTCGTTTCAGGGAATTTGAAAACTGGCAAGTATCTAAATTTCAAGCAAGGAGTGTATTTGTATCTTCAGAAGTAGTCTCTCCTTTTCAAGATAGAGATTGAATTTAGTGCTAAAGGACTAAAGCACTTTCCTTTAGGAGATCAGGATATGCCACTGTACAAAGGATAAAGAGCTCCCTTTTAATCCTACTAATCCAAGTAAATTCACTTTATCTACTAGGTCAATTAAACATAACAATCCATTTTCAGATGTATGACAGAGTCATCTAAATTTGGTGTATTCAACTTCAGAAACATGACTTCATATTTATGTGTGTGTGTAATTGGTACCCTGTCAGTATTTGTGCCATGTTTCATCACCTGACCTCATTCTTCCAAAAACATACATCTTTAACACATACACTTAATCATTTTATAGTTCCATACATGTATTTTTTTAGAGAGATGTAACTGCTTTGTAAACACATACCAGTACCACCAAAAAAGAGGAAGTTAAAAAAAACTATAATAATTTTGTTTTACAAAATTATAAAAATACATAGGGATTCTTTATTGGTTAATTTTCTTGTGCATAGGTTAATAGTGAGTTACACAATTCTGCAGAGATACACTGCTAATAGTATGCCACAGTGCTGTATGTATTTTAGGCATAATAAAAATTCTTAATCTCATTTTAATCCATGTCAATAGAAATGGTTTATACTTAAAAGAAAGCCTCATCTCTATATTTCCTTTTATATTCTTATTTTCTTAGTTTTAAAAAATACTTCTCATGTATTAGTTGTCAATTGCCACCTGATAAGTTACCCCCAATATTTAGCAGCTGAAAACAACAATGAACTATCAGAAGGTGGAACAAAATAATCTCATTTACAATAGCATAAAAAATAATAAAATATTTGGGAATAAACTTAACCAGTATGTGAAAGACTTATACAATGAAACATTTAAGACGTTGATAAGGGAAACTGAAGAAGACAGAAATAAACGTAAAGATATTCCATGTTCATAGATTGGAATAGTTAATATTATTAAAATGTCCATATTATCCCAGGCTATCTCCAGATTCAATGCAATACCTATCAAAATGCCAATAGCATTTTTCACAGAAATAGAAAAAAATCCTAAAATTTGTATGGAACCACAAAGGACCCTAAATGGCCATAGCAATTTTGAGAAACAACAAAGCTAAAAGCTCTACGTGTTTCAATTTCTTAATTCATAAATGAGAATCAAATAGTATTCAATTCATAGGGTTGTTATGAAGATTAATGAATTACATTTCTAAAGTAACTGAATGACTACCTGCCTACATTTTTAAAAAGCCAAATATTTAAGGTCAAGAAGAGTGCTTGGCTCTTAGAAGATCTTTAATATGTTAACTATTTAAAAGTTACTTTTTAGCAAATAGCAGTCACTTCCACTCTGTTGCCCAACCCCCAATCTACTGTAGCATTCTTGTTATATTCCTTTTTCTCATGAACTGAACCTCCAATCCATCATCAAGTCCCATAGTTCTGTCTATAAACATATCCTGAATCTAGCTTTCCCTGTCTTTCCTTCTTCACTTTTTCAATTTTAGTTCACACCACTATCATCTCTCATTTTATCCTTTCCAAACTGTTCTTCTTGTTTCTGTTTTTGGCTTTTTATTAACCTACCCTCAACAGTAATCAGAGTAGTTTTACATATATGTTTATATACATGCACATAGACATATATATTCATATATATATATATATGCTTTTATATAATAATGTTATGTCACTTCCTTTGTTCAAAGCAAAGCAAAACAAAAAACAAACAAAAAATCACAATGGGTTCCCTCCCAAGCTCGTAATAGTTTTAAGACTTCACGATCTGGACTTTCTCTCTGACCTCATCTCCTATCACTGTCTTTTATTTTACCATACTCTACCCATACTGGCCTTTCTCAAGTGAACCAAGATTTACCTCTCAGTCTGCTTCCACCAAACATCATTCCCTCTATCTTCATCTTATTATGTTTTATTATGCCCTCATTTCTATCTAGAATAATCTCGGTCTTTTATTTGGTCACTTATTTTATGTCTCTTCCTCTCTACAATGAAAGTTACACAAGAGTAGAGGCCTTATTTGTCTCATTTATCCCTTAATAGTGCCTGATAAATCATCTATGTTCAGTAAATATTTGGAATAAATGAAGGAATGAAATGAACTACTCACTCAACTTCTTTCTGAAGTTTAATATACATATTCAAGTAAATATTCCAGGATGAACTGTAGCAATAAATATGTAAAGATATTTCACCTATAAAGATCTAAATATATAACAAGAATTTTTATGAGTCAAGTTTATTAACAGGTTAGAAAGAACATTTCAATGGCTAAAATGACCGACTATTTGATTCATTTTCTTTTCTTGACTGATTATATTTAAATGAAAAGATATTGCTGGGAAGTAAGGAGAATTGAAATGCTCACAACTCTTTTTTCCTGATGCATTTGTTATATTTTACCTTTAAGAAGTCAAAACATGAGCCCAAATGATATGTTCCATCACATAGAGAAAGCAATACTGGTTAAGGACCGTGTATTTCCACATAGGAAGAGTATGGATATTTATTTGTTATATATTGATTATGGGGAGTCTCTTTATTTGTAATGGGTAAATACACATTTGTACCTATTGTTATTCCTTTCATAACTATGACCTGTTAATAAATATCACCAGGGTTAGGAATATCTAGAAATACAAGTGGAAATACAAGTGGAAATCTCCTTACCTTTGGAGGTATTTCCTGTTTCCAAATCAAGGACACCTTAGTATCTATGATAGAAAAGCAAAACTTCCTTACATTTTGATGTTGGGCAGAATGGCTTAATTACTACTCTGGCAAAACTTGAGAAACATAGAGTTCTAGTTTAAAGTCTTATTTTGTAATTATAAAATTCTTTCTATATCTGAACATTATTTTTATTATTTTCTTAATGGAAATTATTTTAATACACAATAATGCATTTACCTTTAAAATTCTACTTTGAAGATGATTCCATGTTTATTACAAACCATCCTGATTCAAACTTACATAAAACAAAGAAAAGCAGACTTTGGCAAGTTTCTATTCTTTCACTGTTTTTGCTTCACAGGCAGTATTCCTATTGACAGTTGGGTGAGGAAAGGTGCATTATAGCAACATTAACATACAAAGTTTCCTTACTGGCTGGGCCTGGCAAGCAGATAAATGGATAGTGTGAATTAACAAGTATGTTGCACCTGGGTTTTCTCAGTGGTATTAAAATAATTCTTCTCACAGCACAGGTATCGTAGCACTGATGCCTTAAAATCTTATAGTAGTAAGATTTGTATACCCTGAAGCTAAATAAAGAAGGTTCAGAAGTAACTAGGATTGTATTACTATCCACCTTAACTTTTGAACTAAAATATGAGGCTTGGCCTTAGATTTTAAGATAAATTATGGGAAGAAAAAGATAAAAAAATCAGTACCATAAAGTTATCAAATCTATTTGATGGAGATCATTCATTAGTTGGCCTCCCTAATTAGTTCTATAACCTGCTTCCTCCCTACTTTCTTTCCCCCTTAAGTACTAATACTCCTTACTCTACTTATTTTTTTATTCCATAGTGTTTATTACCTTCTATCACACCAGATGTTTACTTATTTATGTTTTATTTGTTGCTTGTTTCTTTTCATTACAATGAGTGCTCCTCAAGGACAGATTAATTTGTTTTAACAGATAGGATAGGCTAGATTGTGCTGCAGTGACAAACAGCCCCACATTTCAATGACTGAAAACAAAAGTCTATTTTTTACTTGTAATATGTTCATGATGAATCTACAGAAAATTCTACCCAATGTAGTTACTCAGGAATCCAGAAATCCAGATACTTAATCTCCAAACTTGTTTCCATGACCTGACCACAAAGGCTGGGAAAAGTTAAGTATGAGAAATTTCTCACGAGGGCTTCAAACTTCAAAAGTGACACATGTCACTCCCACTTACATCTTATTAGGCAAAGAATATCAGATAGTCATGTCTGAATTCAACAACGCTGGCAAGTGGACTACATTTTAGCAAACAGAATACAATTTACCACATCTCTTTCACTTGATTGCTGTATACCAGGGAACAGAACACTTACTGGTGCACAGAAGATACTGAATAAATATAACTAGTAATTATCATCATCATTATTTTACAGAAGAAGAAACTGAGGCACATGAAAATAAGGCAACTTGCCATATTCTAGGAAGAGCGGTATATGAACCAGTGTGACTTTAGAAACTAGACTCAAAACTACTATGTTGATAAGTTGATAAAGGAGGAGTTGCTGTTGATACTGAACTTTTTTCTCTCTTTCAGTGGTTTTAAATATGCCCTAAAGTTTCATCAAATAGTAACATAAACCAGACAGAAGTTAGACTTCATCTGCCATATCCCCACCACCCCCAAAAAGGGCTTTTGAAATTTTGACAATTTACAGAAGAAAAAAGATCCTTTGTCTAAGGTGCTAAGGTGTATGTACAGGTTGTTTTTGGTCAAAGGTCCTGGACATTAATTTTCCCTGAATTAATTATTTATTCACAAGGTATATATTTTTGTTCAATAGCTAAAGAAGTTGTATGTTTGTATTATGGAACTCTCAGAATGTAGGTGAATGTGCTTTTAATAATTTAGAAATCTGGGAAATATAAGACTTTTCTACATATCTTATATCTAAAAATACAGACATAGGTAAACATGGTTATGTTTTGCATTTTGTTGGGAGAATTATTGAAAGAAAATATGTGAATTAACAAATCCCTGGAAGTTACAATGGAAAGAGAACTCCCATATTTTTGTAAGTCAAAAATATAAATGGGTCTCATATTGACTAAGAAGCTTCTTTTTTGAGGGCAAAAGTATTAGTTTCACAGCAGAAACTGCTAGTGCATATTTAAGAAACTAATGTTTAATTTCATGTGTATTTTGCCCAGAGGAAAGCAAATTATACAAAACTGGAAATCTTACTGATTTCCAATTTTAAAATTACACCTATGATATCTAATATGGAACAAGTAAGTTTGCTAAATCATTCATTGATCCAACAAATATCCATTAGGCACATGCCATGCAGCAAGGGGTAAGTGAAGGTATCACACCAAGCTATAATATCAGTTGGATATGTTTTAAGCTCATTTCATTTTTTCTGGTATTTAAAAAATATGATTTGGGTGTTCCTGAAGAATTAGGTTTGCAGAATTTGGGTTTTGGTGAATTTTGTTTGGTAGTAGGTACAGATAGAGCGATACCTAAAACAAGGCATGATTATGAATCTTTGTGATTATCTCAAAGGAAAGTTGGTCTTTCTTCAGTTGTTTATTCCACCACTGCAAAACTTTAGAGGGGATTTCTCTCTATTTCTCTTTATAATGTAATCCTATTTTCTCTTTGAGTATAAACTGACCATTTGCTCAGGGATATCTATCTATAGTCAATTGCTAGTACTGTACTCACACTCTCATATATAATCTCTGTAATATGCTACTTAAAATTATATTTATGGTATATTTTACATATTATATATATGAAAATTTTATATCAATTACACTTTCCAGGAGTTGAACAACAAAAACCAACTGATACTCCACTTTTCTATCCTTACTTGATGGGCATTTACTTTGATTAGAATGAGCCCAGCATTTCAAAAGTTACTTCAATTGCGTTTACCTATTACCTAAGGTAAAAAAAAAAATACCAGGGGAATAGTTAATAACAGATAATATATAGGAACACTTCCTTTTTCACCTTTATTTCCCTTAATACATATAACTTTTAAATATTTTTTTCCTATTTTATAACATGCTTAAAATTAATTTTACCAAAATATAAAATATAAATAAATGAAAGCTAATATTACAAGGTATAAATGTGATAATTTCACAGAAACAATGTTTCCAAATATTTCCTTGGTTTAGATTGTGTGTGAATAAGTAACTGTGGTTTGCCCATTTTCCTACATTTAAACCTTGAGAAGAGGGAATAATTGTAACAGCTAACATTTATTGGCCATTTCTTGTGTGCAAAGAATTTTGCTAAGTGCTGTTAAAACATAAATTGAAGCATATTAAAAATGTTAAGAGTTTATTTGACCAAACATCCATTTCAATAAGGCAGCCCAAACCTGAAATGGTTAGGAGTGTTCCACCCACAAGAGTTAGGGGAAAGACATTAATGGAGAAGAGGTGGGAGAAGAGCAAGAACATTGTTCGATTAGCTATAGCTTATGAGTTTGCATTATTTGGGAAAGCGTATCAGCACATCTATAACAAGACAGGCAGCACTATTATCCTTACTTTAAACATGAGAAAACTCTGGCATAGGGAGATAAAGTGGCTTGCCCTAAGTCACTGAGCCACGAAACCTACAAATATAGACTGTAAACCTACAAAATTGGAATTTAACCTTTCCACAATACTTAACTCCCTCTGAAGGTGCAAGGTCCCCTGTTAGGAAGTGGGCAGCGTCAAGAGCACCTCATCTTACTCTGCATGCCAAGGTTGCCAAGGGGGAAGTATCCCCTTTACCCGTGAGAATAAGCCTCAGAAAAGTGTCAGGGCTGGGATTCCAGCCCTGGTTTGAATGGGACAGACCACAGTGGAATTGGTAAGGGAGTGCAATGAATTGTAAATATGGTTTTATTGAATGATTTTTGTGGGGCAAAACAAATACCAGCTTTTAATTTTTTCCAGATTAATTGTATTTTGTTAATTAAAGAGTAGAAAGTATGGGCAGTAAGCTCATTTAATATTTTCCCAACACCTACAAATCAGCTGGTAAATTCACTATTCTGTTGTAAAAGGTACTGGATGTGTGGGGAAAACTTAACCTGCTGATCTTTTATTAAGATGTTAGAATTATTTTGACTTTACTAAAGCAAAAAGTCATTAGGTAGTTATCATCTTGACAGAAACCTTTACATAATTACCCATGTTTACAAAACTTAATTCTTGAGTCTTGTGGTTTGGCAATTATGAAAAATAAATTGTTTATATATATAATTTTAAAAAATCATTATTGTTCAGTACAATAACCTATAATATAATTTTAATTAGAATTCACCAAGTCTCTCTTTTTTGGTGGTATATGTTTTAAGGGGAACTATTTTAACTGAGACAAATACTGAATAGTATTAAATAAGGGAAAAATCCCTACCATAAAATAAATGTGCTTTCTGTTGAGTGACATGAGACAAGGATAAGAAAACAAGAAATATAAAATTGGAAGTGCTCAGATGGTATTTGAAAGATGATCTCACTTTTATTTCTACACTGTAATATTTTTTCTCAATAGATAACTTCTTCAATTTGAATAAGTATGAACTACCAAGGCATTAATGTAAACAGCAGCTAATAAATCATGAATTTTATAGGGCTATAAATGATAAACAAAAAGTAGCAATTAGGGTAACTTATTGTTTATGTGCATGTATTTTAGGTTAATACTGAAATATTGCTTATAATTTGTGAGCATTGTGCATCTTTTACTTTGAAAATGCTAAACTATTATTAATCATTTATTTTCCATTCTTTCCTTTTTTTCTCCCTTTCCTTCTCCCCCTTCCTGCCACACGTTTACATTATATATCATGCCTACTGTGTCCCAGGTATTAAGCTAATTACAGTGTTCTTTCCAGAGCTAGCTCCACCACCTATGAGCTGTGCTGTCTCAGGATAGTTTTTTTCAACATTTTTTCTCTTTTTAAAACTGGAAATACTGAAACTACTTACTTCATAATATTATTGTGAGATGTAGATGTGCTATTAAATGTGAAGCTCTTATTCCACTGCGTGACATATAATGGGCTCTAACAAAGATGTTTACAACGAATGAGAGAATGAATGAATCAATGAATGGTAGCCATGGCAGTGAGGAGTTTAAATGTATTTGTAATATCCAGTCTTTAAGAAGATATGGAACAGGGAAAGCATATTCTAAAAAAAGCCACTTATAGGTTGATCATTGTTATTAAAATACATGCAGAAAATTTTAACAAAATCAATTTCTGTGAAATATATAAAGGATAATACATCAGAAACAAGGAGGTTTATTTCAGGAATGCATGTTTTTTCCCCAGCTTTATTGAGATATAACTGACATATGATATTGTGTGAGTTTAAGGTGTACAATGTGATGATTTGATACACATACATAATTACAACAATGATTACCATATCCATTACCTTACTTACCATTTTTTTGTGTGTGTGTGCTGAGAACTAATTATCTTATAACTGGAAGTTTGTACACTCTTACCAGCTTCACCCATGTCCCACACTCCCTTGCCCCTGGCAATCAACAATCTACTCACCATTTCTATGTATTTGATTTCTTTCATATTCCACATGTAAGTGAGATCATATAGTATTTGCCTTTCTCTGTCGGACTTATTTGTTTCCCTTAGCATAATGTCCTAAAGTTATATCTATGTTGTCTCAAATGGCGGATTTCTTTTTTTTTGTGGTTGAATAATATTCCACTGTATATATGTGTATACGATATTTTCTTTATCTATTTATCTGCCAGAGACAGGTTGCTTCCATGTCTTGGCTATTGTAAATAATGCTACCATGAAGATGGGGATGCAGATATCTCTTCAAGACAGTGATTTCATTTCCTTTGGATTTATACCCAGCAGGGGGATTGCTGTATCATGCACAGTAGTTCCACCTTTAATTTTTTGAGGAACCTCCATACTGTTTTCCATCATGGCTGTACCTATTTGCTTTCCCACTAATAGTGTACAATGGTTCCCTTTTTTCCACATGCTTTCCCAAACTTGCTACATCTTGTTTTTTTGATACTACCCATTTTAACAGATGTGAAGTGATATCACATTGTGGTTTTGATTTGCGTTTCCTTTCTGATTACTGATGGTGAGCACCTTTTCATGTACCTGTAGGCCATTTGTATATCCTCTTTGGAAAATGGGTATTTAGGTCTTTTGTCTATTTTTCAACTGGATTAAAAAAATTGGATTGTTTTGTTTTTTTAGCTGTTGACTTGTGTGAGTTCTTTATATATTTTGGATATTAAACTCTTACTAGATAGATGCAAATATTTCTGCCATGCTGTATGCTGCCTTTCATTTTATGCTGCCTTTTCAACTCTGGCTAGGCAGGGTTGCAGGCTGTGTTTTCTGGCAGTGTAGTTCCAATGGGTGGATTCTGCAGTTGGGCAGGGCTGTGGGCTGTGCTCTTCAATTGCTCCCTCTGCCTTCAGTACTCTGCTGTTGGGCAAGGTTACATGCTGTACTCTCTGGTTGGGTGGGGCCTCATCTACACTCTACAGTTGGGTAGGTTGGAGATTGTCCTCAATGGTTGGACAGAGTCACTGTTGGAACTTTCTACTTGGGGGTGGGTGGGCATGAGCTAGGTTCTGCAATTGGCAGGGTAAATGGCTGGGCACCCTGCCTGAGCAAGGCTGTGGGCTGTATTCACCAACTGGATAGGGCTTTATGCTGGGCTCTGCTGCTGGGTGGCGCTATAGGCACAGTCCTTGGCTAGGTGGTACCATAGGCTGGCTTCCAAGTGTGCTCATGGTAACTGTTCAGGATCTCTGGCTATGCTTAGATTGTTATACTTAGCGTCTAGAGGCTATGCTGAACAGCTGGATAGGAATGCTAACTTGGCTCCTTGCCCAGGTGGCCCATAGGTGTGCTCTGCATATGCTGGGCATCTGTGGCCTTGTTAACTGAAAGGGTAAGACTGGCAGCTATGCTGAGCAGTTGGGTGGGACTATGAGCTTGCTTCCTGCCTTGGTAATGCCACAGATTGGGCTCCATGGCTGGTGTGGACCTCTGGTTGGGGATCTAAACGAGGCAGAACTGCCAACAGAACTCCCTGGTCAGATGGGCCACCAGTTTGCTTCTGCAGAAGGGCAGTACTCATGACTAGGATCTCTGCTCGGAGGCACCACTGCAGGGAAGAACACAGCCGAGATCTGAGCACGGGTTGCTGTAAACCTCACCTCGCTTTGTCTCTGACCCTTCCTGTCGAGGTCTACAAGTTCTCCCAGTAATCTCTATGAGGTGAGACTGGAGTGAGTCTCCTAGGACATGTTCCTTAATGATGGAAAAGCTGGACTCTCTTTATCCCATTGGAGAAATAGTAATCTAATTGGAGAAATAGTAATCTATAGGGGAACCCTGTCAGTGTGGCACTGTGCTGGCCTTGGGGAGGGGCAATGTGGTCAAAGTGAAACCTCTCCTCTTACCTTCATAGTGCGGTCATTCTTGATCTCTGTTGCCCAGGGGAGTGTTTCAGCCTTACTCTCAGGTTCTGGGATTTTCACAATGGTGTCTTGTCTATGTATAGTTTGCTAGTTGGTCTTCTGAGAGGGACTGAAGCTGGAAATGACTGGTGTTGGCATTCTGATGAGATCATTCTCTAGGAATGCATATTGAATTGAGCATTTGAATATCAGTGTATTTCACCAAATTAACAGAGTGAAGGAGAAAAGCATATGATTATCTCAATAGATGAGGAAAAAGCCTTTACTATAATTCAACACCCATTAATGAAAAAACTTTTACAAATTAGATATTGTAGAGAACTTCCTTAATTTAATAAGAGTATTCATACAAATTTTATACAGCAAATATTATACTTAATAGTAAAATATTGAAATCTTGCCCGTGATTTCTGGAAGGAGGCAAGAATATTTGTTTATCAACACTACTTTACAATAAGTTCTAAGAAGTACAATAAGGCAAGAAAGAGAACTATGAAATATATAGAAGGAAGAAAAAATGGTTATGATTTTCAGATGATACTGAATTTATAGAAAAATCAAATTAGTTTACAGATAAGATATTAGAATTCATAAATAAAAATAGGTTTGATATTAGTTCAAATATATTTTAAAAATCACTGTATTTTCCATATGCAAAAAAAATTAACTGAAATTTAAGGAAAATACCATTTGTGATAGTATTTGAAATAAACAGCTAGAAACAATCCTAAAAAATATAGATGGGTAAGGTTTCTAACAGAAAACAATAAAACAGTATTGAGGTAAGGAAGCTTGATTAATGGAGGGATATATCATGGCTATAGATTGGTAGACCAAATATTGTAAAGAGGTCAGTTTTTCATAGACTGATCAAAGTTCAATGCAATACCAGTCAAATTTCCAGCAAGTTTTTTTTTGAGTGAAAGCAGACCAGATGATGCTACAATTTATAAGGCGATGTAAAGGATATAGAATGATTGAGAGCACGTTGAAGAAAATGAATAAAGTTGGATTTCCATTACCAGATTTCACAAATTGTTATAAATGTACTATACTTAAGACAATATGGTATTGCTGAAAGGATAGGTAAAAACAGATGAAACAGAGTAAGAAATTCAGAAACAGGTCTGTACATTTAGAATCATAAATTATGACAGAAGTGACACTGTTGGGCAGGAGAAAGACGATATCCTTGATATCCTCATTAAAAATCAATTAGTCTAACCCCTACCTCACACCATATGCATGAATATACTTCAGATAGTGTAAATTAAATGTGATTCAAAAGGATCAATACTTACATGTGTTAACATTGTATAAAGACATAGAGATATTTAAAAAATGATTATAAAATAAGTTAAAAAAAACCCTCCTAAATCTATTTACAAGGATACCTAATGGAAATGTATGTCTTATATAATGAGGCACCCATGCCATTAAACTGGCTGCATAAGGTGCATTTGAATATTGGCATTTTTTTTACATTTAGCCTTGGACCATGCTCATGCATAGGGCAAATGATCATTCTTTTTTAAGTATGTCTTTGTTTAAAATAATATATGTGAAGATTAAGAGACATTAGCAGGGTCTGTAATGATCATCTGTGGTGATGACACTCACTAAACATAAAATCTCCAAATTTCAAGTATTCATTTTCCACCAAACATGAAAAAAAAAATCTATGAAGCAAATCACTTTTAATATATCATTTCCTTGATACATTTTCATTTCCTTTGGGAAAAATGACTGAGTTAAGAAAAAGCTTTCATGAATTTTACCCCTATATAATGAGTCTTTCTGAAAGCAGCTCAAAATGATAATATAAAAATATTTATCCCCAATATTTGGTTTCCTATTATTTTCAACATTAGTACTTTTTTTTCCCAATTCTGTGAGAGTTTTCTTGAATAGGGCTTTCATAATCTCTTATGTATTTCAGTTTAGCAAAACATATAATTTATTACTCTTGCATTGATGTTTTTTAATGCATTCTGTAGCTGTTCCTTCAAAGGAAAGTATTCCTTTGTGTACTCCACTAGAAAAGAGGTGGTGTGGCTTCTCCACTGTCAAAATGACAGTCTTCCAATCAAAATCATTTCCCAAATAGTATGCAGTGGAAAAATAACATCTGTAGATTAACTCAAACCACCTTGGTAAAATGAAGCAGGTGCTCATATTAGCATTTCTAAAGCTAGAGAAATCCATCTGCAGAAACTTGATTTAAAGTAATTTTAACATGATTTATTCTTCATTATAAGTAAGTGCACTACCCAAGAGATATGTGAATCATGGTACTTAGTGATATAAACATATTTAGAAGATTATGATCTTGCAGAAAATCTGTTGTTACTCTCCTTGAACAAGTCTCTTTAGAAATCATTTTCTCCTTTGCTTTAACTGTAATGATATATATCTATAAAAAGTAGTAATTTTTCTTTCTATAGATAAGAGATAAAGATAATAGTTTCATAATGAAATACATTTTATAGATGACATTAAATCTGACTATTATATATTTAGAAGATATTTTAAGATAGTCAAGATATATATATATGCATGTGCATGCTGTAATGAATATATATAATATGTGTAAATACATACCTGCATATATGAGACATATATGTAATTTTATGAATATACTTTTACATATGGCATTATGCACAAAAATGTGCTTATTGTGTATGTATATATATTTCAACTTTATTGGGATATAATTGACATACAGTACCATATAAGTTTAAGATGTAGAGCATAATGAGTTGACTTACATGTATTGTGAAATGATGACTATAAGTTTAATAAACATCCATCATTTCATATCGATACAAAAAAATGAATTTATTCTTGTGATGAGAAATTTTAGAATTTACTCTTAGCAACTTTCAAATATACCATATAGCAGTGTTAACTATGGTCATCATGTTGTACATTACACCTCCAGTATGAAGGTATATTATTAAAACAATATTGGAGATAATTTGGAAAGCCATTAATTAAATATTAAACAATTACTGTTCTTTAATGGAATGAAATACTATGCAATCATCAGATGGGACATTCAAACTGTTTGCATAATTGTGATTGATGACCACAATATATTGTTAAGTTTTAAAAATAGCAAATTGCAGGACAGAATGGATAATTTAAAATAATGTACACATGGACTTGGAAAATTGTTCTGAAGTGCACATATCCAAATGTCAGTCAGTATTAGTTTCATAGAAGTGGAAAGGTCTTTCATCTCTCACTTTATATATTTCTCTGTATTTGAATATTTTTTGTTGATTTTGTACTATTTTTTACTTTCTAGTATATAAAATTTTTTATTCAAGAAGGAAATTATTAATAATTGGTGAATTCTTCTTTGACAGGATATATTCTTCTTTGGTACTAATCATGAATTACATAGGAAAATGATTGCTCATATGCTATAGATATTGTCCTAAATTTTATAACTCATATATAGAATCAATATTTTTATATGGAATAGTTTGATCATGTATGAAAATCTCTAAGACTCATCCCAAGTACATAAAACTTCAATGTATTTTGAAGTATATATTCCTTAGAAAATATAGTGTTATCTGTACATGGGATGAATGTTATCAAGTAAACACTGCAATTGATTAAAATTCATTGGGAACCTGCTATGAATTCTTTAGTAGGAAGGGCACATAATACACACTCTATTATGTCCATCTGGCCAGCATCAAATTATTGATTGCCAGGTATTTGTAGATAATAGCTGACAAGTTAGAGGAACAGTAGAGCTATTATTGAAAGATTCTAGCCTCTTATCTACTATCTGTTTAGATGGAACTGTATCTATCTACATCATTATATTCATTAGAACATTCAGGATATGGCTTTCTCCTAAGACTGTCAGGGCAATGAGTTGGCGTTGCTTTCTCCTGAGTACTTTTCTTTCCATTTGTCTCAAGATACCTTTTGTAGCCCTATGACAAATAAAGAATATTATCTATAAATAAATAAATCTCACCAGAGATTTCCTTAGAAATGTAAGGAGATTCAGAATCTGATAAAAATCATATTGTTTAGCATACCCTTTTCATTTTCCAATTAACTCCTTAACAATGCCCTCTCTGGAATCTAATTTTCATATTCCTTCTTCCCTCATGTTAATGTAAAGTTGACAACAAAGTATGGCATAATCTTTTCCCATGTATTCAATTCTTGGATGCTGGTTTTCAGGATTTATTTTCTTAAATTAATATTCATCTGAAACAGATTAGGACAAGGAAGTAGATATAACAAAAATAAAAAATATGAAATGTACAAGGTTACTAGAAATAAACCTAAATTTTCATAATCTCTTAAATCAGGTCTTCCAAAAGCAGAGACTGAAACAAGGATTTGGTGCAAGTGATTTATTAAAGAAATGCTCCTAGGAGAAATCCTTAAAGGGGTGGAGGAAGCAAGAAAGGAAGTGGAGGAAGTCAAAACAAGGTGCAGTTTCACACAAAATTCCAGTTTTGTTCTGATCCCACAGGGGAACTTTGGAATCAAATTTTTTGACTCAGTTTGTCTTGATTTGAGGCAAGGTCCTTAGGCTTTCAGTCTGTTGTACCAGTTAGCTATTCGCTATGACCACTCTGGTGGGACAATGCAGACTCCCTTCCAGGCACCTCTAGCTCTCTGGGCAGGAGGAGCAAAGTGATCAAGTAGCTCAAGGGCAGGGTTTTGAAGAGTGTCACAGGTACAGGCTATTGAAAACAGGCACATAGGAAGCTGCAAGATGGGCTTTCAGGAAGGATAAAAAGAATCCTGAATATCTGGCCACATCGCACTTTGCTGTAGTCTTTATTGAAATGTAGTTGAGTTTGATGTGTCTTTGTCAAACTTCCTTTCGTGATTGTCTTCTTATTTCTCCAGAATGATTTGTTCTGCTCCTTTACCATTCTTCCAGTTGTTCCTCTGAGGTGGAAAGCCTTTTTTGAATAGGTTCATCATGTCTCCTTTTTTCCAGAATAGCAACAATAAAAATAGTTTTCAGAAAGGCAAGATAAATATGAGAGAAATATCTAGTTACCAATGATACATTATCACTGGGATTACTTCTATTTCCAAAGAGAGCGTATATTTCAAAGAATGTCCTTTCAAACCCAGTACAGTTTTTAGAAAAGTATGATTTAAGATAAGTTGGGCCTACTGGAAGCAACTCAGATATGCAGATCTACTTTTTAAAAAAGTGTCCAAACTACAGAGAATAAATTCTACATCATTCTCAGATCTAAAGTTGTGCCACTGGGTAATGCCTAAAGATGTTTTGCTAGAGTGAAATATAATACCAGGTATCATATTTGTGTATTTATTTCCTGTTTTTATTTGAAATCTCATAACCATTTTGAGCATCTTCTTAATGGGATCTTTTTACTTTTTAACTAGAAGGAAAGTGATGTGTGTACTTGTATCATGACTTCTAGTAGACTAAGATCTGCTTAAAATTATAACTATTGAGATATTACACATTGTAGGCTCCATGCTTAGCACTTTATAAGCATAATCTTAGTAATTCCTTAAAGCAATTGTAAACACTGTTTTCTTTGTATGGATGTGAACACTGGGGTATTAGTGCCAGTCTATCTAATAAACAGAAGAAATGAAACTTAAGCCCAAGTCAAATGACTGCAGGGCCCTTTCATTAGGCCACCATGTGTGCACCTTTTCTCTATTCTACACACTACATTCCTAGTTAAGAGCTGGGTCAGTTTTCAGTGAATTACATTTGAATAAATATATTTAATTAATAAACAATTAAGGGATGGCATTTTAAGACAAGGATATTGAAAAAAATGTGTTCCTGATCTTTTAAATATAGTATCTAGATATTGCAGTGCAAATTGTTTTGAAATTATCACTGTTTTACTCTATTTGAAACAGCATGTTTCAAATGTATATCTATTGCCCTGAAATCATGCCAAGAAACTTAAAAAAGCATATTGCTGATGATGACCTTTGTAAATTTCAACTTGTTTACCGTCCTATAAGCATGTACTCCATATATGCATGTATCAACTTTTTAGTCGATCTTTTAACAAACTGCATTTCATTAAAAATGTGTATGCCTATATCTGATCTGTGTATGTGTGTGTGTATCTGCCTGTTAGAATAGGTAATATGTTAGGTCAAAGTACTTTAATTGTGTGCACTTAACTATTCATAAGCACTCTCAATTTAAATTTGAGTACAGTTCATTACATCTGTTAAAATATGGCAATATTTTGATTCCATAATCAGTAAAGATACTGAAAGACTCCACCAAGTTTTGTTTGATCAGCTATACTGAGGGAAGAGACAAGAATATCACTCTGAGAGCTGTTTGGGCTCTCTTAACCCTTAGGGCAGGACTTGAGTTCAGACAGTTTGTTTCAGAAATGATCTCAGGAACACAAGTGAAAAAGTAGAGATAGTGGAACAGAGAAGGAAGAAAAGTCCTGCCTCTTCAGTCAATGACTTCTGACCCAGTTGGTCTGGATGCAGTGAAAGGAGGCAGGCAGAACCCGAGTAAATACACAACACTTTGGCAGCCTTCAGATTGGAATGATCCACCAAGGGAAGTCTTTGCAAGGTCCCTAGGCACTTGGACACTATCATTTAGCACTGGATAGGAAAGAATCATTTATGCTGGCCTGGAGTGATTAGGAAATCTGGGATCCAATGTTTCTAAGTTTTTCCACCCAAGCAACCCCTATGCAGGTTTTGAGGGTTTGCACATTTCTTATGAGGTCTGTGACTTTAGGAAAGAAAAACTGCCAGTTCTGTTTTAGATTTGAAGTCTGATATGGTATTTTTGACCACACTTCAATGAATCTATTTTTCAGTGTACAGCTTAAATGTAAGCAACAAATATAAGAAGAAATAACTTAACATTAGAATTTATATATATCAAGACCTAGACCAAGGTAATTTTACCTAATGTACTTATCAAAATGATTTAATGTTAAGTATGGCTAAAGAGTCAGTGAAGACTTTAATTTTAGTCTTTGGCCATTTAATATTAGTGAACTTCTGGCTGTTACTCCTATCCCAATTTGCTTTCTCACTTGTTCCAGATTATGTCTTTGTTGCTTCTGTCTTTACTTAATTATTTTGCTTTATCTTTCATTATTTTACATTAAGAAAAAACATTCATTTCTTGTGTTTTATTTCATATTTGTTAAAAAGTAAAGAAAAAAAGATGATTGTACTGCATATGTAGTGTAGATCTATTTTCCATAGGGATGCATGTTTTTATGCTGAACATGAGTTATCTTCTTGTTTGTAACTCTTCTGGTATATTCCAGCAGAAAGTCTGGATTCAGCTTCACCTTGGGTCTGTGGCTTGCTTTGTATAATCATTATGTTAGAATATACTGGACTTTTGTTTTTTGTGATTTTAGCATTTTAGGAAATGTAACTGACTGTGTTTGTATTTTAAAGGAATTGTAATTTCTTTTAAAATTTCATAAACACATTTACATATATATATATTTGAACACAATATATTTAATGATTAAAATTACATCTACTAATTCTTTTTTCAATGTTTGTGAAATCGCTTTTGCAAAAGTTCTGGGCAAGATTTCATTATGGCAGTGCCAAACTGAGGTCAGGGGTCTTCATCACGGAGATGAGGAAATGAGATGGGAAGGGAAAATTCCAGAGACAGTACAAAGTGCATAAAAGCCTGAGGGTCAGAACTTAAAATATATTGGTTCTCAGAGCACTGAAGGATGTAAGTGCTGCAGATAAGATTTATGTGGTTTCTGGAGGTAGTTATTTACTCCTTGACTAAGCACACCTCTGAGAACAGCCAATTACCGTGAAAATAACAAAGGAGGAAAATAAAATTCTGCAAAGGGAAACTATTAATACTTACTTCTGTCTTTTGTCTTAAGACTTTGTTTTTCCTAATAGATTCACACAAATAGTAAAATGCTTAGATTAACTATTTTAAAGTGAATTAAGTAAAATCATGAGGGACATTAGCAGTAGTCAACCAGACTATAATTTATACAAATATGACAAGATTTATGCTCATACATTACTCTCCATTGTCATTAGAAAGATTAAATGTTGGACACTTGGGAATATTTGCAGAAAAATCTTTCAGCCTATCAGGTGATGTAAATTGAGTTTCTATAAATTAAAGGAAATCCAAGATCTCATAGTTAAGTGATGGCAGATGTCTGTATTTTAAGACTTCTGACTGACAGACTAAAGGAGTAGAAATTAATGTAGGACGCAGGGAAAAGATGAAAGTGATACATATAGGTTCAAATCAAACACCCCAAGCACAAACATTTTGTGCTGGAGATGGTAATGAGGTGGAAGACATTAACAGGATAAGGCAGGAAGAAAGATGCTGCTGCTGCACTCTAGGGTTGGGACTGAAAAACTATGGGCCTTGGGGCAAAACTGGCCTGCCACTCACTTTTGTAATTAAAGTTTTCTTGGAACATTGTCTCATTAACTTTTATTGTTTATGTATAATTGTGCTATGGCTGCTTTTGTGCTAGAACCCTATAACCTGCAAAGCCTACAGTATTTACTATGTGGCTCGTTATTAGAGAAAGTTCGACAACCCCTGCTTTATGTAATAATACTTCTTAATACATTAATGGCACATGTATGGTAATACATTAATGGCCAAAAGGAAAATGTATTATCATTGTTATTTTTAAGAACACTAGAGTACAATTGTTCTTTAGTACTCAGCCTCGTAAAGTCAGAGAGTGTGATTTGAAAAACGATTTTCTAACCGAATTTTTCTCAAAGTGTGTTACAACACACACATCATTTAGGAATTCATTCAGTTTTAATTGCTTAACCAAATACAAATGTTTTCCCTCACATGATAGTAAGTCTCAAAAATAGTTATTAGAAGAAGATGCTATAACTCTGAGATGTCTGGACTGAGTTTTGGTGATTTCCGTAGACTTCCTCTTGGTTTTACTTCCTGGCTTTCAGGCAGGCGCTGAATGCTCCAGCATCACCCTAGCCTTCCACGCAGGAAGAACTCTGGTAAAGCAGGATAGAATTGGGCCAGTAGATTTTTAGACTAAGCATCAATGGCTATAGACATGTCACATAGCCTTTCTTACCTATAAGGAATTCTGGGAATTTGAGAATTTAATTGTTTTTTATTGTGGTAAAATATGCATAACAAAGTTTACCATTTTGAGCATTTTTAAGTACAGCTCAGCTGCATTAAATACATTCATATTGTTGTGCAACCATCACCACCATCATCTTCAGAATGTTTTCGTCTTACCAAACAGAAACTCTGTACACACTAAAGAGTCAATGGTGAAGGGAATTTTGTTGGCTGAGATGCTCTGAGGCAGTGGGGAGAAGTAGCCAAATGAACTTAGTCAGTCACAATGAGCAACAGCACACTAACAGTCCTGAGAAATACCTTGGTTAAGAATTCCAGTACTCCAGTATGACCTATTTATTTTGGAAGTTCTGTTCCATAGAAAATAGTATGGTTAACATTGTTTGTAATTTTCCTTTTAACTCTGTGCATTAAATATCTGTTTATAATAGTAATGTACCTTTCATTTTGGTATGTTAAATCCCAAAGGTTTATATTTTATAAAACTTTGTCCTCTAATTGTTTCTATTTTTTTTATATTTACCTTCTAACCTGTTTAATTCATTTTGGTATTTGTTGTCACATAAAGAAACAGTAATCAGTGATCTTGTTATCATTATATAGGCATCCATGAGTCACTTAAATATCTTTCCTTATCATATGCCAAACATCATATACTGCAAGTGTGTGTTAGTGATTCTTTAGTTATGTTCCATTGATCTAATCTATATATTCATGTTCTAGTACACGCTACTTTGTTACCATATTTTCACAATATTTTGCTGTCAGAAGATTGACCATAATTATTTTTGTTTCAATATTTTCTTGACAATTTAGAACTCTACATTTTGTACAACCCTTTAAACTTATTATTTAGTTCACTGAAAACCCTGTGAAATTAAATTAGATACAATTCATTTAATTCATTCTGGGAAGTCTTCTTTTAAGGAACACACATTTTTTCTCCATCAATTGAATTTTTCTCTTTCTTAATAACTTTTGAAATTATCTATATATCTTGTGTGTTTCTTAAGTTTATTATAGATAGGTAGTAGTTTTTGTGCTACTATGAATGGATTTTTTTGCATTGTATGTTTTTTAAATGGTTACTGTTGGTCCATAGCAGTTCTACTCAATATTGGGCCACAAAGTGGTACAACTTGGAGAAATATTAACTTGAACATGACAAACTAAGAAGCTTGTGACAGAATGTCAATTAACTAAGGACACTGTTTAGTTCCTTAGTTTAGTTGACTTTTATTGAGACAGTCTTGATAAAACAAGCAGTTCAGTGATTTACATTTTACATTTTGAGGTGACAGTCTTAACTTGTCATAGGCCAGTAACAAACAGGTTACAGATGAATTGTTTTGTGCACTGGACAATGGAAACTGTATTGATTTATTTCAGTATGTTTTATAACAAATACTCATGTGGAATTCTTTTAAAATCTGAATTGCTTTTCCTTAAAATCTCTTGCTATACTAAAAATATTTATTAAGCACAAAATATTTGATTTTTATTAGTGATAAATATTTGTTCTCATTTTCTCTTTCAGACAATACACTTTTTTGGCAGTAACAAGCTGAGGTGATAACATCCATTACTGATACAGATTTTAATTAAAATCCATTTAGTGCTTCAAGTTGGATAATGAATAAAGACATTTTAATTCAGAGATTTTTAAAGGTGGTGTTAAGAAAATATTCTTCCTTAAGTGTTTAAACTCAAGAATTTTTGTGAAGACAAACACACATAATTTATTGAAGCCCTATGCCCTTCCTGTTTCTAACTTGGCAGCAGTGACTTAAACTCCTCAAGCTATTTCTCATCTGTAAAGTTGTATAGCGTACTGAATGGCATCCTTGTCTTAATTTCCAGAATCTGTGAATGTGACATTATTTAGAAAATGGGTCACTACAGATTTAACTAAGTTAAGGATATTGGTTGAGATTATCCTGAATAACCTGGGTGGGTTCTAAATTCAATGACAGTGTCCTTATTAAAGAAGATACAGAGAAGGCAATGTGAAGACAGAGACAGGCAAAGATTACAGTGATGCCAAGGAAGCCAATGAATATTCAAAACCACCATAAACTGGAAGACACAAGGAAGGATTCCTCACTAGAGCCTCCAGAGGGGGTATGGCCATGTCGACACCATAATTTTGGATTTCTGCCATCCAAAACTTATAGAATGAATTTGTTGTATTAAGCCATCCAATTTTTGGTAATTTTGTTACAGCAGACTTAAGGAAACTAATCAGACATAACTAAGGACAATAATTATGTGCCTTAAAGATTTGTGGAGATCATTAAAGCAAAAAATGCATGGCTATCTTGGCATATGGTGAACACTCAATCATTTTAACTATTAAACTTATACTTTAAAGTAAACCATAATTATGATATGTTTTCATTTTCCCTCTCTATTCTGTTTCAAAGATATAGGCTAAAATTTCATTTAGAAATTATATTAAATTTGTATCTTCTTTTAATAATTACTAATTATATTTACATATTGTATTGCAAATTTGTTCTGAACAATTATCCAGTTTTAATTCTAGGTTTAAATAGATTTAATGATCTCTGCCTCTATACCACATCTTCTATTTATTTCAAATCTTAACTTTTTTCAGCTTTGTTGAGGTATATTTTCTATTCAAAAAGTGCACATATTTACTATATCATCTTAATGAATTTGGATATATGTATGCATCCCATGAGACCATTACCACAACCAAGGTACTAAACATATCCATCAACTGCCAAAATTTCCTTGTGTTCTCTTATTAATATTTTTTGGTAAGACTACTTAATATAAGATCAATCATATTTTAAAGTGCACAATGTTGTATTATTAACATGTACTTCATATAGCAGACCTCAAGAACTTACTCAATTTGCATAATAGAAACTTCTACCCACTGAAAAACAATTCCCCATTTCCTCAATTTCCCAGCCCCTGACAAACATCATTCTCTGTTTCTATGAATTTGTCTATTTTATATACCTCCTATAAGTAGAATCATGCAGTATTTGTTTTTGTGTGACTAGTTTATTTCCCTTAGTGTATTGTCCTCCAGGTTTATCTGTGTTGTTGAAAATAGCAGGGTTTCCTTCCTTTTAAATGCAGAATAATATTACATTGTTCACATATATACCACATTTTTTTTATCCATTCATCTGTCCATGGACATTTGGGTTGTTTCCATATCTTGGCTATTGTGAATAATATTGCAGTGATCATGGGGGTTCAGAGTTCTTTGAGATTCTGATTTCAATTCTGGATTATATACCCACAAGTTGGATAGCTGGATCATATGGTAGTTCTATTCTTAGTTTCCTGAGAAACCTCCATGTGTTTTCCAAAGAGACTATGCCATTTTACATTCCCATCAACAATGTATAAAGGTTCCAATTTCTCCATGTCCTGCATCACTTGTTATCTTCTGGGTTTTTCTGATAGCAGCCATTCAAATAGGTAGGAAGTGATACCTCACTATGATTTTGATCTTCATTTCCCTGATGACTAGTGGGGTTGAGCATCTTTTCATAAACCTTTGGTCATCTGTATGTTTTCTTTATGTCTATTTTCTGTATGTCTATTCAACTCCTTTGGCCACATTTTAATCATATTATTTGTTGTTTGATACTTAGTCTTAATTTTCAACAATGACTCTTCTTGGTAGTGTTTTTACATCTTAATTTATTAAAATTACTTTTTCCTTGTATTTGTTAATGAATGAAATTTGACAATGAATGTATTTTTGGCTTTGTCTACTTTTTTCCTTAAAACTGTAGAGGTAATGCAATGTTTTTTCTTAAAATATGGTTCCAAAAAATATTGAAAGAAGCCTTTGTGGGTGAACTTGATTTCTCTTTTTCCCAGCTGAATGGTTTACTGTTCTATTTTCCTTGATGAATTTAAAGACTGTTAATATGTTTTTAGATAATGACTTATACTTTTCACTAAAAAATCCAGAGATACTTTGCTTGTTTTTTTTATATTATAGCTCAAGTTCTTAATCTATTATTATTTGTAAATTTTAAATGTTTTGAAAATTGCTGCTGTTTCATTTTTTTCTCATTACTCTTCAAAAACAGTAATTACCTGAATTTTGGTTTTCCAGTTTCTGTTCTTAATATGTTTTTTTCTGATATTTTTACTTCTTATTTCTCTTCTTCTACATTTTAAGTTTCCTCAGCCTGTCATTCACTTAGTTCATATGAAATTTTTAGTAATAACAATTTTTGTGTATAAATATTTTGTAATGCTTCCTTTTGTTTAAAAATGTTACTTTTAATCCATTTTAGCTTTATAGGTCTGTTTTGTCTCTCATCCAGTTTCAGTTTTAGCTAAGCACTATCATACTTCATATCTTATTTTATGGAAAATTAGATGTGGTCTGATATATATTTCCATTTTCTAAAAAAACATTATTTTCATGCATTTTCTTTCTATCTTATTTGTTCTTCCTGATTCATACCACAGTATCTGTGGTATAAATAAATTTGGCCTTACTATAACAAAAGGTCTGGCCTTTGTCCATAACTTATGAGTTGGAATTTCTGGACCCATGAGCTGTTATGCTTAATGTAATGTCCTTGTTTAATCTATGTCCTCGTTTGCCTGGGTGCCTTATATCATTCTGGATAGTCTATGAGTTAGGACAGGGCCTAGGTACAACCATCATGTCCCAGGGCAGGGGACGACCAGGCCAAAAAGACTAACAATGTGATATAGGGCATGGGCCCTGAGTCATCTGGTATTAATTGACCTGGAGACTGAGATCAGCCATATGGGCAACTGGTCAGTTAATCAATCACTTACACCTATATGAGGAAGTGTCAGTAAAAGCTCTGGACTCTGAGGCTTGGTATGCTTCCCTGACTGGCTGTGTTCCATGTGTGTAGCCACACACTGATTCCAGGAGAGTAATGGGTCCTGACTCCATGGGGAGAGGACAATGGAGGCTCCGTGTTTGGTACTTCTCCTGGACTCCACTCCATACACTTTTTCCTTGATTCATGTTAAACAGTAACCTTTCCCTATAGTAAAACATAACCACAAATATAACAGTTTTCAGTGAGTTCTGTTAAGTTCTTCTATAGAATTACTGAAACTGAGAGTGGTTTTGGGACCCCTGCAAACTTGCAGTTGGTGTTATAAGTGAGGGCAGTCTTAGGAACTGTACCCTCCAACTTTGTATTGGCCCAAACTCTTTGAAGTATCTGTCCATAGGCTAATGTTTTCTTTATTAGTTACAATAGCTTTAATCCAGGTCTGGAATTTTCATCAGAAACAGGATGGATTCTCCCTAGATCTCCTTTTCTATTTTGGGCTGAAGACCCTGTTTCCAATTTAATTAAACAATCATATGAGAAGATCAGTGAAGGACCTTCCAAAGATACAATATTTCATTGTATCATTTCATGTACAAATATACATCAGCCCATTGTGTGTGTGTGTGTGATGAAACCACTCTACCAGGTGCTAGCATCTTTTGGGTTAGAACTCTTCCTAATGTTGATATGTCCCTGCATTTTCAGCTCAACTTTGATAACTTCGGTATCTAACTATAACGTCAATTAATAAAAATGAAGCACAACCTTTGAAATCCATCCCTTAAGATAACCCACCTATAGTGATCCGCTCCTATGATGTGTTGGAACTCTCTGTGGCCTAGGGCTCTAGGCCCAGTTTCTGCAGGCAATAGTCCCTGCACTAAGAATAAAACTTGTGAGAATGTTCCAGTTTCAAATATCTGAGCTCATAAATTTGGATGTAATTGTTGCTCTGAGTATAAAGGTTGACAAATGGTGATTTTTATTCCTCTTATTTTTATTATTTATTCCCCCTTCCAGTCCTCTTGCCTGTTAGCTCCAACAGTTGTTCATGGGATAATATCTGAGAATAATCAGAGGTAGCAGTGAGGAGGTGAAATAGGGCTTGATGAATGAATAGCCTAAACACTGAGCTTAATGTTGTAAGGGGGCAAGAGTACCAAGTACAGGAGGCATGGACTGGGCTTCAGTCACAGCTGTGTCTTCAGTTTTCTTTCTATCATTGGTCAAGTTATTTAACCTTTTTAGAACCAGGTTTTTCACATAAAAGAAGGCCAACCATGTGCATTTTCTCTAGTAAAGATAAATGGAATGACATATATGGCAATATTTTGAAAAATAAGGTTCATTTTATAGATGGCAGGAGCTATTATTTGTTTATACATGGCAAGCATAACTTCTGAACTGGTTACTAACATGATGAAAATTGCATTTTTTAAAAAGATGAATTTGGCACCTGTGCAAGAAGAAATGAAGTTGGTATGTAAGCAGTATGAATTAGGATGGTCCATTGAGTGCTGACTCAAAAAAGAGAAAATGGGTACAATCTTAGGGATATTTCAAATAATGAATCAATGGAACATAACTAATTGGATGTGAACTGAAGGAGAGATACAATGAATTTTGAAAAGAAAACAAGAGAAGGCAAAAAATGAAATAAAAAAGGAGAGGCAAGAAGAAAAAGAAAGGAAAATAAAAGATAGGAAGACATTTCCCCAAATTGTTTACATCTACAATTTTTAAATAATATCTTCCAAAGCACTAGATGTGTGCATATGTTCTCTAAATCATTTTCTCTTTTCTTTATAAACGACTGTTCAATGCCTATATAATGTATTAAAAAGTGAGTGCTCTTATGCTGCAGGAAATAAGAAAAGCTCAGAACTCTGCTTTAAAAATCCACATTTAAAGATCTTTATCAAGGTGCTCCATTTCAAAGTAAAACTGCTTTTTTATCTTAATAGCAAATTAGACATGCACGGAATAGTCATGCTTATTTCATGCTTTCCCTACTATTTTGAAAGGGCTGAATTAAAAGCCATTTAAAAATGTGAATTATTTTCTTTTAAGAAATCATAGCATAAGTCACATAAGAGAAAAATAAAAATGTAAGATCCTTGAAATAATGCATAAAATATTGTTAGGGATATTTATTTTTAATTACATTTATCCTTGTCTGAATTGTTTGTTATTCTCAATTCACTGTTTTGGACAGAGACTGTGGTAAGAAGGATTGTAACAGGACCTACTTAAAAAATAATGGAAAAAAATTACTTGTTATTATAAAGTAGTTTTGCTCCCTGAAATATGTAACCTACATTGCACAAATGGAATAATGATAACACACTGAATAAAGTAGACTCCTTTTGCTGCAAATAGAATGTTTCATTTTTTTGTCATTAAAGTACTTCTAATAAAGTATAATGACCTTGCAAGGTCTGAAAATG
Organism: Smutsia gigantea; assembly: GCA_032199065.1. NCBI lineage: Eukaryota > Metazoa > Chordata > Mammalia > Pholidota > Manidae > Smutsia > Smutsia gigantea. Next base: position 7,071 of record JAVSCE010008523.1, on the reverse strand, counting down.
AAAGTACAAGAAAGTTGAGAAGCTAATTTTCCCATTAAATACATTAACCATAAACTTGGTATTTTTCTTAGTGTTCTCAAAATGATCCAGCTTCATTGTGTCTCAAATGGTGCTTTCAAATTCAATAGCAGCTGAGCCTTAGCTTTCCACAGTAAAAGTTAGGGTGAAAAAATGAAGGCTACAGAAAATTTTCCAATATGTTTTGTTATTATGTTGTAACAAATAACTAAATAATTTATTTAGTTAGTAAATTATTTAGCTAGTAGCCAATATGTGATAAGCATGATTGATTCATATTTACCTACATCAGCATATATATTATACATATTACACACATACAGCATACACACACTCGTATACTTTGGTGTAATTATACTTAAACCATGGAATTTTATATAGCTGTCTTCCTTGTTTTGTACAGATCTCACATTTCTGAAAGCTTGTAACCCTGGAGTATAGAGGTCCCTTTCCTTTTTACCTCTCCTAGTACATCCGTTGTCTCCTTCATGGACTGGTTTTATTCTCTTACCCTTGTTAGAGAATACTGTTTTTTCCTCCCTTTCTCTTTCTTATCTCATCTATTCCCTCATCTTTAAGAATCATCTCTATTTAGATGGAAATTATATATCTGAAAAACTTACTTCTGTCCTGAAGTTTTGTCTTTTATTTCCACCTACTTCTTAGACATTTCAAACTGGACCTGACAAGTTCCCCTGAAACCGGCTTTTATTTACAGATAATATCTCTTTTAATACTATTAATATATTCCTTTTATCAGCCTTCTTTTACTGCTTGCTATCTCCCCATGTGGTATCAGTCCTCAGCTGCAATCAATTTTTTTCCATTTCTCTTTCCTTACTGACTTCAACTCTATCCTTCTTTAGGCTTTCATTGTTTCTGAATATTTATTCATTCTCAGCAAAATACTTTATTATGGCTCTGTAGAAAGCAAAAAGATGAAGAAATTGTAAACTTTATGAATACAGTTTATAACCTAAAAGAATGGACAAGATATGCCAAACAAACAGACTACAAAATACAGTATTGTTCATATTATAAATGAAGGAAGACCAACACTACAAAGTGGGTGATTGGGTAAGATTTCATTGAGAAGACAACATTTGAGGTGAAATGGTGGGTAAATTGAGGCTGTGGCAGTTCTAGGTGAAAGCAATTGAATAATACATGGTGGAAAAAGAGAAAGCCCCTATCTGAATGTGGCATGATGTATATGACAGTTAGGGAAAAACTGATGGGGGCCAAGTTATGGCGGTCTCGCTGTGCCAGCCAAACACACTGGGATTTTATTCTATGGGAGTCAGGAGCCACTGGACATGACAGTGCTCATCTGGAGTCAGACTTCCAGACTTGATTCTAGTGTTTTGTATAAACGACTTGCACTAAGATGTTTCAGTGCTCTATTGCAACTTTTTACCTTCTGAAGGTAGAAATAACCATATTAGTCTTGCTTATATCACAGGACTAAATAATATTTGAAATGAAGTGTTTTAATAGTTATAAAATGCCATGGATATATCTGGCATGATGCTTGTGGTGCTCTTGAGTGAAACTACTTGAACTGGTAAAATCTTTGTTTTGACAGGAGATTAAAAACAATACTCCCTTATTTTTTCCCTTCCTGCCATACAATATGATTTAGTAAGCATCTCCTGTTACACTGTGTTCTATACACATCTAGTCAATGAATGAGTTTGAGGACTATGAGAATGAAGAGCATAAGCAATTCTAAAGCTAGTCATCTTCTATCTGAACCAAAATATTCAAATATTATTTAAGGAAACAATATACTACATTCTATACACTAATATGGTGGTTATTTAGAAAAATAATGTAATGTATTCACATGATTCTCGAAACATAAAACTGTATCAATGAAAATCTTATTTCCCTCCTGTGGGGAAAATGGAAGTTCCTATGCACAGGATCCTCTCCTGCCCCTAAACTTCTTGATAATGTAATTGCCCTACTGCTAGGCTAATAATTCCACATCCATTGGCAATGAGCTATTATTACTGACTGAAACACTATTTCAGTAGCTCCGCCCAGTGCTCTGGGCCAAGACAGAGATGGAAGTAGATTACAGACCTGTAGACTGCTGAATGAAGACGTCATTCTAGTGCTCAACCTACTGTCAGGAGAATAGAGCCATGTATAAACCCTTTTATCCCAAGAATGTTCCTTTGTTATTTCTGGGTGTCACCATATCCATGGTGAACCTGCCCAGGGCTGAAACCCTCAGGTGAGACATTTTCTCTGCCACAGCAGTTTACCATTTGTAAAAATCTTTCTGTGTATTATTTCATATTATTTACAAAATTGCTGGTGAAGATGAATATATAGTCTTTATTTATACCACACAAAAAAATGGCACACTATTTGTTGTTCTGCTACTGCTTGCTTTTTTCACTTGATATACCATGGGGATTAAAAAAAATATTAATACATAAGAGTTCTCATGGTGATCGCTAGCATTCTAGTTTTGATAATTTTCCACTGCTTAGGTAAATAGTCACATAACATACAAAGGGATATCTGGGTTGTTTCTTTTTGCTTTTAGAAAGTTGCAGTGAATAACTTGTTCATTAATTTCACAAAAATGCTTATTTCTCATACGTAAATTCCTACAGTGGGATTTCTGAGTCAATAGGTAAGTGATTTTGTAATGTTGCTATATGTTACTAAATTGCTGTTCATGGAGTTGTAACCATTTCTTATACCCTCTAGCAATGTGGGAGAGTTGTTATTTCTCTACAGCTGCTACAGGAGTGTACTGCTAATTTTGGATTTTTGCCCCCTGATGGATGAGAAATGGTAACTCTGTAGTTTAATCTGCATTTCCTTTTTAAAAATTAGGGTCTTTATATTCATTTAAGGACCATTTGTAGGTCTTTACTGGGAAGTTTCTATTCATTCCATATGATAATTTGTTTTTGTTCAGGTGTAGTATTTTCTTTTTCAATTTCCAGTAATTTTATACTGTATATTAGAAAGATTATCTCTAATTTTCTACAAGACACATTACCAAACTGTTTCTTTGTAATTTGTGTTTTGACTTAACTCTTTCTTTTTTTCCATGTAGGTTTTTAATGTAATTAAAATTATCCATCATTTCTTTTATGGAATCTGGATTTCTGAGTCCCAGTTCCAAATTCATTAAGACATTTTACCATGTTTTCTTCTAATCCATCATAGTTTCCATTTTTTTTGGTATCATTAATACACAATTACATGAGCAATATTGTGGTTACTAGATTCCCCCTATTATCAAGTCCACACCACACACCCCATTACAGTCACTGTCCATCAGCGTAGTAAGATGTTATAGAATCACTACTTGTCTTCTCTGTGCTACACTGCCTTCCCCGTGTCCCCTCCCCCCCCACTAGACTATGTGGGCTAATGATAGTGCCCCTTATTTCCCTTCTCCCTCCCTTCCCACCACCCGACCCCAGTCCCTTTCCCTTTGGTAACTGTTAGTCCATTCTTGGGTTCTGTCAGTCTGCTGCTGTTTTGTTCCTTCAGTTTTTGCTTTGTTCTTATGCTCCACAGATGAGTAAAATCATTTGGTACTTGTCTTTCTCTGCCTGGCTTATTTCACTGAGCATAATACCCTCTAGCTCCATCCATGTTGTTGCAAATGGTTTCTTTTCTTCTGATGGCTGAATAATACTCCATTGTGTATATGTACCACCTCTTATTTATCCATTTATGTACTGATGGACACTTAGGTTGCTTCCATTTCTTGGCTATTGTAAATAGTGCTGCAATAAACATAGGGGTGCATATGTTTTTTTGGGACTGGGCTCCTGCATTCTTAGGGTAAATTCCTAGGAGTGGAATTCCTGGGTCAAATGGTATTTCTATTTTGAGTTTTTTGAGGAACCTCCATACTGCTTTCCACAATGGTTGAACTTATTTACATTCCCACCAGCAGTGTAGGAGGGTTCCCCTTTCTCCGCATCCTCGCCAGCATTTGTTGTTCTTATTCTTTTCTATGTTGACCATCCTAACTGGCATGAAGTGATAGCTCACTGTGGTTTTAATTTGCATTTCCCTTATAATTAGCGATGTGGATTATCTTTTCATGGGCCTATTGGAGAATTGTTAGTTCATATCCTCCTCCCATTTTTTAATAGGGTTATTTGCTTTTTGGGTGTTGAGGTGTGTGCATTCTTTATATATTTTGGATATTAACCCCTTGTCAGATATGTCATTTACAAATATATTCTCCCATACTGTAGGATGCCCTTTTGTTCTGCTGTTAGTGTCCTTTGCTGTACAGATGTAGTTTCATTTTTCACATTTAATCTTTATTCTATTTTTCATTTACTGTGTTATAAGTGTTATATCTAGATGGAATTTCATTTTTCTCCAAATGACTCCTCTTCAGTTTGCAAATACCATTTACCTTAAAGAAAGAATAAGGAGAAATACCTTAACTTCATTTATTAGAATGCTGCCTTGAATCACATAGAATTCTCACTTTGCATCTACTGATGGACTTTCCAAATAGTTCCAGTCGTTTATCTTTTTATATTTTAGTTGCAAACTGCTTCAAGCAAGCCTAAATTTTTTTAATAATGACTAAATATACATATTATATCTTAGGTAAAATTACAATACTCTATTATCTAATTAAAAGAGGTAAGAATTTTCATTATACCTATGAGAAATTTGTCCCTAACCTTTGCAGCAATTATAAAATCCTGACCTCTCTGTCATTCTGATCCCCACTGTCCCCAGTCTCTTAATATTCACCTCATATTTTGATTGAATTTCAGTAGCTTGCTTAGGTTCAGACATCTTTTATGGTCAAGCCCTTGACAAGAAGAATGACAAACTTTGATGTAATATTAGATGTGTTTTGTTGAGGCTGTCATCTGGTTATTGGGACATTTAATGGTTGAATGACAGAGAAGCAGAATACTACTTTCAAGGCAGGCATCATTTGGCGGCTGCCAGATAGCAGGAGTTAAAGAAGTCAGTAGAATAATGTTAAGAAAAGTGAACTGGAATTTCTTTGCAATAATTTGAAAATAAAAGAAATGCTTTAAAAAATGTATTATAATAATGATTGGCACATATTTTTTCCATTTTATGTTTTATCTCACTCTGAAATTTAGAAGACTGTTTTCATATCAATCATATCATTACTACCACTCATCCATTAGCAAATATTAAGCCGTTTGCAATAATACTATGATTTAGGTTCAAATAAACAATAAAAAAGGAAGGAGATTATCTCCCTATTTCTCTTTCCCTTTATCAAGTAACACATATTGGTGAAATTACAATGTCTAGGTGATGTCATAGATAAATTAAAGGAATAGAACCTTTTTAGTGTATCTCTGACCTTAAGGAATTTATTTTATCTAGTTACAGCAGAAATATGCACATGAAAATTTAGTTAAAAGTCTGCTTAGAAAAAGGGGAAAATGAAGAGAAAACAGGTGCAGTATGAATTCAAATGAGGTAGATGACTTCTGAGGAATGCGGTAGCAATCAGAAAAATATCATAGTTAATATTTCTGACTCAGTATAACAGTACTTCCCATTTTAGTATAGCAATGAATTATTCTTGATGATTAACAGTGTAGCCTGAGGCATTTAAGCATTTTGGTCAAATGTTGACTCCTAACCATATTTCACCTCCTTTTGAGGAATTGTGCATCCTAGTGAGTTTGCTTTAGAACTTCCATTTCAGTATACACTGAAGTCGGTCTTTATTATGCTAAATTCTGCCATCATGTGGCATCACTCTTCGGTGATGAGTTCAGATCCATCCATCTTAGGTCCCCTTTGCATGAAGCATGTTTTCCATAATTGCTGTTCATACTGTTGAACCTTCTTGTATGATTAGGAATAACTGGTGATATAAATGCTTGAGGTACTGTATTTTTATTCTTGAAATTACATATGAAGTGTTCTTTTCAAAAGCCAGTCTTATAAAGAACCTGCCATTATTAATGTATTTTTAATGACCTTTTTTCCAATTTAAAGAAAGATGTATCATGTGTATTTGTCTATTAGAGTTTATTTAATATTATGTTTCATTGCCTTAGTGTGTAGTATTGCAAATGCAAACAACAGCAACAATTACATGTAACAACAAAACATGTATGTAAAATACTTCTTACTATTTGCCAGGTACTTTTCAAGTCCCTATGTGTATAAACTTACATAACCATTACCATACCTTATTATCTCTACTTTACAGGGGAAAACTGAGGCACAGAGAGTTTAACTTATGAAGGCCATGCAAGTAGTAAATACAGAGCTGGGATTTCAACTCAGACTCTCTCTCTATACTCTGTTTATAACCACATTAAAAATTTCAATGTGATTTAGCTCTACAGCACATTTTTATTTATCAAACAGTCCTATGTTTATGAAAGGACATTATAAATTCTGTTAACTTTAATTTTAAAGTTTATTTTGGTGACTTGGACCCTTAAAATATACTTTTTATCCTCTGGACTCTGTAAGTATTGGTTTTGAAACATATTGTGTTTGTTTTCATTTGGTTTGAGAGTTCATATTTTTCCTTTTATTAAATTTGGAAAAAAATTAAAATATGTCTGAATGCTTTAGCCATATTTCTCAGTGTATAGCTTTAAAATTGCAAAAGAATGAAACTATAATAAATCTTACATAAGCAGGTCATAAGAAAGTGTATTTAAAATTGTTTATTTTAGCTAATTAATAGATACCAAAGATGCTATTTTGGGAAATAATCATTTTAGATGTTTTAAAGATTTTGAACACAGAGATAATACATATGTAATAATTCTCCTTGAGACTCAGTTAATTTTGATAGACTTGTTAAATCATTATATATAGACATGGTTATTTTTCTTCCTTGTTGAAAAAAAAATTCACCATTATTTTCCTCTTCATTCAACATTTATTGTCAGTACTGGTCTTTGGTACTGTATGAGCAATTTTCAATTTACTCCTTTAAAAAACAAAACTGATGATATTTCCAGGAAAGACAACAGTGGGAAAACATCTTCAATTCAAGCTAATTTCAAAGGTAAAAGTGATTAAGGG
>JAVSCE010008521.1:0-81416 GCA_032199065.1 Smutsia gigantea | reverse complement strand
CAGGATTCTCACCTGGCCCTGGTTCACTAGCTCACTGCACATCTGTAGACAATACATGACCACTGACTCTATATAAATAGCTCTGCCCAGTGCTCTGGGCACAGCATGGTGGTATGGCTGCAAGGCTGCAAGAGAGCAGAGCAGAGGCTGGAGTGGTGGCAGCGTCGAGGAGAGAGGCCCAAAGGTTGGCTGTGCAGGACTGTGCAGAGGGGCCCAGAGGACAGCTGTGCAGACAGAGGGGCCCAGAGGCAGAGACCAGCTTGCTGCATACAGACTCACTCTGAGTCAATGGGATTTTAGTGACTGACCTGCCACCTGGAAATAAAGTTGGATATAACCCTTTCACCCCAAGAACGTTTTGCTGTCAATTTCTTTGGTCACATTGAATCCATAGTGAACTTGCCCAGGGCTGAAACCCATTGGCAAGACAATTGGAAAAAGTCGGCAGGGTTCTTTGTTGACCAAGGAAAAAGATAGGCTGCCCTTATGGGAAGGATGCTTCAGTGGGCTGCCCCTGTGAATGGGGAGACAGTGGATTGTCCCCCGATGGGTATGTGGTCTGAGGTGGCTCCTAGAGGACTGGGCACCACCCCAGGACTGGAGGCAAGTGGATTTGACACCTGAGGCTGTAGGGGTGGCCCTTGGTAAAATAAGTAGATCCTTTGAGAAGCAGAGTGCCCGTGAGGCAGCAGGGACTGTGGATTGGTTGCTTCTCACAGTATTAAAAAAGTCTACAGAAGAGACCCAAGAAATGGCGGCATGAGAACGTGAGCTACAAACTTCTGTGGATTCCCTGAGGAAGGAGAAGGCACTGATGCGAGAGGAGGCAGCACGAGAGTGCCGGCAGCAAGGTGCCATTGGAGGTGACGGCAGCACTGCCAGATGTTGTGAAGGAGGAAGAGGCCATCAAGGAAAAAGACGAACTCCTGAGGGAAGCACAGTTGGAGGTGGTACGAGAACATCAGCTGCAAAGCATTGAGGTGAAGGTAAGAGAGCTTCTGAAGACTGAGCTAGCATTGTTGTGAGACACTGTAACAGAGGAGGCACTCAAGGGAGGGGAGAGAAAGGTGCCGTCAGCTCCAGAAGTGGAGGAGCTGGGGAAGGATAAAGGGGTGGTCCCAGAGGCACTGGCCCCTCCTGTATTGAAAGCCCACCCAGTGGTTGTAAAGAAAATGAAGACCCAGCAGCTGAAAGTTCTCCAAGGAGAGGAGCAGCCCCCCTCCCCAGGTCGTGAAGCACTCTATGGTCTACCCTTATACTCAGGCTGAGCCAGTGGCTGTGGGACTTAGGGGTGGATGGAATTGATCTTTCCAGATCAGAGAAGGGAAAGCTGTCTTCCCTGACAGTGCAGCCCGCCTTGAGGCAGTGATTACAAAATGCGAGGTGACACATACAGTAGCTGAAGCAACGAGAACCCAGAAAGAAATAAGACCTGTTACTCACAGGAGGAATTTGAGGAGCCGTGGGAGGGTTACAAGGACCCAGATGTGGGTTGATTTGATATGGGCAGGAGTAGATGGAAGGAAATTAGAAGGAAAGCCAAATAGGATCTTATTGGAGCTATGGCAACAACTGAAACCAGTGCAGCAGTTCAAACCATTAAAACTAAAGAGGCAAAGGTCAGAGAAAGAGCCACAAGTCCAGCCTGTGTGTCTGCAAGACTTTGCTGGAGAGGCTGGAGAACAATGTTGGAGCTTCCTTGCACATGGACCATTGCATAGGACTAAAGGCACATAGATTGAGAGGAGAGAATCCTGGAGGGGTGGAGTGTAGATAAAATGAGAGTTCTTGTGGCCAGGATTCTCACCTGGCCCTGGTTGACTAGCTCACTGCACACCTGTGGGCAATACATGGCTGTTGACTCTATATAAAGAGCTCTGTCCAGTGCTCTGGGCACGACACTGTGGTATGGCTGCACTGCAGGAGAACAGAACAGAGGCTGGAGTGGTGGCAGCGCCAAGGACAGAGGCCCAGAGGACAGCTGTGCAGGACAACCATTCAGAGAGGCCCGGAGGATGGCTGTGTGGGACAACTTTGCAGAGGGGCCCAGAACACAGCTGTGCAGATAGAGGGGCCCAGAGGCAAAGACCAGTTTGCTGCATACAGACTCACTCTGAGTGAACAGGATTTTAGTGACTGACCTGCCACCTGGAAATAAAGTTGGGTATGACCCTTTCACCCCAAGAATGTTTTGCTGTCAATATCTTTGGTCACATTGAATCCATAGAAACTTGCCCAGGCTGAAACCCATTGGCAAGACAACCTTGAAAACATTATTTGGTCTGTTCTGCTGCTGTTATTACTATTTCAGGTAGGACATTAAATCCAGTTGCTTGTTACTTCAATTTGGCAAGAAATAAAAGCATTTCCTATGACTGACATTTTCATATTTTTGATCACCTATTTTCTGGGACCACTGAATTTTCCAGACTCATTTTGTACTTTCCTTTCCACAGCAGAGAGTCAGCCATTTCTCCAGAGCCCTGTTTTCTTTTATTGGGGAGTAATATTTAGAAGACAAAATCTTGGAGTTAAGTGAACTCACAGGTTATGGGGTGACCTTCCCAGTCTAAGCTTTGTCTTTGTAAGTTATTTGATATTTTGCCTGGGTGCCTTGAAGATTTTTACTTTATTGATAAAACTGAATAAATTTACTAATATATGTGTGGGGAAAATTGAAGTTCCTTCCTATGGCCAGGATCCTCACCTGAACCTAAACTACTTGATATAACTGGCCTACTGCTAGGCCACTGCTTCCACACCCATGCAGTAAGCTATTATTGACTGAGTCACTATATGAAGAGCTCTCCCAGTGCTCTGGGTGGAGACAGAGATGAAGGAGAATTACAAATCTGCAGACTATTGGATACAGATGTAATTCTAGTGCTTGACCTCTCGCCAAGAGAACAAGCCGGGTAACAAATCCTTTCACCCCAAGAATGTTCCATTGTCATTCCTCAGTCTCACTGAGCCCATAGTGAACTTGTCTGGGGTTGAAACCCACTGGCAAGACAATTGGTGACATCAGCAGGATTCATTGTAGATGGAAGAATGGAACAGGCTGCCCTCATGGGAAGAGTGTTTCAGCAAGCAGCACCTATGGATGGGGAGACATTTGAGTGTCCCCCAGTGGACAGGTGGTCTGACATAGCTTGCCTTCTAAAGGACTGGGCCCCACCCCAAGACTGGAAGAGGTGGAGGCAACACCTGAGGCAGCGAAGTTGGCCCTTAGCAAAATAAAAAATTCCTTAAAGAAACAGAGTGTCCATGAGGCTGCAGGAATGGTGGGGAGTTTTTTTCACACAGTACTGAGAAAGGCCTTAAGGGAGAAAGACATCCTCCTGCAGGAAGCATGAGAAGAGGCAGCATGAGAATGTGAGTAGCAAAGTGCCATACAAGAGGTAAAAAATTTGTTGATGGCTGAAATGGCATTGTTATGAAGGACTGTGGAAATGGCATAGGAGGTCATGGTAGCCCAAGAAGAGGTGGCCTGAGAAGAGACAGCCCAAGAGTGCAGGCTGCTAGGTATGGTGAAGCAGGTGAAGGATGTCGTGGAGCCATCAGCCCCAGAAATGGAGGAGCTGAGGAAGGATGAAGGGGTGGTGCCAGAGGCACTGGCGCCTCCTGTGTTGAAAGCATGCCCAGTGGTTGTAAAGAAAATAAAGACACAGCACCTGAGGGCTCCTCTGGGAAAGGTCCAGCTCCGTCCTCAGGCCATGGAGCACTCTGTGCTCCGCCCCTGTACTCGGGTTGAGCTAGTGGATTAGGGCTCCTGGTTTTGGCAGAAGCCCTGAGTCAGTATCAGCTTGGCTCCTGTATCTGTGGGATTTAGGGGTGGATGGAATTGTTCTGTCTGGATCAGAGATAGGAAAGCTGGCTTCCCTGACAATTCATCCTGCCTTGAGGCAGCGATTACAAAATGCACATCAGACCCCAAGAAATCACTCCCTCCTCAACTGGCTTATGGCTGCACTTCATGCTCTGTGGCCCAATCAGGGTGATTTACCATCCTCCCCTACTAGATGGCAGACATATGCTGAAGTCCAATAGGTGTCATGGGAGCTAGGAATGAAAAATCCTATCTATAGTCCAGAGAATTATAGCCAAGATGAGGAGCCCTTTACTACAGGGAGGAGAAAGGTTGTGCTTCAAATGTCTCCCACATCTCTCTTTGAGCTTCTAGTGGCCATTCTTAGGCACTCACTTAGGGCAGTCCATAAGTGAGGTTACTCATACAGTAGCAGACTTAGGAGAGGCTGAAGCAATGAAAGCATGGAAAGACATAAGGTCTGCTACTCAGCGGAAGATTTTAAAGGGCCCCATGAAAGTTATGAGGACCTGGATGTGGGTTGATTTAATATGGGAAGGAGAAGATGGAAGGAAATTAGATGGGAAGTCAAACAGAATCTTACTGGAGGTGTGGCAACAACTGAAACTGGAGCAGCAGTTCCAGCTACTGAGAACAAAGAGGCAGAGGCCAGAGACAGAGACACAAGTCTGGCCTGTGTGTTTGCAAGACTTCCTGCTGGAGAGTGAGCCAACCTCACCTGAACCCACACAGGAGGATTATTGGGGACACAGTTTGATTGAAGGGGAGGTCGAGGTAGCTGCCCTGAGGGACTGGGAGGAGGGAGCAGAGGCTACATGTTGAAATTATATACCCACTGGTCCCCAGTAAACATACAACATGTCCTGGCTCTGGTAGACACAGGGGCTGAATGTTCACTGATTTATGGCAACCCTGAACAGTTGCCTGGGACCCCGCTATCATAGATGGATATGGGGGTAAGGCTATCAGAGTGAAACAAGCCCAAATCCCTTTGGGAATAGGGCATCTACCCCCACAAGAGTATACTGTGTATATCTCTCCCATTCCCAAATACATTTTGGGGATAGATATCCTCCAGGGCCTACTGTTGCAAACAACTGCAGGTGAGTTCAGACTGAGATTACGTGTGGTGAAGGCAGTTTTGAGGCAACATGCTAAGCACCTGCCCATAGCTTTGCCTGTGCCTCAGTGAATGACTAATACCAAAGAGTACAAATTTCCTGGAGGGCATAAAGAAATTGGAGAAACTCTCCAGGAACTGAAAAGTGTGGGTATTATAAAACCCACCCATAGTCATTTCAATTTCCCAGTGTGGCCAGTAAAAAAGCCAGATGGCTCCAGGCGTATGACTGAGGATTACAGAGATTTGAATAAAGTCAAACCCCTTATGCATGCTGCTGCCATCCCTTCTGTTGCAGACCTGATGGATACCCTCAGTCGTGAACTAGGAACATACCATTAAGTTGTAGATTTCACTAATGCCTTCTTTTCCACTGACTTAGAGCAGGAAAGTCAGGAACAGTTTGCCTTCATGTAGGAAGGATGGCAATGGACTTTCACCATTCTTCCACAGAGATACCTCCACAGCCCCATCATCTGTCATGGACTTGTAGCCCAGGACTTGGCAGAATGGGAGAAATTGCCAATGGTGTGGCTGAACCATTATATTGATGATGTCATGCTCATGTCTGATTCTCTTTCAGATCTACAAGGTGCAACACCTAGACTGCTGCAACATCTACAGGAGAAAGAATGGGCTGTAAACAGTACCAAAGTTCAGGGACCTGGTTTGTCTGTCAAATTCTTGGGGGTTGTCTGGTCAGGTAAGACTAAAGTTATACCAGAAACAGTCACAGATAAAGTCCAGGCCCTTCCTATTCCCACAACTGTAGCACTGCTACAGGAGTTTTTGGGTCTTCTAGGCTACTGGAGAGTGTTTATCCTACCCTTGGCACAAATTCTGAAGCCTTTATACCATTTGGTATGAAAGGGCATAAGTTAAGACTGGGATGAGACATGTGTATCTGCTTTACTACAGCAAAACGGGTAGTCAAGGCCGTGCAGGCCTGAGTGTGATAGACCCATCAAGGCCCTGTGAGCTGGATGTTCATGTGACTGAAGACAGTTATGGCTGGGGTCTCTGGCAGTGGCCTGAACGAACTCACCAACCTATTGGATTCTGGTCGTAACTCTGGAAAAGAGAAGTAAAGTATACCTTGATAGAAAAACAATTGGCTGCCATGTTTCATGCCTTGTTGGCTACAGAACCTATCACTGGAACAGCCCCCAATAAAGGTAATGACCACTATCCTATTGCAGGGTGGTATGAGACTGGACACAAAAGCCACAGAGTGGTGTGGCAGACACCCCAACACTGGCGAAGTGGGGCACATACCTATAGCAGCATAGTGCCCTCTCTACTAGCCCCTTGAGTAAAAAACTCCAATTCTTATTGGTGACATATATTAGTGAAAGGCAGGAAGAATTTATCTTAGAACCATTAGTAACAGAGAGTCCTTATCAGGAGGGAAGAGCCCCTATACCCAAAGATGCACAGTACACAGACAGCTCCAGCCATGGGCAGCCCCCAAAATGGAGGGCCGTAGCTTTCCATCCTAAGACTGAGACAATATTGATGGAAGATGGTGAGGTGAAGAGCAGCTAATGGGCAGAATTGTGGGCAGAATTTATTCAGCCAGGATCCCTCCCGTATAGTTGTCTGAACTGACAGCTGGGCTGTCTATCGGGGCTTGACCCTGTGGCTACCAACCTGGTACCATGCTAACTGGGTGGTTGGTCACTGACCCCTTTGGCGGCAAGAACTGTGGCAAGACTTTATGGGCCTGTGGTCAGACTAAAATAATTACAGTATACCATATGACAGGTCATTTGCCACTGGTATCCCCAGGAAATGATGAAGCAGATAAATTGGCCCAGATACATTGGTTAGAAGGAAAGTCTGCCCCTGATGTAGCCCAATGGCTACATCAGCGTTTGTTGCATGTGGGGCAAAAGACGATGTGGGCTGTAGCCCGTCGGTGGGGCTTGCCTTTGACCTTCGAAGAAGTTAGTAGAGCCCGGCAGTTAGGAGTGTGTCATGTGCTCCAAAAGGGACTTACATCAAGTTCCACAGCAACATGTGACAATAGCTAAGGGGCCTATACCCCTCGTCAGGTGGCAGATAGACTATATTGGGCCTCTGTCCATGTCAGAAGGGTACCAGTATACCATGACTTATGTGGGTGCAACTACTGGACTTCTGCTTGCTTTTCCTACACATTGTGCAGACCAACAGATGACCAAAAGAGGCCTGGAGCATCTCTTTGCAGCCTGTTGCTGACCACAGGTAATTGAGAGTGATCAAGGCACTCACTTTACTGGATATGCACTACAGAATGAGTGCAACAGTTAGGAATCAAATGGAAGTTTCATGTGCCATACAATCCTACTGCAGCAGGCATTATAGAGAGGTACAATGGTTTGTTAAAATCTGGATTTAAGGCAGACACAAATAGTCTGTGGAGATGGTCAGTCCACTTCTGAACAGTGCTATGGCGTTTGAACGAGAAATCCCAGAAGGGAGCATTGAGCCATGTAGACATCCTAATGCATACTGCTACCTCCCTTAAACAACTGCAAGTACAAACCAAGAAGGAATCGCTGAAGCCGAGGTTCGGCCACCAGAATAATATCTTGCTGCCAGCACCAACTGCACTAAACCCGGGAGACTCCATTGAGTGTACATGGCCCTGGACATTTTGATACATGGACCAACTATGGCTGGCTGTTCTTGAACCTTGGGGACAAGGCCTGGAAGCTGGCCTCCTGTGTATTCCTGGTGTGACAGCAGAGTGGCTACCAAAGATCACAGTAATATAAATAACCTAAACAGCCAGAAGGTAGGAACATCTTACTGGGGAGTTTTGTTTTATTATTATGGCCAGTGCATGCACCTCCAGTAACACTATACATAGACCCCTCAGAAACCCCCACAGGGAGATGGGTAAAAGTATGTTATACTAGATCTGGACAGAACCTCCTTCATGCAACAGTCCTATTACAGGACCACTCTCTTGCATACATCCTACCTGATGGACAAGATTTTCTCATATTGGTGTCATTAAAACACGTGTCTTATCATCCTTAAGGTCTTTGAGGATTAGGTACACATCCTAGCAAAAAACTGCTACTTGCTGGGGTGCATGAAGCTCCCTATGCATACCACTACTAAGTGCAAGTCATGAACTCATCTGATTAGACTGGTTTTGAATATAGCTGGAATAACCTCCTCAGGCTTAAGGATAATTATAACTTTTGTTATCTGTATCAAATTTTGTTGTATCATAGTTTTTGATATTACCTCTATGTTGTTATCCTCTATTGCTGTGTGGAATCTGGTTACAGTGCTCCAGCTTTCTTGCACAGGGATCATCGTGAAAGATTGAGAGCATGTAGATTGTGAGGCGAGAATCCTGGAGGGGTGGAGTGTGGATAAAGTGAAGGTTCCTATGGCCAGGATCCTCACCTGAACCTACACTACTTGATGATGTAACTGGCTTGCTGCTATGCTACTGCTTCCACACCCTACACAATAAACTATTATTGACTGAATCACTATATAAAGAGCCCTGCCCAGCACTCTGGGCATAGGCAGAGACAAAGGAGGATTACAGACCTGCAGACTGTTGGATGCAAACATAATTCTAGTGCTTGATATATCACTGGGAGAACAAGCTGGGCAATAAATCCTTTTACCACCAAAATGTTCCATTGTCATTCCTCCGTCATCACTGAACCCATGGTGAACTTGTCTGGGACTTAAACCCACTGGCAAGACAATATGTCTTAGAGTTGATCATCTTGGTTAATTCTTCACAATTATTCATTTGCTCTTTCAACAAGTTCACTTAGGTCATTTGTTTCTCGGGAATGGTCTTGGAATATGGGTTTTAATAATAACTTTGTTTTATTGTTTTGTTCTTCAGGGCCTCCAATTATAAATGATGTTATAATTAATTAATAAATTGGCCATCTATTTCTACCACTTTATCTCTGACTTGTTTCATTTTCTTTTTCATCTCAGTTTAATTTCATACTTATACATTTAACTTCTTTGATTTCTCAGATTTTCCATTTAACCTATTCTACTATTTAGTCTATTATTAGGTGTCTTGTAATTAATTCTTCATATTGGAGATGGCTTGTGTCCTTTTTGTTTCCAACCAATCCCATTTCAATATACATTTGTTTTTTAATTTGGTTTCTAAAATTTTTTAATTGTAACTAAAAATAGTTTTTATTTCTTTAATAGTTTTTGGTATATTAAATCAGTTTGAGTGTATTTAATTCAATTTGGCTGGGTTAATTCTATCAGCCAGTGTGTATAATTCTTTATTTTCTGATTTCTTCTTTTAAGATTTTATACTATTTTGTTTCTATCTATTCATTTTGTGGATTTTCAGATGCTTTACAAGATTCCTAATTCAATAATATTCTTTTCTTCCAGAATAGAAAAGTTCAGTTTGTTTAGTTTCTATTATTTGCTACTGGGGAAGGGTATTTACTACATTTCTTTTTGTTTGTAAAAAATGCATTTACTAAATTTCTTTTTGTTCTTTATCAGTGCCCCCAAATTTCCGTATTTGCTTCTTTTACTTCTAACCATTCAATTTCCAAGTGGCATCTATTCATACCTTTTACCTTATTTCTTCTCTAGAAGTTATCCTTTTCAAAGATAACCACCTCTAATGTCATGTATTTTAAGCCCTGGAAGCAGTGCTCTGACAGAACAGGACCCTTTTTGGTATTTTCACTCAAAGGGTTGAGGTGCTTTTTATGGAGAAATCATAGAGCAATTTGAAATATGGTGCTAGGTCCACTTTTCTCTTTTCGGAGCAGTTTTTCTCAGACTACCCTTGTTCACGACGAAGACTTGTGATAAGAGTGTAAGGATTGCTTGTTGGGATTTGATATTTTGGTTCTTTCTTTTTTATGTACAGGTAATTTAGTTTGGGCAATTTTTGTCTTCCAGTTATGTTGAAAGCATTTTTTTTAATTATAGTTTTATGTGTTCTTCGTGATGTACTTTTTATTTTGAAGGATACCTGCTGCCATTGTTTCAGACTCCTTGCATATTACCCCACACATGATTCTGAATACTAGAAATTTGGGTTTAATTTATAAATATTAATCAGTACTATTATTAGTAATATTAATACGTTCTATTCTCAGTACTATTGTTATGGTTTCTTTCAGCGTTACCACACTTCTGTGTATATCCTTAATATTATCAAAATCATTTTAATAGAAAAAAAAGCAATTATGACTTCTGGGAAGTTGGCGGCGTGAGCAGGGCGGCAGAAATCTCCTCCAAAAACTATATTTATCTTTGAAAATACAGAAAATACAACTATTCCTAAAAGAGAGACCAGAGAAAACAGGAAAGCACACAGCGTGCAGCAACACCCTAGGACTCAGCACTCCAAGAGGTGGGTAAGATACGGAGCCAGGACCTGGCAGGACCCGAGCACTCACCCACCCCAGTGCACCCGTGGGAGAAGAGGACTCAGAGCCAGGAGGGAGTGGAAGTGCACCCCGTGAAATAACCAGCCCCGGTGATCTGCACGGGGAGCGCTGACACACATAGCACGGTGTAGTGGAGATTGGAGAGAACAGAGGGGCAGCATCTGAGCGGGGAACGTGCCAGGGTGCTTGCAGCTGGCTCCCAGGAAGGAAAAAAAAAACAGAAAGAAAAGCACGCACTTTCTTCAGCGGTCTTAAAGAGAAAGGAGCCCAGGGGAGGAGCCAGATCGCCCGGCACACTCAGCCCAGCAGGCTGGGAGTCCTGGGGAGTTTTGGACCCCTTGGCTGGCGACTGGGAAAGGGTGGCCGCACATCAACTTCCCACAGAGAACAACAGCCTCCCATTTGTTCCCACCCTGGGCAGAGCTATAAAGGGCCCCGTGGAGTGGCGCGGCCACGGCTGTGGAATCCTGGGGCAACAGCGCCACCTACAACATCCCCACAAATCTATTCCCAGTGGGCGTTTTTTTCTGTGTGTTTTGTTTTGTTTTTGTTTTTGTTTGTTTTGTTTTTTGTTTTTTCTTTGCTTTTCTTTCTTTTTTCTTTTTTTTTCCTCTCTTTAAAGTCTTAAAAAGCCCAGCTGAAATACGTCGCAACTACCAGCGAACACTTCTATAGCTATGAAAAGCCAGAAGAATATGGCCCAGACTAAAATCAACCAGACAACCACAGAGAGGGAGCCTGAAAGGATGGAAATGCACACTCTTCATGAAAAAGAATTCAGAATAAAAGTCGTAACCATGCTGATGTATCTACAGAGAAATGTGCAAGAGCTGAGGGAGGAAGTGAGGGAACTGAGGAAAGACAATGCAGAAATCAGACAAGCCATCGATGGGCTTAACAGCAGACTTGATGAGATGCAAGAGACTGTTAATGGAATAGAAATCAGAGAACAGGAATACAGAGAAGCTGAGGCAGAGAGAGATAAAGGGATTTCTAGGAAGGAAAGAATATTAAGAGAATTGTGTGACCAATCCAAACGGAACAATATTCGCATTATAGGAGTACCAGAGGAAGAAGAGAGAGAAAAAGGGATAGAAAGTGTCTTTGAAGAAATAATTGCTGAAAACATTCCCTCGCTGGGGAAGGAAATAGTCTCGCCGTCCACAGAAGCCCACAGATATCCCAACATAAGGGACTCAAGGAAGACAACACCAAGACACATAATAATTAAGATGGCAAAGATCAAAGATAAAGAGAGAGTATTAAAGGCAGCTAGAGAGAGAAAAAAGATCACCTACAAAGGAAAACCCATCAGACTATCATCAGACTTCTCAACAGAAACCTTACAGGCCAGAAGAGAATGGCTTGATATATTTAACGTTATGAAACAGAAGGGCCTAGAACCAAGAATACTGTATCCAGCACGATTATCATTTAAATATGAAGGAGGGATTAAACAATTTCCAGACAAATGAAAGTTGAGAGAGTTTGCCTCTCATAAACCACCACTACAGGATATCTTAAATGTTCTGCTCTAGATGGAAGCACACCTAAGGCTAAAAATATGTCACCAGAGAAAATAAAATCATAGCAAAGAAAGCAGACTATCCAAAAGTAACTAAAGGCAAAGAATAAAACAGCTAGTATAGAAAGAATGGAGGAGGAGGAATAAGAAGGGAGAGAAATAAAGAAACATCCGACAGTGTTTACAATAACTTAACAAGAAAGTTAAGTTAGATTGTTAGATAGTAAAGAAGCAACCCTTGAAACTTTGGTAACCACGAATCTAAAGCCAGCAATGGCAATAAGTACATATCTATCGATAATCACCCTAAATGTAAATGGACGGAATGCACCAATCAAAAGACACAGAGTAACAGAATGGATAAAAAAGCAAGACCCATCTATATGCTGCTTACAAGAGACTCACCTCAAACCAAAAGATACACACAGACTAAAAGTGAAGGGATGGAAAAAGATGTTTCATGCAAACAACAAAGAGAAAAAAGAAGGCGTTGCAGTACTTGTATCAAACAAAATAGACTTCAAAACGAAGAAAGTAGCAAGAGATAAAGAAGGACATTACGTAATGATAAAGGGGTCAGTCCAACAAGAGGATATAACCATTATAAATATATATGCACCCAACACAGGAGCCCAGCATATGTGAAACAAATGCTAACAGAATTAAAGGAGGAAATAGAGAGCAATGCATTCATTTTAGGAGACTTCAACACACCACTCACTCCAAAGGACAGATTAACCAGAGAGAGAATAAGTAAAGACAAAGAGGCACTGAAAAACACACTAGAACAGATGGAACTAATAGACATCTACAGAACTCTGCACCCAAAAGCAACAGGATACACATTCTTCTCAAGTGCACATGGAACATTTTCCAGAATAGAACACATACTAGGCCACAAAAAGAACCTCAGTAAATTCAAAAATATTGAAATTCTACCAACCAACTTCTCAGATTACCAAGGTATAAAACTAGAAATAAATTTTAGAAAGAAATCAAAAAGGCTCACAAATACACGGAGACTTAACAACATTCTCCTCATTAATCAAAGGGTTAATGACCAAATCAAAACAGAAATCAAAGAATATATGGAGACTAATGACAACAACAACACAAAGCCACAACTTCTGTGGGATGCAGCAAAGGCAGTTCTAAGAGTAAAGTATATTGCAATCGAGGCCTATTTAAAGAAGGAAGAACATTCCCAAATGAATAGTCTAAAGACACAATTACTGAAATTGGAAAAAGAAGAACAAATGAGGCCCAAAGTCACCAGAAGGAAGGACATAATAGAGATCAGAGAAGAAACAAATAAAATTGAGAAGAATAAAACAATATAAAAAAAATCAATGAAACCAAGAGCTGGCTCTTTGAGAAAATAAACAAAATAGATAATCCCCTGGCCAGACTTACTAAGAGAAAAAGAGAATCTACACACATAAACACAATCAGAAATGAGAAAGGAAAAATAACGATGGATCCCACAGAAATACAAAGAATTATAAGAGAATATTATGAGAATCTATATGCTAACAAGCTGGAAAACCTAGAAGAAATGGACAACTTCTTAGAAAAATACAACCTCCCAAAGACTGACCAAGCAAGAAACAGATAAACTAAACAGACCAATCACCAGTGACGAAATCGAATTGGTAATCAAAAAACTACCCAAGAACAAAACCCCTGGGCCTGATGGATTCACCTCTGAATTCTACCAGGCACATAGAGAAGAAATAAAACCCATTCTCCTTGAAGTTTTCCAAAAAATAGAAGAGGAGGGAATACTTCCAAACTCATTCTATGACGCCGGCATCACTCTAATACCAACACCGGGCAAAGACCTCACCAAAAAAGAAAATTACAGACCAATATCCCTGATGAACGTAGATGCAAAAATACTCAACAAAATATTAGCAAACTTAATTCAAAAATACATCAAGAGGATCATACACCATGATCAAATGGGATTCATCCCAGGGATGCAAGGATGGTAAAACATTCGAAAATCCATCAACATCATCCACCACATCAACAAAAACAAGAACAAAAACCACATGATCATCTCCTGGATGCTGAAAAAGCATTTGACAAAATTCAGCATCCATTCCTGATTAAAACTCTCAACAAATTGGGTATAGACGGCAAGTACCTCAACATCATAAAGGCCATATATGACAAACCCACAGCTAACATCATACTTAACAGCGAGAAGCTGAAAGCTTTTCATCTAAGACTGGGAACAAGACACGGATGCCCACTCTGTCCACTATTATTCAACATAGTACTGGAGGTCCTAGCCACAGCAATCAGACAAAACAGGGACATACAAGGCATCCAGATTGGTAAAGAAGAAGTCAAATCGTCACTATTTGCAGATGACATGATACTGTACATAAAAAACCCTAAAGACTCCACTCCAAAACTACTAGAACTAAAAACTGAATTCAGCAAAGTTGCAGGATACAAAATTAACACACAGAAATCTGTTGCTTTCCTATACACTAACGACGAACTAACAGAAAGAGAATTCAGAAAAACAATTCGATTAACAATTGCATCAAAAAGAAGAAAATACCTGGGAATAAACCTAACGAAGGAATTGAAAGACCTGTACTCTGAAAACCAGAAGACATTCCTAAGAGAAATTAAAGAGGACACTAATAAATTGAAATGCATCCCATGCTCTTGGCTAGGAAGAATAAATGTTGTCAAAATGGCTATACTACTTAAAGCAATCTACAGATTCAACGCAATCCATATCAAACGACCAACAGCTTTCTTCAATGAACTGGAACAAATAATTCTAAAATTCATATGGAAACAGAAAAGACACCGAATAGCCAAAGCAATCCTGAGAAGGAGGAATAAAACAGGGGGAATTACGCTCCCTGACTTCAAGCTCTACTACAAAGCCACCGTAATCAAGACAATTTGGTATTGGCACAAAAACAGACCCACAGACCAGTGGAACATCACAGAAAATCCAAGCATTAACCCAAACATATACAGTCAATTAATATTTGATAAAGGAGCCTTGGATATACAATGGGGAGATGATAGCCTCTTCAGCAGCTGGTGTTGGAAAAACTGGACAGCTACATGTAAGAGAATGAAACTGGACTACTGTCTAGCCCCATACACAAAGGTAAACTCAAGGTGGATCAAATACCTGTATGTAAGTCATGAAACCATAAAACTCTTAGAAAAAAACATAGGGAAAAATCTCTTGGACATAAACATGAGTGACTTCTTCATGAACACATCTCCCCGGGCAAGGGAAACAAAAGCAAAAATGAACAAGTGGGACTATATCAAGCTGAAAATCTTCTGTACAGCAAAGGACACCATCACTAGAACAAAAAGACATCCTACAGTATGGGAGAATATATTCATAAATAACATATCTGATAAAGGGTTGACATCCAAAATATATAAAGAACTCACGCACCTTAACAAACAAAAAACAAATAATCCAATTAAGAAATGGGCAGAGGACGTGAATAGACACTTCTCTAAAGAAGAAATTCAGATGGCCAACTGGCACATGAAAATATGCTCCACATCGCTAATCATCAGAGAAATGCAGATTAAAACCACAATGAGATATCACCTCACACCGGTGAGGATGGCCAACATCCAAAACACAAACAACAGCAAATGTTGGCGAGGATGTGGAGAAAAGGGAACCCTCCTACACTGCTGGTGGGACTGCAAATTAGTTCAACCATTGTGGAAAGCAGTATGGAGGTTCCTCAAAAAACTCAAAATAGAAATACCATTTGATCCAGGATTTCCACTCCTAGGAATTTACCCTAAGATTGCAGCAGCCCAGTTTGAAAAAGACATATGCACCCCTATGTTTATCGCAGCACTATTTACAATAGCCAAGAAATGGAAGCAACCTAAGTGTCCATCAGTAGATGAATGGATAAAGCAGAGGTGGTACATATACACAATGGAATATTATTCAGCCGTAAGAAGAAAACAAATCCTACCATTTGCAACAACTTGGATGGAGCTAGAGGGTATTATGCTCAGTGAAATAAGCCAAGCCGAAAAAGACAAGTATCAAATGATTTCACTCATATGTGGAGTATAAGAACAAAGAAAAAAAAGTGAAGGAACAAAACAGCAGCAGACTAACAGAACCCAAGAACAGACTAATAGTTACCAAAGGGAAAGGGACTGGGGAATATGGGTGGGAAGGGAGGGATAAGATGGAAAAAGGGGCATTACAATTAGCAGACATAATGTTGGGGTGTATGGGGAGGGCTGTACAACTCAGAGAAGACAAGTAGTGATTCTATAGCATCTCACTACGCTGATGGACAGTGGCTGTAATGGGGTTGGTGGGGGGGACCTGATGAAGGGGTAGTTTAATAACCATAATATTGCACATGTAATTGTAGATTAATGATACCAAAATAATTTTTAAAAAATCATTTTAATACATTTTATTATTTGACTTTTAAATTTTCTAAATAACTCCTCATGAATTCATGATGCATAAGTTATCTAAATCTTGCTAGAACTTACACATATTTTAGTTGCTGTCAACCTGTTACATGCTCATTCACTTATCATAACAAAACTTTTCTATTAAAAGTACAGATTCTAACTTTGAGATTTGATCTTCTTTACTAGAATTATATACTGAAACTTTTCACATTCTATTTCTCATATTAATGCTTTTAAAAATGTTTAATGTTTTTCCTTTCTACACTTATCTTCAGCAAGTAAGTTCTATTTTGTTTTTATTTAAGTTAAGTTAAATAATCTATTTTAATTTTGATATCTTCTTTCATAGTATAAAATTTAGTAACTCTTTGGGGTTAGACATTCTTTATAAAATAGTACATTAGTACATGCCATACTATGCACATAGACTGTAAGAAATCCATCATTCAGTACAATTAACTTTGATAAAATACCTAATTTTTGAAGGCACTGTGGTTACATCCAAGACACCATCTTGGATGGAATATGAATAATATCTTTTCCTACCTTCAAGGGTAAAGAGTAGTTATGTAATAATATTCTAGGTCAGTAAGACAGAAAATAATCACATGCTCAATGAAGAGATATAAGAAGTTCTGAGGAAGACCAAACAGCTAATTTTGACTACATAGTTTTCTTCAAGGTATCAATGGTAATAGACTCTGAAGTTAAGAGGCATTAGCAGACCAGAGAATAGAGCAAATGCCAGCCTAAAAGAACAAGAGTAGCAAAGCATAAGGGCACCAAAGAAATATATTCAAAAAACACAATCCTGAATGTTTTTAATATCAGGTAGTTATTGTCCAATTGTGGAGGACATCAGCAATCATACAAGGAAATTTAAATTTTACTCTTTTGTCAGTGGGTGATTTTAGTAAGAGGTTCAAGATTGTTCTTATATTTTTAGAAAATCAGCTTGTCCCCAGTGTAGAGAGAAATTCAGAACTAGAGGGAAGGAAATCAGGAAGTATTATAGTAACACAGAGAAAAGGACATGAGCATTGTCCTATGAGCATAGATTACATCATTGCTTCTAAATTAGATTATGTTGCTCTTACCATTTTATGAAACTGGAAGATAAATTACAATTCAAACATTTTACAAATATGACTAAATATTAATACTTTAGAAATGCAATTTTATATGTTAAAAATTGACCATACTGTGCCTATACATTTACACTTTAGTAATACTAAGACAACCTCTCAAGCCTTTATCATAACTGTTTTTTTAACTCATCATGTCTAATAATATAAACATAAAGACAATTAAAATCATAATATCAGGGAAGTTGGCCTTAGAAATGAGGACAGGGTGACAAAAAAAGTATTAGTATATCTATTCTAGTCATTTTTACTAGACTATCTTTGTTTTAAAAATAAGCATTTTGTAGTCAACACTATCAATATTTAAAAAATATATTATGTGTTGTTCTCATCTTAAACCACTCAAATTAACATGAAAATACAAAACAAAATGTTAAATGGTATTAATATATAGAGATATTCAGGATTTTCATACAAAAGGTGGTCATACATTTTATATAAAATTATTATATATGAAATTAGCATGCCCAATTGGTAATAGTAAAAGCTCTTAAGTTATGTTTAAATTTATAGTATAAGAAGAAAAAAAATCATTATCCATCTGCTTTTCAGATGTGGTCACAAACAATG
This sequence comes from Smutsia gigantea, assembly GCA_032199065.1. Taxonomy (NCBI): domain Eukaryota; kingdom Metazoa; phylum Chordata; class Mammalia; order Pholidota; family Manidae; genus Smutsia; species Smutsia gigantea. Next base: position 63,364 of record JAVSCE010008521.1, on the reverse strand, counting down.
TGTCCATATCCCACTTTAAGACAAACCAGAACTTCGTATAGTTCAGGAAAGTAGTATACCACAGAGGCCTAAAATCTCAGCTGTGCTATGACACTGCCTAGTTTTCATTCTTGGCTATGCCAGTTATTTATACCTAATGACAAGTTACTTAATATCCCTGTGACTTAGCTTTCTTAGCCATAAAATATGGGGGAAGGTGGACCTTAAGCATTTGCTGTGAAGATAAAAAAAATGATATATGTAAGATTTTTGGATTCACATCTGGCATTAGGTTAGTAATTACTGAAGTTAGATATCACATTAAAAAGGAAATAATGCTCATGTACCTATGGAATCTAGTAACTGCAGACTCATAACTAAAGAACCCATTCTTAAACAGAACCTACAGTTACTTATGGATTTTAGAATTTCCTTTTTGTTCTTTCTCTTTCCTCCATGTTGCCTTGCAGGATGTGATCATTCTATGATTAGAATTTCTACTTCTTAAATTGTTTGGTTACAATATTATGTGAGATCAGATTAGGGTGAAAAGGGTAGAACATTAGAAAGAAAATCCCACCTAGGGGGTATTGACAAATGACTCTCCACGAATTGCTGTTACTAGGTCTACTACAGTAATGGAGAACACCAACTTAGCAGAGTCTACTAGTATCTCAAAAGTGAAAAAATTAGGAAATGGTGTTTAAGTTTTCAAGCCTGAGGTGAATGATTTTAATGAGTGTTTTGAAAAGTGGAGAAATGGTTGGAATTGAATAAGATTTATTGGTGAGCAAAGTAGGATGAGAGTTTTGAAAAGCAGTATTTGATGAAAAAGCTATTAGTCGTTTTCTTGTATGATAACTCAGTCTAATTTTCCAGAATCAGATATTTCCTGGATCAAGCAGCTAAGTTAGTTTTGCTTGGTTTCAGTATGGTTTAAGACATGACCAGGAAAGTATGTCTGATGTCAGAACTATTAAACCAGGGACAGTGAATTATTTTATTCTCAAAGGGAATCAGGCAATTTAGAGAAAGAGGCAGAGAAAGCATCCGGCTGGAATAAATTCACAATGGCCATACAGAATCAGCATTGTGTAAAGCCCAACAAGACTAATCATTAGTGGTGGCCCCAATGCGGGAGAGCTAGAGAAGGTCCAAAGTATCCAGTCCAGGGGAGCAGGCAAGGAAGAACAGAACAGAAAAATGAGACAATAGTAGATTAGAAGAGTTCATGTGAAGTCCAGTTTGTTAGGGAAACAACACCTGAAAATATTATCAGCAAGCACTGGAATGAAGTGGCTATGGCCAAGGATGGGGATAAAAAAACTCAGGTCTTTTCCAAAAAAACCCCTGACAAAAAGCCCTCCTCTCCTTTTCTGAACACGCACTGCAGTTATGGTTGACACCATTTGTTAGGAAGTTAATCATGCTAAATGCTAGAGCCTTAATTCAAAAATTATAATAATTTTAAAATCTTTATATATTTTTATTCAAGTTTAATCATCTTTAGTGTAAATTTATATTGCAAGACCTATGTTATAAATTTATATCTCCAAGAGCATTTAGCAGTGTTTGATATAGAACATTTGCTAAATACGTGCTTATTGATAAGTTGTTTGGAAAGTAGGTATTTATAGAGAAAATTTCATATATACTCACACACACACACACGCATAAAGTATGAATGCATGGATTTCTACTGTGGTTCTTTGTCTGTATAGATGATGTAGGCATCTCTCTCTCACCAAAATAGAGTCTAATCATTCTGACAGTTCTCTGTAAGAAAGGACAGCGTCATGCAATCAGTGGAGAATCCAAATCTGAAACTGACTTGATTAGGTCAGAGGCCCTGCTTACTCTATTTCCATTGTAAGAACTTCATGTAAGTCAACTTTAATGTAGGGAGAAAACCGCAACATGAGAAATTAATCAATCTCATTGTAGGTCAAAATTACTGTACTTGAACACGTGTTGGTTTATGCAAATGTTCTTTTTCCATTTCCAGAAGTTTCAGTTGTATAAAGACAGTTATACATCAGTTATTGGAAAAATCAGGAAATTTTAAATGAGGGAAGAATTTTATAAACAATTCTCTCATTAGAAAGTATAGGAATAAAGTAATATTCTTTATAGTTAACTGGGTAATTTTTTCATTTGGTTCAACTGGAATTGTTCATTCATTTAGATAGTCTATGTACTGAAGGTTGAAATATGCACTAAAGGTAAATCTTAACTGAATTACAGTGTAGCAAAATAGTGCTTATGCTATATTACTTTGCTGTTTGTTTAGCAGGTGTAATAATGCACCTTTTGTTGGCTCTGTCCTCAGTGAAATGGTAATAAATATTTTATGACCCATTTTCTTTCTTTAGGGAAATCAGTAAAGACAAACATGCCGAAAACTCCAGAGAACATTACAGTTTTAAATAATCTGTAATAATGCCTGCAGAGAAAGTGATTAAGTCTCTAAATGGAGAATTGTAGGATAGAATAGTAGCAAGGTCATAGAAAAAGAAAAATGGTAGTACCAAGGCTTGAGGGTCAGAAAGCTATAGGTTTGAGGATCTATTACTTCTGGATAAACATCGAAAGATTACATAAATTCTTTGGGTCTTGGGTTCCTTATCTTTAAAAGAAGACTAATTATTTGCTACCAAGCCAACGATGCAAAATTAGGTGACATGAGCCTATTAAGATACTGGTATGGGACTTAGTATACAATAGAAACTCAATAGACATAAATAATTTTAAATTACTTATTGAGCTCATATTGTATACAAGACACTGGACTAAAAGCACTTTAAATGTTTTATTTATCCTTCTCTTTTAAATAGGAGAATGGTCCCCTAGGAAGCAGGTATCCTAAATTTACAGATAAGGAAACTGAAACAGGTAAAGGAATAGTCATGTTCACTTAATGTAAAAAGCCAGGAAGAGAAGAAACGGCTTTAACAACAGGTTGTTTTTTTTTTTTAATTCATGAGCTTGCATTCTTAACTACTAAGTCAGCAACACCTCTTATCATTGCTAAAGGATAGTTGAATTGACTTACATTGGCTACTTAACTGCATCTTAATATAACCAAGAAGATGGTAACTTTCCCTATGCAATCTTCAAAGCAAAAATAGATACCTATAAAATGTATCACATTTTTCATCTTTCATTTTGATGGAACTCATTTCTCAGATGCTGTCTTGCTACATTCCAGCTATCACGTGTTCATCCTACTCTTTTTCTGTTATCCATTCACTACATGTTTTTGTAGTCTTTGTAGTCTAATTTCTTTGTAGTCTTAGGTCTGATTTTCACTCTGTTGAGTCTTTGGGTTGTAACAATTGTGAAAATCCAAGTACATCCATGGTGTTGAATAATTCAAATCATTACATTTTCTAAATCTAATGATACTTTAGTACAAAAGCAAAACAGGATTTTGCAGACTCATATTTATATTACATCCAATTTTGAATTATTTAGAAAAAGTTGTATCTGGCTGACAAAATATGCAAACACTATTCTTTTTAAAGAAGACTGAAAAGTTAATAATTTACCTCTAAGTCTCCATTAACATTCTCCTATCCTTGACTTTCAACCACCTATATATCTTCTGAAGGCTAGACTTATTTTAATTCGATAAACATCTAGGATTGGGTGGGTCTTTTACAATTTGAATTTAGAAAGGCTATCCTCAGTAACAGATTTAAAATTTTAGGAGTATTGCCAAAAGGATCTGTTTTAATATGGTTGAATACTGGTAGTAGATTTTTCTATTTCCTTCTTTTTAAATTGTGAGACTGTTTGGAAAAAATATCTACAAGCACATCTCTGAGCCAGATACAATTTAAGATGCTTTAATAATGTTTCCCTTAATCCTAAAAATATCCTTCAGAGTAGACCTTATTCTTCACTCTACAGATGAAAAAATGGAGGCTCAGAGGAATTAAGTATCAATTATTAACTTGTACTTTTGTAATCTCACTTAGCTTCTATGAGGCTTTTATGCCTGGATTTTTATTTTACCTCCCCTCTAGTTAACATTACGGGGAGTATTTAATTGTCCTCTTTACTAACACACTGTTCTTCAATTACAGAGAGGCACATAATTCACGTGGAAAGATTTTAAAACTAGATGAGGCTGGTTCTAAGGTCCAATGTCAAACATAGTTTATTTCTGTTTAGAATTAAACTTGGCCTCTCGTGATTCTTATCTTAACTATGAACATTATCTAACAAAGCCCCAAGTAGCACTTTAGGAAAAACACTGACTCCAAAAATTGCCACGTAGAATCCTCAAATGTGCATGTAACAGAAGTAAAATTTGAATCATTCTAATAGGTTGGTGTTTGGCCTTCTTTCTATTCTGTAATTTTTTTTTAACTTTCTCCCCTCACCAGTTAACACACCTGTCACTAATTTAATGTTAGGAGGCTGAGAAAAAGGCTCCTTCAGCAGAAATCGACAGGACCATAATTATCTGGATAATTTGTCTGACTGTCCACATAAGAAATCAGCCAATGTTTTTTGGGGAAAATTACCCAGCTATCTCCTCACACTTTTATTTAAGCAGGCTTTCCAAAATATTTACGTAATTGAATTGTACTACAGAATCAGAACCCAATGACCTAAGGACAGTGTTAGAGATACAGAGTGGAGTATCCAAGGATAATTGCTCTTAAGGACAGGGATTCCCTGTCAACTACACCAGGAGGTATACTATCTGAAGGGAAGCACACATTCAGGTCTCTTAAGGAACAGGAGCATTTGATCTCAAGCCAGCCTTGTAATTTAAAACTAGGTGTTATTAATCCAACCAGGTTTTATAATAATAATAATAATTATTATTATTATTATTATTATTATTTGCAATTTCTGAGCATCAGAGAAAATTAATCAGAGCTCATTTTGAAAACTAGGTAACAATCACTTCTGAGGCATCACCGGCTTGCAGAATATAAAATCGATATCAGTTCATTAACAAATTAATGGGATTCTGAACTCATTGTAAATAGAATGCCTGTAATTGGGCTACGTTGAGTGGTCATGCAGGAAAAGGCAGATGAAAATATGCCAAAAAAAAATTAAAACCACTAACGAAACCCAACTCCAGTCAAATGTTTAAGATTATTACCAAGATCCAGCAACAAAAACAGAAACTGATAGAATTTGCTTGGAAGCTTTTCAGTAAATTATTTCTGAGCAATTAGTTGTCTTGATAAGAAATACATAGATATTTCTTAACAAAAATAATTTTGATGATATTCTTCATGAGTATTCAAAAGCAAAATCAAAGCAAAACCTGTATGGCATCAGAGACCTTGAGTTCAGAGCAGTTTCCTGTAGAGGAGATGTCTACATCAGATATGATTTACTTACATATCACCTCTTTTAAACGTCAAAGAAACATTCCATCAGTTTAAACTTTTGTCGTTTAATGATAGAGTAGAGAACACTTCTAGCTGTGTGAACTGGGTAATATTATTTAATCTCTGCATTGTAAAGAAACCAATTCTGGCTAAATTATTCTAAAAGGGGTTTTATTTGAAGGATACAGGAAGTTCACATGATAAAAAGGAAGAAAGACAAAATGGCTTTAGAGAGGTAGGAAAGAGGAAGTTATGTATGTTTTTAGTACTAAAGATGGAGCCACAGTTGCTGTCCAGGTGCCAACCCTGTGAATGGTAACTCCAACTATCCCATCCCTCGAGTCTGCTCCTCCTGCCCCTGGTTCTGTTTGGCACTTTTGGCAAGCTGGACAAAGCTGCTTGGCCTAAGTGGCATGAACCACATTTACAGAAAAGGCCTACAAAGCCCCTCAGATTTTGGTGGTAAGACTACCACCAAAAGGATTCCCCAGAAGGGAACTGGATACTCCTAAGAAAAGAAGAGTTGGCGGCTACCTTTGCTGACCCCTGGGCCTCCAGGATTTACTGTTCATTAGAAGAGCTAATACTTATTGCAGCCACTCTGCTAAGGCTCTTACTCTCATAGTCTCATTTACTTTTTGCAACAACTCTGTGATGAGGGAAAATTACTTAAGAGGAAAAAGTGAGTCTGGAAGATTAAGTTACTTCTATTCAGTGCAAAGATAGAAAACTATAGCCCTGGAATTAAACCCCTGCAATCTGATTCCTGATCCTATGATTCTAAATGCTGGGAACAACAGCCTAGTTTCCACATCTGTAAGACCAATAAAATACCTATCACACAAAGAGTACTCTCGAAATGTGTGTTTATAAAAAGTGTCATTAATGACCATAAAGCAGGCCATTCTGTGATTTGGTAGGAGTTTATAGAGAAAGCCCCTTCACATTTGTGAGTTTCATACCTGTTTATATTATTATACAAATGTAAATAAAGGCAATAGTTAAAAATCAACAACAAATTAAACAATTTTGTTTAGAGGTAAAATAATAAGCAAAACAGCATGAAAATGAAAACTAAAACAGAATGAAAGAAACAGTACGGGTATCAGTACTATCAGATATTTAAACATACCATAAACCTCAATAATTAGAAAATGTAATACTGGCCCATGAGAGAAACAAATGCTTCACAAAGAATGAAAGAATATAAAAATGTTGAAAGTGGATCCAAACAATTGTGGAGATTCACTTCATAATAAACATTGCATATTAAGCCAGGTGATAGGAAAGACTTCTTACTGAATGATGTTGAAAAAGTTGAGTGGCCATCTGAAAACACAGTTGAAGCTGTACATGGTACATCAGGATAAATTTCATACCAATAATTTAAATATGAAAAATGTTAAATTTACACGTACAAGAACATAGTATTAGTAAACAGCAAAACACCACAGTAATATTTCTTTACATGTTTTATATGAGAACACATTTGTTACTACACTTCAATATTGAGAAAACTAAAGAAAACACTAGTGTACATAATTATATAAATATATAAATAATAACATGAATACTCTACATGGCATGAAAAATTGTAAATCCATAAGCAAAAGCAAAAGCAAAAGTTAAATTGTAAAGTATTTGCAACACATTTCACAGTAGGAGACCATCCCTGATATATAAAGTGATCCTAAACATGTGTATATATATATGAGAAAGACAACTCAAGTGGAAAATAATGACAACCTATTCAACAGATAGTTCACAGAAAATACAACTGGCTTTTTATGAAAAGATGCTTAACCTCTCTCTTCATGAGAAAAAATGCAAATTAAAACTACATTAGGGTGTCTGTTTAACCTAGGAGATTGGGAAAGAGCCATGTTTGAAAGTGCACTCTGTTCAACCATACATGATAGGGAGAACAAGCATTCTATATGTTTCAGATGGTAGTTCAAATCCGTGCGACATGTATGGAAGGCAATCTGGCAAAGTATCATCTCTGCATATTTACCCTACAAATATTTCTCCACATTCAAGAAACTACTCATGTACAAACTATATACTACTTTATATGTAGCAAACATGCATTAGTTTATAATAGGACAGTTTGGAAACAACCTACATGCCCACCAACAGGAGTTAGTTAAATGCATATTGCAAATGTATAGATACAATTGAATAATATTCAGATTAAAAAGTGAATGAGGAATCCTGCCATGCACCCATATGAAAAGATCTTAAAGGTGCATTCTCAGGTGAATAAAGCAAGATAAAGAGCAAAATTTTGTACACTTCTTTTGTATAAAATAAGTACATGTGTTCTATTTGCTTATATGTCATAAACAATCTTTGGATCAATACATAAAAACTAATTACTGGTTATATGAGGAGTGTGGTGTGTGTGTGTCTGTGTGTGAGAGAGAGAGAAAGAGAAAGGTGGGGAGAGTGAGTTGGGTTGGGGGTGGCTATGGAGGATGGCTACAGAAAGGATCTGGAGCAACAAGTATCCATTTTATGCCTTCTCTTTTTATGTCTACTTTATCCATTTTATGTCTACTTTTGAACAAGTATCACCTAATCAGTGATTTTAAGGGGTAAGAAAATCTATTAGCATAACCAGTAATTGTATTTTTATTACTCTTTTCTTCTGCCATACTGATGGAATTAAATCTGTGTTTCATCTTTAATAGGACTCATATAACATTGAAGTTTGTTAGAATAACAATTATAAGTAAATGCTAAGTGTCATGAATATTATCCTAAGGAGCTGGGTTATTCAAATAATGTTCAGGTATTAATTGTCCTTAATAAAGACAAAAATCTAGTTACATAAAAATTTACCTTTCATTATAGAAAGAAAATTTAAATTTTGCTGAATCATTATCCTCTCCTGAATATTACCATCACCAATGATCAACCAAGAAATTATGGCAGGATGCACATATTATCCAGTTTTTCTCTTCCTAGGGCCTAGTATTGTATATGAAATAATTAAACATTTAATATAAAATAAGACTGTCATTTATTCTTTGCTTGAAACTTACTGAATGATTTGACTTGTGGAAGTGGTTTTTATTAGGTATATCAAAGCTGCATTTAGATAACCTAGAAAAATGGGAAATGGTGTAAAACTTTTTTTTCATTCTGGGGTTTATTTAATAAAATCTTAAATATGTTTTTGATATCCTAAAATTCCCTCATTGCAGCTTCATTAGTTAACTCAATAAGCCCAACATAAGGTTAGGAACTCTCTGATAGCCCAGACACATAGCTAATTATGATTGTTCCCATGTGGATTTCCATTTTTAATATAAAGTTATTTCCCTTGTTTCCACAGAAGTCTAAAATCAAAGTATTTTTCTATTATTCTGTTTGGGATTATCTATCCCACACACTACTATAATTATAATAATGAATAATAATGATAACCATGAGTTGTAAACTTGATGTGAAAACACAATAGGGAATAACAACTGCAAATTCATACATAGAATCTTGTTTACACTTTTATTACAAAGCACTGGTCTTTGTTTTAAGCTTATGTATTAAAGCATTAGTGTCATAAGTATGAATTCCTGACATTCGAAGCATGGACAGGAGATAATTTTTAGAGCAGTTTTGTTGGAGGAGGGTGTTGTGTATTTTCCTTGGTCCTTGTCCCCATGCAACAAAGAATTGAAGGGTAGAGACACAGTAGTGAAGCAGAGTAAAAGTTTTATTTAAAGATACTTAAAGAGAGAAAAAGTACAGGCCACTTCAGCAAGGAGAGGTGCCCTGAAAGGCTGGAGAGAGAAAGTTTAAGGTTAAAAGGTTATGCACTTAGAAAGTGTGGGCAACCCCAGAGAGAGGAGTGCTCTGAAAGGTTGGGGGTTCCCCCTTTAAGGATTCTTCAGGAATGTGACTAAGGTCTGGGGGTACAGACCTGTTAAGTGGTCTTTGAATATTTAGAATTCACTTAACACAAGGAACATCTTGCTCTGATTTCTCCCTGGGATACTGGCATCCTGGTCTGGGAGCATATGAAACAAGACTGCCTTCCCAGCCCCAAGGTGGGCTGAGTTAATGTCTGTTTGCTAAAGAGTGAGTTAAAAATCTTACTTCTCAACATCCTGGGTATGTAATCTTTAAGATGGAATCCTTCCTGCCTTTTACTATGTTGTTCACGCTGGGCCTACATGCTAAATTAGTTGCCTCGGTTGCAAACTACTTGATTAGGGCCGAAGGAGAAAAAAACAGCACATAGGTAAAGTTAAAAAATAAGCTGGGCCTGCATGATTAACACCATAAAGACATGGGCTATCCTGAGGTACCCTCCTTTATCTGGGGAATATTCCAACATTCCAGGCCAAGTTGCTTCTGGCTTTTTGAGCTTTAATTGATTAACCCTGGGCATTTTTAGTGGACTTTCCTGGCCTTTTTCTCTTTTCACCACACTCATATCTATTTTTTGGCCTACAGTTTTAAAATACTTCATATTCTTCAGCATAACCCATTTTATACAAAATAAAACTGAGGCATGTAAGGTGAGATATTTTGCCATTTAATACTTAAGCTCGCTGACACTGAAGCATGTGTCTCTTGGGTTGGAATCACTATTAAAGGGTCTCTATTATTTAATTCACTGGGTACCTAATGCCAGTGTCACTCTGGGGGAGAATGTGTTCCCAGCCTGGGGCAAATAAATCTTTGAAGCTTAGATCAGTCAAAGGGAAAAATAAAGTGGGAGAAAACCGTTTATTGCTCACAAGAAGTCTGCTCCCGCTCACCCATGTCTCTCCCTGCCCTGGCTGGGAAGAAACACAAAAATTACCTCTCTGGTCCAGGTGCCTGCTTGCTCTTTCCCCACTCCTTGTGAGGACCTATTGATATGGAGATGCACTGAGGCCAGGCAAGAGATTCTGGAAATATTGTAATTTTACCCACACCAGTCTGTTAGGATAGTTTGGTAAGTGAGGCAAATATGAAATAAGAAACATTTGGTGATAATTTGTTAAAGTAAATTAAATTAATTCATTCTATTATTTGTTCTACAGTATTTTTAAAGCCTAATTTTAACAGTTTTGTTAAGGAATAATTGACATACAATAAATGACACATATTTGAAGTGCACAGTTTAATGTTATGACATATCTACATTCATGACCATCATCACCAAAAACAAGAGAGCTACTATTTCCATAACCTCAAATTTTCTTCATCCCTTTCAGAATCTTTCATTATTAATTTTTATGGTCAACACTGCTATTTTATAGTAATGGATCATGGTAATTTGAGGATCTTTTTATGTTTTTAATTTGGCAAATCAGAAAATACACTGCTTTGCTTAATAAATATTGAGATCTTACTATGAAGACACTATTCCAGGCTCAAGAAACACAGCAGGACAAAAACAAGTAAGATAGCTGCCCACATGTAGCTTGTGTTTTTATAGAGAGAAGAGCCAACCATTAAACATAGGATGATACTGAGTACAATAAATGGGGAAAGCTTATTTACATATTATATGGCAAGAGGCCCTTTTGACAGAGTGACATTGAATAGTGACATGAAGACAGTTTGATACCCACTCTCCACTGCCTCATTTTTTTGTCGTTGTTGACGTGATATCCCACAGAAACTACTGACAATCTCTCTAAGCTTTGTTTTTAATCTTTAAAATGGGTCTAGGAATAGTAATAATTTCATAAGATTGCAGTGAATATTAAATAAGGTAAAATAATGACAGTGATTAGAATGGTGTCTGGAACATGGTATTCATTTACTATAAAAACTGGCTTCATTATCATGGTCCAATATCCCCAGTCAGGGTAATGGTAGATATAAGATTCCAAGGCAGCTCTCAATTTCTTCATGCTGCTTCCAATTGTTAAAATTGCTAATTACAACTGAATATTGAATTGATCCAAAACAAGTAGAAACAAAATTGACTTATACATGCTTAAACATTAAAATTGCCAAATGATAAGTCATAACATGTTACAATTTTCTATTTTTCATTGTGTAAAGTCTACTCTTGGTGGCTTAACATGGTTATAACACTGCTACTATTTGTTCATTGTGAGATAATAGAGATTTAAAAATCATCAAAAAAGAGCAAAAGTGTTCACTTTCTAAAACTGCTGGCATATAACAGCCCTTTTCCTACAATTAATGTACTCTACTAATGAGAGAAATTGGACAAAACCAATTCCATTTATGAAATGAGAGCAATTTGCACAGTTTTATCAAGTAGATGGCCCTTTATCATACCTCCTAAGGCTAACATTTGCAAACCTCCCTGGAGGCACGACTGCTGATAGAGTATTATGTCATTTCAACCAACCACCTAAGGGAAGTTATCAAATAATGCAGCATTTTTAGAAGCCAAAAGAAAATACTCAACCAATTCATACATTTTCATGCCTCTCTCTTTTTATCTATTTCTCTCTTCTCCCATTTGTCCTTTCGTACCCTGAGCTTTCATAGACAGCCTGTTGACTGAAACTCTCCTGTGCTATTTCTTGACCTTGTAACAATGGTTTAAACTTGGGTAGCTACTTCACTTCAGTTTCAGCTGAGTTATCCATTAAACACAATGCTTAATTGTGCTTGTCTCAGTAGCTCAAAGTTTTCATTCTTAGAAAACAATTGTACACTCATTTCTATGCAGTAGGTACTAGGCATTTTATCATCTTAAGAACTCAACAGCAGAAGATCTATTGGATTCGGACATTTAAACAAGGCAGTGTTTCTGGGCAGCCCTGTGTAAATAGGTCCAACTATTATAAACTGAAAACCCAATACAAATCTTTTAAAAAAGTATTTTTTTTACTTGGAGAACAAAGTATTCTGGTTAATTTAATTTTCTTGTTGAGGTTCAACATAATTTAATCTTTATTATGACAAGGAAAGTTGAATAACTTTATTCAGTCCTTAAAATTTTCTACTCTGACACAGAACGAACACATATGTGGGCGTGGGGGGTAGGGGAGCACATAAATGTGTCTGTAGGCTTAAAATATCATTCTTAACCTTTATCAACACTTTATATTGTCAGAAATGCACATGTGAATGCCATGAAAGTTTAACAACTGCCTCTGATTAGGGATGAAGTTCAGTGAAGGAGAAAGGGACAAAAAATAACAACCAACTACACAATTGTTCAGGAATACCTAGAGCAGAAAGCATCCTAGATGACATCTGTCAATATGACATGAATGGAAAGGAGGGTTGATATTTCATATATTTGCCATATACATACATACACACACACACTCATGAACACAAACATATTCTCTGTTGCTTATAACTGGAAGGCAATTTAGAGGTAATTTGATGAAATTTTCTCATTTTATAGGTGAGGACAAAAGCCTGGGAGCTTTAGCAAACATATACATAAAGTCAGAGGTAGAGAATGACAGAGTTGGAACAATAGCTGTAATTTTTAAATGACAAAAAATGAAAAGCATTGAACCTATGAAAGTTAGAAAACAGGGTTGATTTTATGGGATCTACAGGAAAATAAAGGTTAATATGAAGAGGATGTTCTATAGTTTATTCTCATTTTTCTGGTGATTACAACTGGGAAGATGCTGTGCTGGATAATTAAAATCTAGAACAAGCTTTAACATGGGGTTTAGACACTCCTAGGGGGGTTATTCTATCCACAAAGACAAGAATACACCAAACTTAATACTGGAGGGTTCAGAAGCTGTACTGAATGTTAGAAATGCGTTATCATCTCTAGCTTATCTGGTGCTAAATAAAGTGAGTTTTAAATCTGTAATCCTGTTTCCCTTCCCATGAGCCTGGGCATGGGCATGTAGGCCTGTCCTTGCAAATTGCTTTTGAGAAGTCCACTGGCAGCCTCTGAAAAAGGTTTATTTTCTAATTAAATAGAAGGAGTATTAAACACCAACTACTTTAAGCAATAAATCCCAATCTTTGTGGGGTAAATTCAAACTTACTGTGTCAACACAACAGAATATACTACTGGTTCACATATTATACCACATATTATACTAATTGTCCTCTAATAAGTAAAGCACAACTGAAAACTATAAGACTCTTAAAGCACTTATTCTTCATAATATAAACATGGTCTATAAAATTCCACATACACACTGTTTATTTTTTCTCACCACATTGGTTCCTTTTAAGTAATGGCAAAATAAAGATCAGACTAGCTCACATATAATTATCTTAAAGGACTGAGTTTGTGAAATTGCAGCTAATGATATTTACTGTAATTAGGGAAGCAAATTAGAAGAATATTAAAGCCTTCACATTTTAGTACTCACAGATAGATTTCTAGGTAATTACAAAATAGCATTGTTACTAATATAACTTTTTTTTCATAATAACTAAGACAATTAGCACTATTGTTCCTGTAAGAAATGATTTGGCAAATTTTAGTAAAAAAAACAGCTTTTTGTCTATGGTATTTTGCCTCAGTGAAATAGACTGAGATTTTGGAAATATAAGACAAATAAATGTTCACACCAAAGCCACTTTATCTTTGTCAACACTCCAGATTTTAAAAATCTTAATTATTCTAAAAGTGCAGATAGTTTGGGTATTTATATTTATGAAAGAAAATAAAAGATATTCCATTACATCTGGTCAAGCAAGCAATTACCAAATAAAAAATCCTGCTATACATTTAACATGGTTCTGGTCAAGTGGGGGAGAAAGTGGAATATAAATTCCTGACTCTGCCCATAAAAAGCTTACAATCTATTTTGAAGAACAAGGTATACCAAGTAAACAACAGTTTATAATGAAGATTTCAATGATATAGATAAGAATACAATAGAAAAGCATGACAATATTTCAGTAGTAATCAACTGATATTCAGGAAGTTTAGCTGCAGAATATACCACATAATTTCATATTATCAGATATTTAGAGCTAATACTACTCAGTAAACATCATCTGTAGAATTCACAGTATCTACAGGGAACATAGGAGATGCAAATGAGCATATGCTGGGTGTCAGGCAGTTTTAGGTGGTACAAACTGATATGGCAAAGTCATCATAGTCTAATGAAGGAGACATAGTAAACAGATTAACAACTAATTTTCTCTGAGGCTTTAGAGTGTATAATAACACTTTGGGAATATAAGGGCAGGGCATCAAACCTATTTTAAAAGGAGTCACAACTGGATAAAGTTTTAAAGGAGATATAATCATTAACCCAGTAAAGAAGAAGTTGAGATTGGAGGATGTTCTATAGAGGGAACAGAATGTGCAAAGCTACAGAGCAAACATGGATTTTTTCAAATATAACTTTTACTGGAATGGTGTGTGTGGGAGTGGGTGGGTGGGATTGTATGCCCTATATGCCAAAGGCAACATTAAAATTTCTCATCATTGCTCTATGGCATCCAAAAATACTCTGTTCTCTCCTTTTTCAGCTACTCTTACCATGACCTCTACCAGTAAAATATCTGTGCTGTCAACAATGTGAACTAGTAAATGAATTCTACCCATGGTTCTTAACTTAGGCTTTGGGCCAAAATCCCAAATAGGTCCCTTCACATATATTTTGACCAATTTAAGGAAGTTTTCTAGAATAATTGAGAGATGGCTTATTTTTTAGAACCAAAAGCAGACTATTGTCTGCTTTTTCTCCTGTGTCTCTGTGGCATGTTTGGTTCCCCAGAAAGCAGATTCTGAGAGACTGGATAGAATACTGAATGCGGGATGGCCTTACAGAGTTGTCCCAACTGGTGTGGGGATGCTGGGCCTTTATCCTCATAGCAATTGGTCACAGGATGGACCTGACTCCAAGAAGGGGGCATGACCTTGGGCAAAATGTATCTTTCAGACTCAGATAATCTCCAGAAGGAGACCCTCCAGAAGGAACCAGATGCAAGCTTGAAGTCACCAATTCCCTCAGCAGCTGTGGAAGTGAGTGATTTAGTCCCCCAAAGATATTCTGAGTGTTGTACTGCAATATTTCATACAACTCTGAATCCACCACCAAACTGGCTTTTAATTTTCCAGTGAGTTAAATCAGGTTTATATCTTGCTTTTCTGTGGGAAGACATGAATACAATTCCCAGCAACAGAAGTTTTACCTAGTTGCTTAACGGGGTTGGTGTGAGTCACCCACCTCAAGCCTTCCTATGAGGAGAAGTGGAGGTAGTCTCCCCCCATGCATAGGATATTTACACAATAATGAAGGCCTCCAAAGAGGGGTTACCTCATTCCCGGAACTGCCTTTACCCCAGTGTTCTTAGACTAGTAGACATATTAAAGTCAAACCATAGAGATCTAGGAGCCAACTGAACCATGTTGCATTCATTCCACTGGCTTTGATGTAATGTGGAAGCCAACCAAAAACAACTTGTTCAAATAACTTATTTTTATAGGATTATTCAACATAAACTTTTTTCAATATGAATTTATCTAATATGTCTTAAATAAATACCCTCCTACACACACACATACATGCAAACATTCTTTTGGGGTAAGGGTAAGGATACAACGCTACAGAATTTTAATCTCAAGGTATGTGCTTGCAATGGTCCATTGGCTGCCCTGGTCAGGTTCATTAGACACCTTTTGTATATGGATGACTTTTCTTTACCAAGAAACGTTTAGGCCAAAAGTTTTGCCTGGCTCTTGCTGATGAAACCTCTTATCAGAGAAAAATCTAGAGGATCCATTTCACAATGAAATGAGCTAATAAGAGTTCAGGGGCATTGTAAAGCTCTGCAGTGGGGGAAGTACTGTGGTTCTTAACACTGCAGAGTGGTAAATTTCTAATCTGTGCCTAGTTTCTCTAGAGGTGTTGATGTTCACCCTCTAACCTGTATGCACATAAGCAAACCCAAATATGTTGACTTGAAATATGATTTGTGCACTTGCTATTTCTGCTAATTCCACCCACTTGGATGTAAGTTTATGGTTATGTAAATTTGGCAACCAGAATATGTTAATGCTAAATGAAAAAATGTAGAGATCTTCAGTAGGATCATAGGCAGACCTCATGTGTGATCAGAACTGGAGTTAAGAGTCTTATATACCTTTGTGCTCTAATTAAAGAAGTTTTAAGAAGATTATAGAAGGAAAGAAAAAGTTGCAACAAGGACAAAGAAAGATAACATTTTATTTCTGTTAAGTCTCCAGACTTGCAGAAGCAAGGACTTATCTCATAAAGGATGTAAATTCAGCAAGATGTGTAATGGTGCCATATAGCACATCTTGAAAAGGAAGAAGCTGGGGGACCATAGGTATAGAAAAAGGAGGGATGATGGTTTACTATCTGCAGCAGTGCAGGAAATGCTTTCATGTTCTACAGGAGAAAAATTTGTCTCACTTCATTTAGTTAGTTTTTCATGAAAGTTATTTGCATATAGAAATATTTTGGGATATCAATTTAGATTTTTTGAACACTGAATTCAGTTTGGGAATAGATATGCTAGTACAATTGAAACTACTAGGACAGCATAATCATTTAGAATGTGGACTTTGAAATAACTGTATGCTGTATCATGAATTTGCCACTGAGTTACTTTGTAAACTTGAACAAGTTACTTAACTTGCTTCTTTCTTAATCTATAAAATGAATTATGACATACCACTGATTTGTGTTAAATACAATGATATACTTAAAATGGTATAGAGTCTAAAACATAGGTCTAAATATATGTTATTTCACCATTAAAATATCATCTTATTGTCATATTTCTTATTGTCTGAGAAAACTTTGTTTCCTCACTTAATCAGTAATAAGTATTGAGACATTATAATGTATCATATACTGTAAGTGATGCTTCTGATATGATGGTGAGCTGAAAAAGCAGTCCTTGCTCTCTAGGAGCTTAGAGTCTACTGAAGAAGATGAGCAAATAATCAATCAATTAATATATATAGATAGAAAAAACAAATCAACCAACAAGCCAATAATGAAAATACCTTTGGGGCATTCCTACTGAAATTCAACAATATCACTGATCACTGATTAAATATGAAATAAGTTTAAAATTCATAAAAAGAATTTCAGTATCAGAGAAAAGAAGGGTACTTAATATAGTTTACTTTATTATGGAGAACTCTGGAAATGTCTAAGGGTAAAACAATATAAGACTGTTTGAATACGTACATGTGTGTGTACTAAGCATCCATTAAAAATCATGTCATCAACTGATGTTACCTTGGTCCCTCTTATGTAAATAAGAAAATTAATAAAACAAAATGCACTATATATATCATATATGACATACATATATATCAATTTCTTTTTTGAGGTACAAGCAAAAGACTGACGACATGTTATAATGTTATAGTTAATGTTATAAATATTTCCCTCTAGAGGATGAGATTTTGAACATTTTTTTTATTAGGGCTTTTCAGTGTTTTCAAAGATCGCTTATTATTGTAGAAATTAAGAAAACACATAAAAGGAATAACTTACATTTTTATAGTAATGGCAAAAATATATTTCAAGTCATCAGTGTTGTTCTCATTTCCAAGGGCATTAATTTATCTTGGATTTGTGAATACTTTAGCAATCACAACTGAAGGTTTTTAAAGGGTTTTTCTACACTCTTACAAATTCAGAAAATTTCTCTCACACAACTAACATAGTGGCAGAGCTGTACCATCCCAGGTAGCTCACAGCACTTGGTCGCTTCATCCTAAAGAAGCGAGCAATGCATCTCTTTCCCTGTGGTTTCTTTTATTTTGTAGTTAAGAGCTTTGGGAATTAACAAACCTGCTTAAACATCAAATATTTTCCCTGAGTCATGAAAAGGGAAAAGAACTAAAGAAGAAATCCTACTAATAGGATTTCTGAAAGGGAAGCCCTAAGGGCCAGCTGTCCAGCTACTAGAGTTTTCCAAAGTGCAAATGGGGACTTTTTTTTTTTTTTGGAAAATTACCTTAGGATTCCTTTCTTTCTGATCTGTACTGATTATCCACGAATATATTTCACCTAAAGGGTGTTTGCATTGTATAGTACTTGTTTTTCCTTTAAAATCTCATCATTCTCTAATTTCAAGCACAGAAAAAACAAGTTAATTTTAGTGTTACCTTTTGTAAAGGTTGTTGGACTCTAATTATGTTTGGTAACTAGGACTTAAGTTGGCAACGATGGCAAATTTCAATCTTTTTCCAACTAGGTACAGATTTCAAAATCACCCTTACAGAAAACCTGTTTCCTTGTGTACCTTCTTTTCATATAGAATTTTCAAAACCCTGGTAGTGATTTTCTGTTAAGAACCTATAGTTTCTTCAACCAAATATATTCCATGGGTTTATAAATATAAATAACTACTACATATCTAGCTTGACAAATTCTATTATTGATTTATTCTTTGAATAGGAAGAACTGTTTTCTCATGACAGTTCCTTATAAACATTTGTAAGATAACTTTTATTCTCTAGATATAGAATTCTTAATGAAAGGTTAAATATTTCCTCACTTGTTCTGAAAATCACTGGAGATACCCTGAACAAATTGGTTAAGTGTCAATAAAACTAAGAAATGAAACCTTAAAAATATTATAATTTGTCCATTACAAAACAGACAACCTGAAATAGAAGGACAAGATTAAATTATCTCAGGATGGCAAGCACTTCCCCAAAATACTCAACAATTAGACTGCTTTTTTTAGAGGACAAAGAGTATCAGGCATGATGAAATTTGCCTTTGATGGATGAGCACACATTTACCCAACCTGCAAATAACTTCAGTTTCCTTATTTTATGAGTTAAGACTTCTTATTTTTAACCTCAGCATATATACACACACACACATACACATTCGATACACTCTTGATGATTTAGAAAAGAGGAAATTATTAATTCAAATAAATGAAAATCAAAGGGTCTGAGTTTAAGGCTTAAACAAAGCTGTCAGGACTCAGGTCCTCTCTTGAGTCTGCCTTTCTCTGTGTTGGCTTCATTCTCAGGCTTCATCTGGTCGTCCCCCAGTGCCACAGACTATTGCTTCCTGATGACAATGTATCTGTAGCAGTAGCAGCCCCAGCCTTACAATCTCTCATGTTTAACATCACTGGCAAAAATTATTCCTGTTTTCAAGTTCAGTCTGCAAAATTCCTAGTCATTCTGATAGAATCCAGGTATGATGTATCTACCATGCCTGAACCAATCACTGTTGCCAGGAAAACACAGTATGCTGCCTGGCTTGGCCAAGGTCATGTGGGGATGAAGTTCCACTTAAACCATATGAATGAAGGGTGGAAGAAGGTATCAGATGGAAAAAAAAAAAAGACAGTTGCGTAGGAAGGCGAGGCAAAATCCTCCTCCCAAAATCACATAGAAAATGAAAATACAGCAAATACAAATAGGCCTGAAATTAACCTGAAGACTGCAGAACTGACCACCTACATCTGGGAAAGAAGAGAAGACCCCACAGAAAATGGTAAAGCAACAAAGCTGTGATCTAGCAGGACCCAGGCCTCCCCCAACCTCAGCCAACAGGTGGGAGGAAGAGGAATGGAGCAGGGAGGGAGTAGAAGTCCAGTACCCTGAACACCTGGCCCTGGAGATCTGGTCCAAGAACACAAGCCCACAAGCCCACATTACACGGTGCCCTGGCGATTGGTGGTGCTGGCCAACAGAGATGGGCAAAACACTCAAGGAGGCTGAGATCCCAGCCGCCTGTGGAGAACAGGCATGCTCTCTTGACCCCCTGAGAAAGAAAGCAGAGTGGGCAGTTTGAAAGACTTCCCAGTAGTGAGAAGGGCGCCAAAGCGGCAAGGATTGCATAGTGTTCTCTGTTTAGTGGAAAGGTCAGGTGGACAATACCTCCCCAGCCTGACCAGGTTGGGAGCCCTCAGGAGCTTCAGCTGCTCCATCCACCTCGCTGGCAACACAGCCCAGACACTCCTTGCAGTGATGCACAGTCTGCAAGCTGGCAGTGAAATCAAACTTTACTCCCAGGTGGGCAGGGGGAGAACCCCCAGCCTGCTCAGACCTATTTGGGCCAGCCAGGGAGCTGTGTACAAAACTCAGACCAGGAGCTCTTTTCTTCTGTCTAGGCGCCGGTCCTATTCACCAGCATTCCTGCCATTACAGCAGCGGGGCCCAACCCCGCAGCCAGGGTGTGTGCGCAGCTCAGCCCCAGGTAGGCGCTGGTTCCGCTTGCCTGCACCCCCACCACTGCAGACAGCCGGAGAGCAGCTCCAGGGAGTAATCTCCCTCCTCCTGTGATTAGCTGATGGCCCAAGAAGCACACCAACTGCATGTCAACACCTGGGGCTCCTACACAGGAAATTGATTTTCTGGGCACTAGAGGGCGCCACCTAGAGAAGTCTATTATCCCAAAAGAAACTAAAAAAAAAAATGAGGAGACACAGGAATTTTGTCTGAACAAAAATTCAAGAAAAAAACGCCGGAAAGAGGGCTTAGTGAATTGAAATCACCAATCTTCTTCATAAAGATTTCAAAATAAAAGTCATAAACATGCTAACAGAGCTACAGAAAAACATTCAAGGTCTCAGGGAGGACTTCAACAAAGAGAAATTTTGAAAAATACAGTATCTGAAATGAAACATACAATGGAGGGATTTAAAAGTAGATTAGATGAGGTAGAGGAGGCAGTAAATGAAATAGAAATTGGAGAACAGGAATAGAGAAGCTGAGGCACAGAGAGAAAAAAAGGATCTCTAGGAATGAAAGAATAAGAGAGATGTGTGATCAATCCAAATGGAACAATATTTATATATTAGGGACACCAAAAGAAAGAGAGGCTCAAAGGGAAAGAAAGTCTCTTTGAGGAAATAATTGTTGAAAACTTCCCCAATCTGGGAAAGGAAATAGTGTCTCAGGTTATGGAAGTACACAAATCTCTGAAAAAAGAAACCCTAAGAAGACAATAGCAAGACATATAATAATTAAAATGGCAAAGGTCAAGGACAAGGAAGAGTACTGAAAGCAGTCAGAAACAGAGAAAAGATCATTTATATAGGAAACCCCATCAGGCTATCATCAGACTTCTCAGCAGAAAACTTACAGGCCAGAAGGGAGTGGCATGATATATTTAATGCAATGAAACAGAAGGGCCTTCAACCAAGAATCCTGGCAAGGTTATCATTTAAATTTGAAGCAGAGATTAAATGCTTTCCAGATAAGCAATTAAAAAATGAGCAAACTATCTGAACAGATACTTCTCTAAATGGCCAACAGGCACATGAAAAGATGCTCCACATAACTAATCATCAGGGAAATGCAAATTAAAACCATTGTGAATATCACCTCACATCAGTTAGGATCCAAAAGACAAGGAACAACAAATGCTGGTGAGGATGCAGAGAAAGGGGAACCCTCCTAAACCGTTGCTGGGAATATAAATTAGTTCAGCCCTTGTGGAATGCAATATGGAGGTTCCTCACAAAACTAAAAATAGAAATACCATTTGACCCAGGAATTCCACTCCTAGGAATTTCCCAAAGAAAACAAGATCACATATTCAAAAAGACATATGCACCCCTATGTTTATCGCAGCACCATTTACAATAGCTATATGGAAACAACCTGAGTGTCCATCAGTAGATGAATGGATAAAGAAGAGGTGGTACTTATACACAATGGAATATTATTCAGCCATAAAAAGAAAACAAATCCTACCATTTGCAACAAACGGATGGAGGTAGAGGGTGTTATGCTCAGTGAAATAAGCCAGGTGGAGAAAGACAAGTACCAAATGACTTCTCTTATTTGTAGAGTATAAAAACAAAGCAAAACTGAAGGAACAAAACAGCAGCAGACTCACAGACTCTGAGAAGGGACTAGTGGTTACCAAAGGGGAGGGGTTGGGGAGGCTAGGTAGTTAGGGAGAAGGGGATTAAGGGGTACTATAATCCACAATCACAATATAGGTAGGTATAGGGAAGGCAGTACAGCATGGAGAAGACAAGTAATTACTCTACAGCACTTACTGCGCTGACAGACAGTGATTGCAGTGGGGGGAGGGGGGAGGACTTAATAAGATGGGCAAATGTTGAAACAACAATGTTGTTCATGTGAAATCTTCACAAGATTGTATATCAATAATACTTTAATTAAAAAAAGAACTGAATAAGGTAGAATTCTCAAGTGAAAACTGAGGCTCTTGCTAAAAAAAATGTTAATAGATGTTGGAAATATTAAGCACAAATATTTACTATATATTTCTGTAATAGCCCCTTCCCCTACAAAGTAGTAAATATCTATATTATTTGTTTTGGGTTTTTTTAAATTATTATCAATCATTTGACTTCATTAAGGATTCCTACTGACCCTATTAAACCACTAAGAGATTCCTTGATTCTCAATTAAACTAACTGCGGAGAAAGTGAAGTTTCCTATGGCCAGGATTCTCACCTAGCCCTGGTCAGCTTGCTCACTACAGACATGTGAGCAATATGTTGTTACTGACTCTATATAAAAAGCTCTGCCCAGTGGTCTGGGCTGCAAAGCAACAGGGTGGCAGGGAGGCACGGCGGTGAGGCTGCAGGAGAGCAGTGACTGAAGTGGTGGCAGTGTAGAGGACAGAGACTGAGGTTGCTGCAGGGGCAGAGAGGCCCAGAGGCAGAGACGGGCTTGCTGCATGCAGACTTGCTCTAAGGCGGATGGGATTCCTCACATACTGAGAACTTCAGAGATAAATTCATAATGATTTAAGACATTACAAATAGATGGATTACTGAAAGAAAGAGGCAGACACTTGCCTACATACACTTGGGAAGTGAGAGTGGGCCTAGAGAACCATGCACCTGTCAATAAGTCTCTGATTTTACCTTGGGCAGGAAGGCTTTCATTGATCATATATGGCAGCCAAGTTTAATTTTGCTATTTGATCAAGATCAGCGAAACAGGTTTCTCTCCAACTACAGTTGTCAATCACTTATTAAGGAAGAGACAGAATTTATTAGATTCAGGAGCTGGATTTCAAAATGAGAAGCTTTCTTCCACAAGTGGGTACAATTAGTGGATAGTTCAAATGTCCTTGAATTAGGTTTATAGTAGAAAAGAAAAGGTTAAATTAAGCAAGCTCTGATTGTAAAATAGTGTGCACCTCAGTGAAGGTGATTTGTTTAGATATAATGATGAGATATGTAGGAATCAAGAAAACCTGTAATCATGAAAAAAGGAATAGTAAGTAGTATAGAAAAACAGCTTATTAGCTGAAGCAAGAGTTTTGAGGAACCTGAAAAGATGCTCCTTCTTCTTCCAAATTAGGCATGGACCAAGAGGATGAGGACTTTTAGAGTAATATATCCACAGTGCTGGTCTTAAAGATAGCTGAATAACAGGCATCAGGAAAGAGCTGGTGGAAAGGTGAATAATTCAGTGAAAGATTTCCTCAGAACTTACCATCAGGAAAATTTCTCCTTCTGGAGGGTACCAGCCAATAGGCTGCTTTTAGAATGTCTGTTTAATCAAATTATTCATTCTCCAATACAAAAATAGTCCACCTTCCTTCTGAAATTTTTGGAAAATATTCTCGAGTACAAAGAAAATAACACCAGCCACGCAAAATTCCACTACCCAGTGAAAACCTTGTTAATAATTGAAACGTGTTTCCATCCAGGCTTTTATATATATATTTGAAATATTTATAATTCAGTATCCTGCTTTGTTACTCAGAATTATAGGCTATATATTTTCCATTAAAAAAGTGAGTATACATGATTTTAAAGGATAAAATTATGTTATACTTGCCAAAATTAACCCTTCAGTTGTGGTTGCACAGTTGCTTTGCATTTGAGGCTGGCTGTTAGGAAACACTGTTATATGTGTGTTTCATTTTGAAAATTTTTCCCTAAAAGATTTTTGAATTTGTAGTAGAAAAGTAAAGTGATGAAGGAAAGAAACTCAATTTTGTTGACCCTGTACTATATGCCATCAACTATTGTAGAATTTTTATGAATGTAATGCAGCTCCCGATTTATACCCAATTTGTGTCCATCACTGAAATTCAGAGGTTTATCAGTCTTCCAGAAACACCTTACCTGTTAGCCAACTTGCAAGAAGGACTGAGGAATCTACAATAGGACGACCCATTCTTAGGGACTCCTGGAGAGCAGGGATGATTCTGAATAGCGCTTAGTATTTACTACTCAATTGTGTATCCTGGACCAGCCCCACAGCCTACTGAAAGGGGACAAGAATAAACAAAAGCAAAGTACTATTTCTCTAAAATTATGCAAGTAGCTGGAAACAGTTCTAATAGGATAACATAAAGGCGAGAGAGAAAATTGGCCCACATTCTGGGCAAACGCCCAGCACTGGCACTTGGGATCTTCAGTGCAGAAGTGTTAAGCAAGAGGTAGCAGGCTCCAGGGAGAGCAAAGTGTTGCTCTTTGGGGAAGACAAAGTGTTGCCTGCTTAAACAAAATTAACTGCTGCCCAACATTGCTGGGTATGGCTGCCGTTTCTAGAACAGAAACAGAAGCCATGCCCAGTCAATGGGTGGATATAGCAGAATGGCAGTAGTGCCCCAGAGTTCAAATGACACAGCAGGTTTAGTGGTCAGATGTTGTAAGCACAATTGTGAAACAACCTGAACACACACAGGAATTCTTGGAGGAGAAGGGAGAGGGGACTTAGCAAGAGAGAGGTGTTCTGCATTTACAGAGGAAGCGGGGCAAAAACACGAGAGAGATAACGTCATGTATTAGCTCATTTAAGCCTACTGGATACAGCATCAGCTGAGCTGATAAAGAACCAAGTTAACAAAAGGAGAGCATATGTGGGAGTTCACAGGCAATGTGAGTTGTGCTTTGAGAAATCTGTACCGAATAGTTGCTTTAATTAAATAGCAGGATTAAATTAAAATAGGAAGAGCTACCCTTGGGTCTAATATATGGGTAAATTCCTCTGATAGAGACATTTAATGCCAAACCACAATACTAAGATGAAGCCACGGTGGTAAAAGTCACTCATACTAATTGATAGACTTTGACAGTTTCTCCAAGCAATTATAGTCCTTTTGGATTGGCTTACTATCATTGGAAGCAGAAAAAAGACCAAGGAAGATCTTAGTAGTCTCCCTTGACTGTTATCACACAAACCCATTCACTCAGAAAAGTGAGCTCTGTTGTTTCCTTCCTTGCAGATGAAACTAACTAGGACACTGTGGATAAAATGAAGGTTCCTATGTTCAGGATCCTCACCTGGCCCTGGTCAGCTAGCTCACTGCACACATGTGGGCAATACATTGCTATTGACTCAATAAAGAGCTCTGCCCAGTGCTCTGGGCGACAAGGTGGCATGGCTGCAGGGCTGCAGGAGAGCAGAGGCTGGAGTGGTGGCAGCTCTGAGGACAGAGACTGAGACGGCTGCCGGGGCAGAGAGGCCCAGAGGCAGAGACTGGCTTGCCGTATGCAGACTCACTCTCAGTGGGAGGGATTCTAGTGATTGACCTGCCACTGTGGGAATAAAGTTGGGTATAAACCCTTTCACCCCTAGAACGTTCCATTGTCATTTTTTGATCTCATGGAATCCACAGTGAACTTGCCCAAGGCTGAAACCCATAGGCAAGACAAACACACAGGCTGTTTTGATTGATAAGCATTTCATTTTCTTTCACTGCTCCTGTCCATGTAGGTCAGCAAAACCATAGATATACTCCAGCCAAAAAAAACTCTTATTTTTAACAAAGGTCCACCTCATTTGGATTTATTTTATTAAGACCACAAAATTCCATCAGTCAGTCTCCCAAGGTGGTATGAGCTAGACCAGCGATCTTCAAACATTTTTTGTAAAACTACATATTCCTTAGTATATCTTAGAGGTGGCATTTTAACAATTTTAAAAGATTCACATTTTTAAAATACAACTTCTCATCAATTGCATATATATAATTTAAATATATCTTCATCAGAATTTGATGTGTCTGATTTAGTTTAGTCAGGTTATGGAGAATGGCTGCTACCAAAAGGCAATATATAACATATATATGACATATATAATACATATAAGACATTTATATCTGACATATATATTCCAAAGGTAAGTCAGAGCTCATTGTCAAGGCATCAGTCAGATCAGACTTTCTGTAAGAAATTATGACCTATAGTTTTTTTTCCAATTCAAATAAATGAGTTTATACAATTATGTATGAAAATAGCTCACTTCTAAAATATAAATCTAATGGTAGGATAGATAGATACAAGAGAAAGAATTAGACACAGTCTTGCTCTGTGTGTTTCTTATATAAAACCAATTATTTCTTAAAGAATCTCTCCTTGCTTTACTTTCAGGAACTCTCACTCAAAGTTCTGCATTCTTGAATAGCACTTTTTTTCTCTTAACCCTCAGTATTTTATGCACCAGATCAATGTACCATGAAAGGAAGATTCAGGATGTGTGAAAGGTTGACTGTCTTTTTTAAACTGAGAGAGGAGGTGAGAAAGAAGAGGCAGAGTACAGATAGCATTCTGTGAAAGATACATTTTAGTGAAGAGTACACATGCTAAGTGAGGATCTGGGAAATTATTTCCTAAAATCTGTCTGCTTGCTATGTACTGCTCTCCATGTACTTTCAGAAGTGTGCATGTCCCAGTTTGGGGACCACCAAGCTAGATGTACTGATCTGTCTAGTTTTGTGGATCCCTGTAGTTTTACACTGAGTTTTATTTAACAGTGAGTCATTGTGTTTGGATAAAATGAGAAAGGATTTTCATGACTCAGGCATGTGAGCCCCAACTGTGTTCTCGGCTTGCCTCACTCTTATGACTGCAAAAACACTCCTTGTCTTATTCTCCCAATATCTTCCTGGATTCACTATGTTTTATTAAATATTACAGATATCTTTAATAGAACTATTACCTGAAAGTGAAAATCTAGATTATAATGTGAAAATTTTCAACTATGTGTGTGATCATGTCAGAATCATGCTTTTTATTTCAATGATTACTAATCCTGACTTCACATCAAATGTCCCTGGTAAACTTCTAAAAAAAATACAAATATCTGGCCCTATCTCCAGAAGTTATTATTTAATAGGTATGGTGTGAACACTAGGCATGAAAATTGTTTAAAATGAATAAATAAAATGATTCAATATGTAGCTAGGGGTTCAGAAGTATTGTTACAGTCATGAGAAATTCCAGAAAAGGAAAAAGAAAAAAAGGCCAAACACAACAAGCTGCATTTAGTAAGAGGTCTGAGTTACCATATGCCTCAAACTTGTACTTCTCTGTTTGCCATTCAAGAACACAGACTAAATAATCATTTCAAGAATCAGTCAGAAATGGCATTAACCCCGTGTATACATTATTGAGATAACTAAAGATTACTCCTTCAAGCTTCTAAGCTTATTTAAAAAATCTATTCTTAACTGGATTTACTAAGGTTCAAGAGAAGGTATAAGAAATAAAGTAATTTCACAGGATATTCAAGATATTTTGATGTATTTATTTGTTATGTAATGTTTTTACTGGAAGCAAAATTTTCAAATAAGTAAAGGTGGATGAGAAGATGAGTCTAGATCTTTCTAAATATCCCTAATTCTAAGAAGTACTGCAGGCAGCCTCATAGCTGTTCCTCTTTAAAATCTCTCTGATACAGAGCCTAAAGCAAAAGTCCTGGTATAACCTATACCCTTCTAGTAAATTCATTTTTACTCAAGTGGCTTTTTCTAGATGCAAATTAGTATGAATGAACTCTTAATGCCTATTCTTCAGTGGAAATACTAATTATTCTCACTGGGCAAAGCTTAAGAAGGTTGAAATGGATGTGCTTCAGAAAAAAAGAAAACAGTGTCTCCCCCTTCAGAAAAAAATCAGTTTGAAAGTAAAGGACTTGAGGCATAACAAAGGTTAATTGCCCAATATGCAGAAAAATTATGCAAAAGCATGAATAAAAAACACTTCCATGCACTATTGCCCTTTATTTTATTTGTATTACAGCACTATTGTTTTTTTAACATTGTTCCAAATTAGTTTAGTCTATGTCACTAGTATTTAGATTTAGAATGTTCCTCAAATACCAAACAATAAAAGTGACACTGAACTCAGAATCAAATCAAAAGAAATGTCTCAGAGAAAAGTGGATGCAAATTGCAAAGACAATTGGGATTTTCTTGAGCTCTCCTGAAGATGATTAAAACTAGCAAGTTAAAATATTTTTTTTCCCTTTATGTATAAATGCTATTGTATTTTGAAATGAAAAATTTAAAACAGTTATTCTGAGTTTAGGAAACATTAAAACGAATAGGTTTGATACTAGCCCTATATATCTGGTATAAGATTCAACTGAATTTCATTTGGACATCTCTTAGGAAATAGGTCAAATGAACAGATATGTATTTCTGCAAGCTCATCTTTTGAAATCCATAGATGTCTAGTTCTCATGCTCTGATGGGAAACCTAGACACCAGCTACCATCTGAGCATCCTGAAACCCTAAACAGTCAAAGCGGTTGAGTCCACACTGATATTGGTTTTCTGACAATGGTAACAGTCTGAGGATGTTCTTGAAAAACTAATCACATTCTAGTAAATCTTTATTTAGAGAAGTCCTAAAAATCCTGACTACTTTTGATTTATGGGGAAAAATAGGACCCTGACAAGCTGCTAAAAATCACCAAGAAGCCAAGAAAAAACTCCAAATGACAGCATTTCAAAGTGCAAATCTCAACAAAATGAGTGGTTTCAATATATGCTGGCAACACACAACACAGGTTCTTGCTCATTACCTTTAACACTGGCAAACTACCTTAAGAATCATATTCGTTCATTCGTTCATTTTTCTTTCCAACAAATATTCACACTGTACTAGGTGATAGGAATATAGAGAAAAATAGGATGTGACTCCTCCATTTCATTAGTTCACAGGGTATTGTGGTAAACAGAATGTTAAGATCTGCCCAATTATACACACACACTGTAAAATTCCCTCCCTTTGTAGGTTAGATGTGAATATAATGGGATATCACTCCCATATTATGCCAACTAGCAAAAGTTTTTATTTGCAGATGTAAACCAGGCCCTTAGTCAGATGACTTCAAGTTCATTAAAAGATAGATAATCTTAGGTGGGCCTGACCTAAATAGTTAAAGGAAACAAGAAGCAACAGTAATATTTTTCTGCTGGCCTTAAAGGAGTAAGCTGCCATGTTACCAGAGAAGGGGACCATGTGACAAGGTTCTGAGGGTGACCTCTAAAAATTGAGAGCAGTCTCTTGCCAAGAGCTAGAAGGAAAATGGGACTTCAGTCATGCAATGGCATGTAAATGAATTCTGCCAAAAAAACCCAGGAGCTTGGAAGAGAACACTGAGCCTTAGATGAGATTGTAGCCACAGTTAATGCCTTGATTTCAGTGTGGTAAGACCCTGAATAGAGGACTCAGCTAATCTGTACCTGGACTTCTGACAGAAACTAAGAACTAATAAATCTGTGTTGATTTAGGCTCCTAATTTTGTGATAAATTGCTACACAGAAATAGGTAGCTAATAACAAATAAATACATGTAATAAAGTGCTGAAAGTACTGAGAGAGGCATGTGGTAGATAGGGTGGGCACAAAGGAAGATGTAAAATCTTCTTGGTAGGATGAATTAATAGGTGAATGAAATCGGTACATGAAATTTGGTTGTCTGACACACGCATTCCCTAAGTGGCTGATACGGGACCAACACTAGATGTTAGAAACAAGAACATAAAAACACCGTGACCCCTGATCCTGCGCTGCTAAACTACTGAAAGTGTTCAAGGTGGGACAGTGCATGCAGTAGGCGCTACTCAAGCAAAGGCAGGCTAGCAGCAACTAAGAGTTACTAAGGGCTTATTACACAACAGCCACTATTCTAAATGATTAATGTGCATTAACTTATTTAATAATCAAAGCAACATAATGACATAGCTGCTATTATTATTCCTATTTTAGAGATGAGAAAACTGAGGTGTAAACAGATTAAGTAAAATACCCAATGTCAAGCAGCCATTTAATTGGCATAGTTTGGACTCAGTCCTAGGTGGTCTGACTGCAGAGCTCCTGCTCATAACTTATAATGCTATAATAAGCATACAGACTGTCATAAAACAGCTTAGTGTATTCTGAGAAGTATTTTTTGCTTTAGGTTTTTTCTTGTCACTTTGATGAAGGGTATTGACCACTTATGCTCCTTCTTGGTTAATGTAACATCGATCTATTTGCTTTAAACTAGCAAGTGATGATAAAAACACCTGGGAATAAAAAATGTAATTATATCCTAGGACTGTGGTGAACACAATATTAATAAAAGAACTATTGAATGAGAAGGAAATGTGGAGTGAAACGGTGTGGTTAAGAAAAGGATTACATACTAATAAAATACAATCTGAAACTAATATTCTAAAAATATTCTAGATGTTTTATCGAAATATAAAAGACACTTAATGTTGCAGTGTCACTAGTATGATATAAAATAAATATGTGATAAAATACAGAGTTCCAATTCTCTCATTTTAAAAGTTGGTTGAACTTTCAAAGGTTTTCTGCCATGGAACAGGGTTAAGCATGCAACTGTACTTCATCTCACTATGAATTCAAAAGCTTAATATTATCTGAAATAAGTATTGTACAAAGAAAGCCTTACAACTGGGGTTCGTGACCCTATTCTGTACCCTGTTTTATGATGTGTAGTAGCATCGCATGTGGCCTTCCATTCTAATTGGGGAATAGGGGATCTTCCTAATTTTCAAAGACCAGTTGTATCAGTGCCGATGTGTCTATATATATTTTTACAGAGATCCATTATTCAATGATCATGCAGTCAAAATTCCTCTTCTTAATACAGGGGGGAAAAACACCAAATGTGCAAGATTTTTTTCACTACTTTTGTAAAGTTTATTCCCCTATTAATACCAGCATTCTCTCTGATTCTACAGATCTAACTATAGCTTCCAGAACAAACCTGGTTTTTAAGAAATATTTTATATTAGTGGTTCTGTTCCATGTAGTTAGAAGTCAGAGTGTCTATATTTGTCATTTCTGCTTTGTTTTCTTTCATTAAAGAAGAGAACGCGACATTTTGCTTTCTCTATGAACTGAAATAGAGAAAATAATTGCCCTTTCCTAAGTCACTGACACACGACTTTCTCAAATTTCAGGCCTTATTTGTAGTCCCCCACTTGTAATTAAGTTCTCTTGGAAACCTTTCTTTTTTTAATGATTTCCAATATTATAAAGAAAAGACTAACAAGAATAGGAAACACTGAAAATGTGTTCTTGATTCTACTCTTAAAGAGACAAATGTTACTATGTTAAAAACATCTCACTGTGTATCATTATTGGTGAATTACAAGACAAATTTCTGGAGAAGGCATATTTTTTCTCAGGACTTTATACATCTTTGATGTTCCAGGTGCTGAGGACAAATAAAAATATAATGTGGCTCCTTTTTTCAAAAAGCTTAGTCTAAGGAATGGTGTTCAAAAATTCAGAGAATATTATGAACAGATGATTTCAAAATAAAATGATAAATGCCATGGTGATTTACACATGATACAACGAGATTGCATCGCATAAAAGATAAATGGTAAGAAAAGTATTATCTTCTTATCAATGAAACAGTTGAAATGATGTTAAGCCTCTCAAAACTGTGGTTATGAGATGATGAGTTTAAATGTATGTCAAACAACAAAACTGTTTCTACCAACACAGGTTATGGTATAAGTATACTAACTTCTAGATTAATTATTTGGATGTTTTTGAGTATAATTTTTGTCTTAGAAACCTTTGATTCTGGTGCTTTGTTTAAATATTTTTCAAAATGTATTGAAAACAATCAAGACTTAGAAGACACTGATAGAGTAATTCAATATTGGGATATTTTATCAACAGAAAAACTGTATTTTTTGTTGAATGTCACAAACAAAACATGTGTTTTTAGAAATCAATAAGAAGTAAGAAAAAAATTGAAGGGACGTCTTCACAATTGGACATCTTGTAGACCTTTTTGAGGAAAGACAATAAATTGGTTATGCTAATAAGAGAGCATATGGATGTTATGAGGAAAAAAAACTATAGATCATATTTTGGCAGTTAGGGAAAAGGAAAGGGTAATTGGGAGCTATTAACTATGATTCGTACCTTCAAATAGTACCTATGTGTGAAAAAAACATTTTGGATGTGTTTTCTTTCTCTCTGCCTAGAATCTGTATCATACACACTGTATCTGTATTATATAGTTGGCACCACTATATTATACATGTGGCACCACTTTGTTCTTGATTCATCCAATCTTAAATATAACAACACCGCCCCACATTTATCAGTAGCTCATGGCTTTACTAGCTTTATTTTTTTTTAATTCAACTTATTTAAACTAAAGAAAGCAAAAACAGCTCATCCATTTCTCTCACTCCCCCCTACCTCTGAAAACACCAATCTGGTCTCTGCATCTGTAAGCTTAGTGTGTATGTGTATATATCTGTAGATATAGATTTACATCTATATGTGTATATAGACAGATATCTATAATATATTTAGATTTCAAATATAAGAGAGATCATGTGGCATTTCTCTTTCTCTTATTTCATTTAGCACAATGTCCTCAAGGTCTATCCATGTTATCACAAATGACAAGATTTCATTCTTTCTTAAAGCTGAACATTATTCCATTATATAAATAGATAGACAGATAGATAGATAGAGATAGAGATAGATATACAACATATCTTCTTTATCCATTCATCCATTGATGGACGTTTATGCTGCATCCACATCTTGGCTATTGTAAATAATGCTGCAATGAACATGGTGGTGTATATATTTTTTCAAGGTAGTGCTTTTGTTTTCTTCAGATAAATATCCAGAAGGAGAATTGCTGGATCATATGGTAATTCTACTTTCTAATTTTTTGAGGAATCCCCAGTACTGTTTTCTATAGGGCTGCACCAATTTACATTCCCACAAACAGAGCAAAAGGGTCCCCTTTTCTACACATCCTCCCTAATGCTTGTTATTTCTAAATATTTTGATAATAGCCATTCCAACAGGTGTGAGGTGATGTCTCATCATGGCTTTGATTTGCATTTCCCTCATAATTAACAATGCAGAACATCTTTTCATGGACCAGTGACCATGTATATGTCTTCTTTGGAAAAACGTCTATTCAGAACTGCTGATTTTTTAACTGGATTGTTTTGTGTTTTTTTGCTATTGAATTGTGGGTTCTTTTTTTATATAATTTATTTTATTATCATTAATCTACAATTACATGTGCAATATTATGGTTATTAAACTACCCCTTCATCAGGGCCCCCCCACCAACCCCATTACAATCACTGTCCATCAGCGTACTGAGATGCTATAGAATCACTACTTGTCTTCTTTGAGTTGTACTGCCCTCCCCGTGCCCCCCCAACATTACATCTGCTAATCGTAATGCCCCTTTTTCCCTCTTATCACTCCCTTCCCGCCCATTTTACCCAGTCCCTTTGCCTTTGGTAACTATTAGTCCATTCTTGGGTTCTGTGAGTCTGCTGCTGTTTTGTTCCTTCAGTATTTTTTCTTTGTTCTTATACTCCACATATGAGTGAAATCATTTGATACTTGTCTTTCTCGGCTTGGCTTATTTCAATGAGCATAATACCCTCTAGCTCCATCCATGTTGTTGCAAATGGTAGGATTTGTTTTCTTCTTATGGCTGAATAATATTCCATTGTGTATATGTACCACCTCTTCTTTATCCATTCATCTACTGATGGACACTTAGGTTGCTTCCATTT
Source organism: Smutsia gigantea (assembly GCA_032199065.1). Taxonomy (NCBI): domain Eukaryota; kingdom Metazoa; phylum Chordata; class Mammalia; order Pholidota; family Manidae; genus Smutsia; species Smutsia gigantea. The sequence goes on along the minus strand of JAVSCE010008521.1, from coordinate 29,368 downwards.
CTTGGCTATTGTAAATAGTGCTGCAATAAACATAGGGGTGCATCTGTCCTTTTCAAATTGGGCTGCTGCATTCTTAGGGTAAATTCCTAGGAGTGGAATTCCTGGGTCAAATGGTATTTCTATTTTGAGTTTTTTGAGGAACCTCCCTACTGCTTTCCACAATGGTTGAACTAATTTGCATTCCCACCAGCAGTGTAGGAGGGTTCCCCTTTCTCCACATCCTCACCAACATTTGTTGTTGTTTGTGTTTTGGATGTTGGCCATCCTCACTGGTGCGAGGTGATATCTCATTGTGGTTTTAATCTGCATTTCTCTGATGATTAGCAATGTGGAGCATCTTTTCATGTGCCTGTTGGTCATCTGAATTTCTTCTTTGGAGAAGTGTCTATTCATGTCCTCTGCCCATTTCTTAATTGGATTATTTGCTTTCTGTTTGTTAAAGTGCATGAGTTCTTTATATATTTTGGATGTCAACCCTTTAACAGACACGTTTTTTATGAATATATTCTCCCATACTGTACTATGTCTTTTTGTTCTACTTATGGAGTCCTTTGCTGTACAGAAGCTTTTCAGCTTCATATAGTCCCACTTGTTCACTTTTGCTTTTGTTTCCCTTGCCCGGGGAGATATGTTCATGAAGAAGTTGCTCATGTTTATGTCCAAGAGATTTTTGCCTATGTTTTTTCTAAGAGTTTTATGGTTTCATGACTTACATTCACGTCTTTGATCCACCTTGAGTTTACCTTTGTGTATGGGGCTAGACAGTAGTCCAGTTTCATTCTCTTACATGTAGCTGTCCAGTTTTTCCAACACCAGCTGCTCAAGAGGCCGTCATCTCCCCAATGTATATCCAAGGCTCCTTTATCAAATAGTAATTGACTGTATATGTTTGGGTTAATGTTTGGATTTTCTATTCTGTTCCACTAGTCTGTGGGTCTGTTTCTGTGCCAATACCAAATTGTCTTGATTATTGTGGCTTTGTAGTAGAGCTTGAAGTCAGGGAGCGTAATTCCCCCTGTTTTATTCCTCCTTCTCAGGATTGCTTTGGCTATTCGGGGTCTTTTGTGGTTCCATATGAATTTTAGAATTATTTGTTCCAGTTCATTGAAGAAAGCTGTTGGTAGTTTGATAGGGATTGCATTGAATCTGTAGATTGCTTTAGGTAGTATAGCCATTTTGACAATATTTATTCTTCCTAGCCAAGAGCATGGGATACATTTCCATTTGTTAGTGTCCTCTTTAATTTCTCTTAGGAGTGTCTTGTAGTTTTCAGAGTACAGGTCTTTCACTTCCTTCGTTAGGTTTATTCCTAGGTATTTTATTCTTTTTGATGCAATTGTGAATGGAATTGTTTTTCTGATTTCTCTTTCTGTTAGTTCATCATTAGTGTATAGGAAAGCAACAGATTTCTGTGTGTTAATTTTGTATCCTGCAATGTTGCTGAATTCAGATATTAGTTCTAGTAGTTTTGGAATGGAGTCTTTAGGGTTTTTTATGTACAGTATCATGTCATCTGCAAATAGTGACAATTTGACTTCTTTACCAATCTGGATGCCTTGTATGTCTTTGTTTTGTATGAGGCTAGGACCTCCAGTACTATGTTGAATAACAGTGGAGAGAGTGGGCATCCCTGCCTTGTTCCCGATCTTAGATGAAAAGCTTTCATCGTCTCGCCATTAAGTATGATGTTAGCTGTGGGTTTGTCATATATAGCCTTTATGATGTTGAGGTAGTTGCCGTCTATACACATTTTGTTGAGAGTTTTAATCAGGAATGGACGCTGAATTTTGTCAAATGCTTTTTCAGCATCTATGGAGATGATCATGTGGTTTTCGTTCTTCTTTTTGTTGATATGGTGGATGATGTTGATGGATTTTCGAATGTTGTACCATCCTTGCATCCCTGCGATGAATCCCACTTGATCATGGTGTATGATCTTCTTGATGTATTTTTGAATTCGGTTTGCTAATATTTTGTTGAGTATTTTTGCATCTACGTTCATCAGGGATATTGGTCTGTAATTTTCTTTTTTGGTGAGGTCTTTGCCTGGTTTTGGTATTAGAGTGATGCTGGCATCATAGAATGAGTTTGGAACTATTCCCTCCTCTTCTATGTTTTGGAAAACTTTAAGGAGAATTGGTGTTATTTCTTCTCTATATGTCTGGTAGAATTCAGAGGTGAATCCATCAGGCCCAGGGGTTTTGTTCTCGGGTAGTTTTTTGATTACCAATTCGATTTCGTCACTGGTGATTGGTCTGTTTAGTTTTTCTGTTTCTTGCTTGGTCAGTCTTGGATGGTTATATTTTTCTAAGAAGTTGTCCATTTCTTCTAGGTTTTCCAGCTTGTTAGCACATAGATTCTCATAATATTCTCTTATGATTCTTTGTATTTCTGTGCGGTCCGTCATGATTTTTCCTTTCTCATTTCTGATTGTGTTTATGTGTGTAGATTCTCTTTTTCTCTTAATGAGTCTGGCTATGGGTTTATCTATTTTGTTTATTTTTTCAAAGAACCAGCTCTTCGTTTCATTGACTTTTTCTATTGTTTTATTCTTCTCAATTTTATTTATTTCTTCTCTAATCTTTATTATGTCCCTCCTTCTAGTGACTTTGGGCCTCATTTGTTCTTCTTTTTCCAATTTCAGTAATTGTGTCTAGACTATTCATTTGGGAATGTTCTTCCTTCTTTAAATAGGCCTGGATTGCAATACACTTTCCTCTTAGAAATGCCTTTGCTGCATCCCACAGAACTTGTGGCTTTGTGTTGTTGTTGTCTTTAGTCTCCATATATTCTTTGATTTCTGTTTTGATTTGGTCGTTAACCCATTGGTTAATTAGGAGAATGTTGTTATGTCTCCATGTATTTGTGAGCCTTTTTGATTTCTTTCTAAAATTTATTTCTTATTTTATACCTTGGTGATCTGAGAAGTTGGTTGGTAGGATTTCAATATTTTTGAAATTACTGAGGTACTTTTTGTGGCCTAGTATGTGGTCTATTCTGGAAAATGTTCCATGTGCACTTGAGAAGAATGTGTATCCTGTTGCTTTTGCGTGTACAGTTCTGTAGATATGTGTTAGGTCCATCTGTGCTAGTGTGTTGTTTAGTGCCTCTGTGTCTTATTTTCTGTCTGGTTGATCTGTCCTCTGGAATGAGTGGTGTGTTGAAATTTCCTAAGATGAATGCATTGCTGTCTATTTCCTTCTTTAACTCTGTTAGTATTTGTCTCACATATGCTGGCGCTCCTGTGTTGGGTGCATATATATTTATAATGGTTATATCTTCTTGTTGGACTGACCCCTTTATCATTATGTAATGTCCTTCTTTATCTCTTGCTACTTTCTTCGTTTTGAAGTCTATTTAGTCTGATACAAGTACTGCAACACCTGCTTTTTTCTCTTTGTTGTTTGCATGAAATATCTTTACCATCCCTTCACTTTTAGTCTGTGTATATGTTTGGATTTGAGGTGAGTTTCTTGTAGGCAGCATATAGATGGGTCTTGCTTTTTTATCCATTCTGTTACTCTGTGTCTTTTGATTGGTGCATTCAGTCCATTTACATTTAGGGTGATTATTGATAGATATGTACTTATTGCCATTGCTGGCTTTAGATTCGTGGTTACCAAGGCTTCAAGGGTTGCTTCTTTACTATCTAACAATCTAACTTAAATTTCTTGTTAAGTTATTGTAAACAGTGTCTGATGTTTCTTCATTTCTCTCCCTTCTTATTCCTCCTCCTCCATTCTTTCTATAATAGGTGTTTTATTCTTTGCCTTTAGTTAGTATTTGGATGGTCTGCTTTCTTTGCTATGATTTTATTTTCTCTGGTGACATCTTTTTAGCCTTAGGTGTCCTTCCATCTAGAGCAGTCCATTTAAGATATCCTGTAGTGGTGGTTTATGAGAGGCAAACTCTCTCAACTTTCGATTTTCTGGAAATTGTTTAATCCCTCCATCATATTTAAATGATAATCGTGATGGATACAATATTCTTGGTTCGAGGCCCTTCTGTTTCATAACGTTAAATATATCATGCCATTCTCTTCTGGCCTGTAAGGTTTCTGTTGAGAAGTCTGATGATAGTCTGATGGGTTTTCCTTTGTAGGTGATCTTTTTTCTCTCTCTAGCTGCCTTTAATACCCTGTCTTTATCTTTGATCTTTGCCATCTTAATTATTATGTGTCTTGGCGTTGTCTTCCTTGGGTCCCTTGTGTTGGGAGATCTGTGGGCTTCGGTGGACTGCGAGACTAATTCCTTCCCCAGCGAGGGAAAGTTTTCAGCAATTATTTCTTCAAAGACACTTTCTATCCCTTTTTCTCTCTCTTCTTCCTCTGGTACTCCTATAATGCGAATATTATTCCGTTTGGATTGGTCACACAGTTCTCTTAATATTCTTTCATTCCTATAAATCCTTTTATCTCTCTCTGCCTCAGCTGCTCTGTATTCCTGTTCTCTGTTTTCTATTCCATTAACAGTCTCTTGCATCTCATCCATTCTGCTGTTAAGCCTGTCGATCGCTTGTCTGATTTCTGCATTGTCTTTCCTCAGTTCCCTCACTTCCTCCCTCAGCTCTTGCACATTTCTCTGTAGGTCCATCAGCATGGTTATGACTTTTATTCTGAATTCTTTTTCAGGAAAACTGTGCATTTCCATCCCTTCAGACTCCCTCTCTGGGGTTGTCTGGTTGATTTTGGTCTGAACCATATTCCTCTGTCTTTTCATGGTTATATAATTGGTCACTGCTAGTTGCCACGTATGTCAGCTCGGCTCTTTAAGACTTTAAAAAGAGAAAAAAACGAAAAAAAAAGAAAAAGAAGAAAGAAAGAAAGGAAAAAAAAAGAAAGAAAAAGAAAGAAAAGAAAAAAGAAAAAACAAAACCAAAAACAAAACAAAACAAAAAAAACACCCACCGGATGTAGATTCTGTGGGAATGCTGTAGATGTCACTATTGCCCCACTATTCCGCAGCCATGGCTGCGCCGCTCCGCAGGGCCCTTTATCGCTCTGGCAGGGGTGGGAACAAATAGGAGGCTGTTGATCTCAGTGAGAAGTGTAAGTATGGCTACGCTTCCTCAGTCGCCAGCTAAGGCCTCTGAAACTCCCCAGGACTCCCAGCCTGCTGGGCTGAGTGTGCTGGGGCGATCCAGCTCCTCCGCTGGGCTCCTGTCTCTTTAAGACCGCTGAGGAAAGCCCGCGCTTTTTTTTTTGTCCTTCCCGGGAGCAGGCTGCAAGCACCCTGGCTCGTTCCCCACTCAGATCCTTCCCCTCAGTCTCTCCAATCTCCGATGCACTGCGCAATGTGGGTCAGTGCTCCCCGTGCACATCCCCTGGGCTGGCTACTTCGCGGGGTGTACTTCCACTCCCTCCCGGATCTGAATCCTCTCCTCCCACTGGTTCACTGGGGTGGGGGAGTGCTCTGGTCCCACCAGGTCACGGCTGGGTATCTTACCCGCCTCTTGGGGTGCCGAGTCCTCTCGGGTGTAGCTGCATGCTGTGCGCTTTCCTGTGTATTCTCGTCTCTCTTTTAGGAATAGATGTATTTGCTGTGTTTTCATAGATAAATATAGTGTTGGGAGGAGATTTCTGCCACCCTGCTCACACCGCCATCTTACCGGAAGTTCTTGAATTGTGGGTTCTTTATATACTTTGATATTAACCATTTATCAGAGTTATGATTAGCAAAACTTATTTCCCATTCAGTAGGTCACCTTTTCATGTTATTGATGGTTCCCCTTGTTATGCAGCTTTTTAGTTTGAAGTAGTCCTACTTATTTTTGCTTTTGTTTTTGCTTTGGTGTCAGATTCAGAAAACATCACCAAGACCTATGCCAAGGAGACTACCACTTACGTTTTCTTCTAGGAGTTTTATGTTTTCAGGTCTTATGTTCAAGTCTTTAATCCATTTTGAGTTAATAATTATAGATGGCATAAAACAGTGGTATAGTTTTATTCTTTTGCATATGGCTATCAAATTTTCCCAACAACATTTTTTGAAGAGACTATCCTTTCCTCTTGTAAGTTTTTGGGTTCTCTGTCATAAATTAATTGACTATATATGTGTGGGTTTACTTGTTTATTTATTTATTATGTTCCCTTGGTGTATGTGTCCTTTCTTATACCATAGTATTTTGATTAATAGCTTTGTAATATAGTTTGAAATCGGAGAGCATGATGCCTTCAACTTTGGTGTTCTTCCCCAAGATTGCTTTGGCTATTGAGTCTTTTATGCTTCCATACAAATTTTAGGATTTATTTCTTTATTTCTGTGAAAAATACCATTAGAATTTTTACAGGGATTGCATGAAATCTGTAGATTGCATTAGGTAATATGGACAATATAAATTCTTCCTTCCCATAAACACAGAATACCTTTCCATTTATTTGTGTTCTTCAATTTCTTTCATTAATGTCTTATAGTTTACAATATATAGGTCTTTCACTTCTGTGGTTAAATTTGTTACAAGGTATTTTATTCTTCTTGATGCAGTTAGAAATGGGATTGTTTTCTTAATTTCTCTTTCTGATAATTTATTAGTGTATAGAAATGCAATAGATTTTTGCATATTGATTTTGTATCCTGTACCTACTGAATCCATTTATTAGTTCTAACAGTTTTTTGATGGAGTCTTTAGGGTTTTCTATATATTACATTATGCCACCTGCAAATAGTGAGTTTTACTTGTCCCTTTCCAGTCTCGATGCTTTTTGCCTTTATTTTTCTTACCTAATTGCTCTAGGTAAGACTTTCAATACTATATTGAATAAAAATAGTGAGGATGGGCACCCTTGTCTTGGTCCTGATCTTAAAAGAAAGGCTTTCAGCTTTTCATTACTGAGTATGATGTTAGCTGTGGGTTTGTCATATTTGGCCTTTATTATATTGAGTTAACCATTTTGTTGAGTCTTTATCATAAATGAATGCTGATTTTTGATAAATTTTTTTCTTCATCTATTGAGAAAATAATAGGATTTTCAGCCTTCATTTTGCTAATATGGTACTCCACACTGATTGATTTCAAGATATAGAAACATCCTTATATTCCTAGAAAAAGTTCCCATGTGACAACAGTGTATGAATCATTTATATATTTTTTAATATGATTTGCTATTTTGAGGACTTTTACATCTATGTTCATCAGAGATATTGGCCTATAATTTTTTCCTGTGGCATCCTTGTCTGGTTTGGTATCATGGTAGTGTTGTTCTTATAAAATGAGTTTGGATGAATTCCCTCCTCTTCTATTTTTTGGAAGATTTTGATGAATTCTTCTTTGAATATTTGTTAGAATTCACCAGTGAAGCCATCTAGTACTGGAATTTTGTTTGTTGGTAGGCTTTGAATAGATATTGAATCTTGCTAGTAATTGGTATATTCACATTTTCTATTTCACCATTTTTCAGTCTTGGTAGGTTGTATATTTCTAGGAATTTATCCATTTCTTTTAGGTTGCCTCATTTGTTAGTATATAATTGTTCATAGTAGTCTCATGATCCTTTGTATTTCTGTGGTATCAGTTATAACATCTCTTTCATTTCTGATTTTATTTATTTGAGTCCTCTCTCTTTTATTCTTGGTGAGTCTAGCTAAAGGTTTGCAATTTTGTTTATCTTTTCAAGGAACCAGCTCTTAGTTTCATTGATCTTTTCTTGTCTTTTTAGTCTTTATTTCATTTATTTCTACCGTGATCTTTTTTATTTCCTTCCTACTGCTAACTCTGGGTTTGATTTGTTCTTCTTTCTCTAGTACCTTGAGGTGTGTAGTTAGATTGTTTATTTGAGATTTTTGTTGCTCTTTAAGGGAGGAATTTATCACCATGAACTTCATTTTAGAACTGTTTTTGCTGTATCCCATAAATTTTGGTATGTACATTTGTCTCAAGGTATTTTTTTTCATTTCTCTTTTTATTTCTTTGATCCATCATAAGTATCATGTTGTTTAATCTTCACATATTTGTAAATTTTCCAGTTTTCTTCATGTAATTAATTTGTAATTTCATGATTGTGTTCAGAAAATATGCTTGATATTTCCAATCTTCCTAAATTTATTAAGACTTGTTTTGTGGTCTAAAATTTTATCTCCTTTGGAAAACATTCCGTGTATACTTGAGAAGAATGTGTATTCTGTTGTTTCTGGATGGAATGCTCCATAAATATCTGTTAAGTCCATACAGTCTAACATGTCTTTTAAGGCTGATGTTTCCTTATTACCTTTGGTCTGGATGATCTATCCATTGATGTAAGTGGGGTATTAAAGCCCCCTAGTATTATTGTATTGCTATTTATCCCTTTATTTCTGTTAATATTTGCTTTATATATTTAGGCACATAAATATTTACAAATGTTATGTCCTATTGTTGGATGGATCTCTTCATAATATGTAATGCCCTTTTTATTTATTACAGTCTTTGTTTTAAAGTCTATTTTGTCTAAGTATAGCCACCCCAGCTTTCTTTTGGTTTCCGTTTGTGTGAAACATTTTTTTCCATCCCTTTCCTTTTAGTCAGTGTGTGCCTTTACATCTCAATGAGTCTTTTGTAGGCAGCATATAGATGACAAACATGGGCCTTTTTTTTTAAATCCACTCAGTCACTCTACATCTTTTGATTGGAGAATTTAGTCCATTTACATTTAAAGTAATTATTGATAGGTTTGTAGTAATTACTCTCTTGTTAATTTTTTTTCTGGTTATTTTTATTATTCTTCTCTGTACCTTTCTTTTTATCTTGCTCTATTTCTTTGTGGTTCAATGACTTTTTTTAGTAGTATGCTCATATTCCTTTCTCTTTATTTCTCGTGTATTTACTATATGCTTTTGCTTTGTGGTTATCATAAGGCTTATATATAACTTACGTCTATAACAGTCTATTTTATGTTGATAACAACTTAAGTATGATCTCATTGTAAAGCTCAATATTATTACTTTCCCCTGCCATATATTTTTTCCATGTTACATTTTACATCTTTTATCTTGTGTATCCCTTAACTAATTATTGCAATCATAGTTATTTTTACTACTAAGCAAAAATGTTTGTGTTTTAACCTTTATACTCACTTTATATATAAGTGACTGCTCCACTACCTTTACTATATATTTAACTTTCCAGTAAGATTTGTTCTTTCATATATATATATGTTCTTGTTACTAATTAGGACCCTTTCTTTCAGCTTGAAGAAGTCTCTTTAACATTTCTTATAATACCCAGCTTCAAGGGGATGAACTTCTTTAGTTTTTGCTTGTCTGGAAAACTTTTTATCTCTCCACATCTTTTTTTTTTTTTAGCTGAAGTGTAGTTGATATACAATATTATATTGGTTTCAGTGTACAACATACTGATTCAACAATTATATACATTGCAAAATGCTCATTGCCATAAGCATAGCCACCGTTACCAAAGATATTATAGTATTACTGAGCATATTCCCTATGCTGTACTTTTCATCTCCATGATTTATTTAATAATTGGTCTCTTTCACTTCTGAATGGTAAATTTGCCAGGTATTCTTGGTTGGAAGCTTTTGGCTTTTTTTTTTTGTACCACCTTAACCATTTTTAATAGCTCTTGTTTCGAAAAATATAACATTTTTAAATTTGAATATGTATATACACATATATAATGTCAGTTCATTTTGTTGTTTCCTTAAGGACAAAGGATCTTTCTTCCTTTTCTTTCTTTTTTTTAAATCTCTGCCAATACCTCTTGTGAGAGACTTCTGTCCATTGAGATATCATAAGTGCTTTTCACATCAAAATATATTCATATTGCTATTCACAACAAAGCCAAAATTAAGGAAAATCACCCGAGTTTAGTTGGTGCATAATATACACATGCTTTAAAAAGAAAATATGATCATGATGCTTTCCATAAAATAAATGAAATCTAAAAAACCAGAATAAAACAAAGAAACCTTCTATTTTTGCCCAAGATGGAGTAGCACATACCATATTTACTCTCCCACCTGAAACAATCACTCCCAAAACTAAGACAAAATAGTCAAGATGCTAGAAATTAGGTAACGAAAATCATTAGGAAATAGGAAAAAAAAACTTGAACCCAAACACTGATTCATCTTACTGCCCTGAAAGAAGGACTCCAGGCTGAGGCACATGTATGGCAACCTAGGCAAAGACCTGGGGACCCCATGAGTTTAGGAGACAGAGCTAAGCATCCAACGAGAGTATAGCAGGTTGAATAGTTCACCCAACAATTCATGTCCACCCAGAACTTCTGAATGTGATCTTATTTGAAGATAGGATCTTTGTACAGATAAGCAAGGTAAGTAAGGATTTAAATGAAATCTTACTGGTATTATAAGAGAAAAGGGTACAATAAAGACACTGGGAAGAAGATGATATGAAGACAGAGGCAGAAATTACAGTGATGCCTCCTCAAGGCAAGTAATGCCAAAGATTTACAAAGACCAAAAGTGAGGGGAAAGGAATGGAATGCAATCTCCCTCAGAGCCACTAGAAGGACCAATCCACTGATACTTTGACTTTGGACTTCTGGCCTCCAGAACTGATCTCCAAAGAATAAATATTGCTTATTGTAAGCCACCAAGTTTTGGTAATTTATTATAGTGGCCCAAGAAAACTGAGACAGAAACCAAAGCAGCTGGAATTTATAGGACAGACTACTAGAGAAGAGAAAATTACATAAAGAGCTCTGGAAGTCTGCAGAGGATTCCATGTTAGTATTCAATTGAATACTGATCAGTACATGTGTATGGGGAAACTATTCAATATTTGGGAAGACCTAAAAGAATTAGAGGGAACTGTGCCCAGACACACGCAGAGCCAGGAATAGTACATGTCCCAACCAGTCAGACAGGAAAACCTTAGGATTGACTGGCCTTGGGAAGAATATATAGGAGGGTTTAGCCTTGTAGTGGAAAATAAATTAGCCCTAGATTAAACACAGCTCTGGTTCCAACTATTTTTTAAAACAATTCAGAAAGAATCAAACTGTTTCTAAGTAATTTTACTATGACTCAGAAAAGAAAATTGTAGCAATACCAAAATATATAGCACCCCCCCAAAAATACCTTCATAGTGTCTGGTATCTAAGGATTCTAAGAAATGAAAAGAAAGAAAACTGGATCCCTAGTGAGAAAAATAAATCAGTTGAAACCCAGAGGTGACACACTTTAGAATTTGCAGACAAGGAATTAATACAATTATTATAACATAAAAGTAGAAATGTGCAAGATACAATAAATATACAAATAAAAATTCTAGAGATAAAAGCCACAGTGAGACAAAATGCAATGGATGGAATTAAATGAACAATTAGGTATTTCAAATGTAAATATTAATTGTCTTGGAGATATAACAATAAGTAATCAAAATAAAATGATTCAATAGCATTAAACAGCATCTGTGAGCAGTGAAAAAACTTCAAGTTGTCTAACATACATGTAATTGCAATAATCAAACTGCAGGAGATAGTATAGGATGACAGAAGAAATATTTGAAAGATAATCAAAAATTTGAAAGAGAGGAAGGGAGAAAGAGAAGAATATGCAAAGGGACTCTATAAACAAAAAGGGCAAGAGAAATGCTAACCAGCTGTAACTTAAGGACTTTATTTGGATCTTGATGTGATTAACAATTAGATTGATTATTTGCTGATATTAACAAATTTTTGTCAGAATAGGTTTATAGTTTTGTTTTTAAAGGAGTCATTATGTGTAGTTATAATATGTACTGAAATATTTTCAGATGAAATGATGTCTGATATTTGATACAAAAAAATATGAACAGAGAGAAGGGGTAGAGTTATAGATGAAATCACAGTGGCCTTGAGTTGAAGATATTTGAAGCTGGTGATGAACATATGGTATCACCTCATGCAGAAAGGTGGTGGATGGGCAGTGGCAAAAAGGAATTAAGATCATGCTCTTTGAAGCCAAACTGTCTGGGTTCAGGTATTTAGCCTCTCTAGTGCCAATTTTAATAATCTTATAAAATGGGAGTAATTTTACTGCCAACTTTGAAATGACTGTGAAGTAAATGATATTTTTAAATAAACATTTCAATGTCTGGAATACAGTAATTTCCTAATAAATTTTACTTGTTATTTATGGAGCAATATAATTACAAAGACTACTTTGTGTCTGCTTAATAGATTAAAGAACAGCCCTGAAGGGAAGAAATTGGGAGGTTCTTGTAATAATCATGACAGGATTTGAACAATTATGGCTGCATTAAAAATGGAGTGTGTTTGAAATCCAAATGGATAGGATTTGACAATAAAGTAGTATTTGGAGTGAGGTGTAGAAAGAATCAGAGAATATTCCAAGACTTCAAGTGGGAGAAATGCATTGATGAGAAATAATATTTAGCATTATTCTCCATCAGGTTGATGTTAAGTTAAAATTGATTGCATTGTCATTCTTATAACCCCAACAAAGTAAATAGTGATATTTATAGAGCTGTCTTAATTTTGTTCTTTTTAAATTAATAGGTTAAATGTCTGATCCTTGCCAAACACTAGATAAGGATTAGATATTGCACATTTTGAATTTTCCCTTGTGATTCAGTCTCATATGTACTTCCTTTGACCCAATATTAAAAAAAAAAAAACTTAGAAATACCTGTTTTCCTCTTAATTACCAAAACATTAGAGAATATGTACAATTGCTATTTTTACACATTAATCTAGATTTAAAAGGAATACATTCATATGTAATTCCTAGTAATTGAGAGCACCAAATGTGACTATTTATTACTACTATCTCTAATAGCTATTTCTGATATTTTAACTTCCATAGTAACTTAATTGTTTCATTTTACTGGATAGAAAAGCATGAATAAAGTCAGTTGCCTACAATCAAATATTAAAATGGCATTTAACTTGATGAAAGCCCATGCATGTGAGGTAGAGCAGGGACATGGGACAAGCGTCATGATCAACTTGTCCTGCCTGTGATGAAAAATGCCAAGATATAAACAGTATGGTAAGAACAGGAGGGATCCCATCTTAAGGCTAAGGTTGCATTTTAAAAAGGAGAGAGCTGAGAAGTAAGATTTCTAACATATTCTCTGGTAATCAGACAATAACCCAACAGCCTATCTTAAGGCAGGGCCGGCAGTCTTAACTGGTACGTCACTACTATTTGAGGGCAACCACTATCTTGGAGTGGAGAAGAACAGGATAAATAATCCCTTGCATTGGGTTTATTTAGCAGAATTAGCTGGAGGACTGATAACAGAGGAGAGGAGACATGGTGTCTCACCAGAGGTAAGCACCTTGAGACCACAAGTCAAACCTACACCCAACAACCCCTCCTCTACCCTTTGCCCCATTCTTGAAAACCTTAAAAGACAGAATCCTCAAACGTTCAGTGTGTCTCCTCCACCCTGAGGACACCCACACTTCCCTTTCTTTAAGTGCATATTTTCAAATAAAGCTTTCTCACTGCTCAAATTTTTGTGGTTTGTCTCTTTGCTATTTCACTTTATTTCCAAGTCTTCACTTTGTCTTCTCTTTACTCCTAATAAGTAGGAAGGGGCTGCTAAGAGCTCAGATTTGGACCTGCCTGTTCCCGTTGCCTGGGTGACCTGGACAAAACTGCAGCTGTGTGATCTGCTCTTAGTAGCCTGCCTGAAAATCTTCTTTCTTTGGGAAGTTCTCAGAACATAATCTCACTTCATCTTGTGCTCCGTGGCTCCCCCAAATCCTGGAGTGTTACGGGCTAAACCCCACGCTGTGCAGATTCAAGCAGACACAGGATATGCCAGGTGACCCAGGCTTCAGGAGTTGGCAAGGGAATCTGCCCTGGGCCGAGAACTTTCCCTCTGCACTTTCTTGTTCTCTGCTGCCTGCAAGGGAGCTGCCATTCCTGCTGCTCTGGCTCTAATGAATTCCATACTTACCTACGTCCATCTGACCTGTTCGAGAATTCTTTCTCACCAAGAGTCAAGAACCCTCCCCCATCCAGCTTGAGGTTTCTCCTACTGCTTCACCTAATGAGCAGGGAGAGACCTCCCCAGAAGCAGCTGTCCGGCAACATATGCATGTTCAGATTCCATCGGTGTGTGTCATTCCTTCATTTAAAACAGCAAGGAAGGATGAAATGAGATGAAGGTTTGTATACATCCACTACTCTTGGATACTTATGAATTACTGCCTCATCTTTCAGTATTTTCCTTCATTGCTAAGTATGCATGACAGAGCCTCTTAATTCATAAATAAATCAATGCCTGTTTTTGTTCCTTTCTCTCCTTGTAACTTCACATGAAAAACAGCAGGATTCTGAAATACCTGTTCCGGATGTAGACTTGCCTGCATTTCCTGAGTAACTAAGAAGGGGCAAAACTTTATTTTATTTTATTTTTTGCTTTACCTTGTTACTTGACAGCTTCTTTCATTCCAACTCTCTGTAAATTCCTCTCTCTCATTTCTGTAAAATCAGCATACCTTTCCTAGAAATGAAAACTTTGACTTAAAGGCCTGATAGGAAGTCCAGGGTCCCATTGCAGACAGCAATGCTCCCAAGACAAACATAATGAAATGAGAAAAATAAACGAACAGAAACGTCGATATCACAGATTTGATGCCTAATATTTACAGCTGGCATAACAGGAATCAAAAAGTTAGAGTGACTGATTCTCCTGGTATTGGTTAAACTTATCTCTCGTTCCTAATTATGTTGATAATATGGACAAAAGACATTTCTAATATTCATCTTCAAGATCAAATAATTTAAGGACCTGTGGGGCCATTTAAATTCACTGGGACTGGGGTACAAGAGGAAGAGGGTCCATTTTCACGATCAGTGTTGCCACTCTTATACATCACTGCAAGGAGAGCTCTGTCAACGACAAAGGCAGTCACGTAACATAGGCTGTACACAGACACACTTCCATTAGTTCTGTAGTCATTTTTCTACACAGCACTCTTTAGGTACTGACTCCCAAATAATTTGGGGTGTATATTAGTCTCTCTGTATTTTGAGTATAATGTGTCTATGCACCTATATTTACTTCAATGTTAAATGGTATTCATATCTCCACTTATGAATGAGGACTTTCAGACAAAGGGGTCCAGGGAAATATATGATTGTTTTTGTGTTTTTCATTCTTAATTGAAGCACAACACATACAGAAAAGTGTACGTATTATGTACACAAAGTAATCACAAAATAACATATCTATGTAACCATTATCTAGTGGAAGAACTGGAATATTACTAGTTTCAGAAACTTCCTTCAAGCTCCCTCCCAATCACTGGCCCCTCTCTTTCTTCTAACATAACCATGAACTTGATTGTCTGACATCAACTGTTAGTTTTGCCTGTTTTCCAAGTTTATGTAAATGGAATCATAAACATTTTTCAATCCAATTTTCACACAGTGTATCTGCCTTTTTTCATGCAACATTGTATTTGTGAGTCTCATTCATGCTGCTGCATGTAACGGTAGTTTATTCATTTTATTACTATATATCATCCTGTGATATGATGGTTTATAAAACTCTTTCTATATGGAAGTGGATGTGTTCCTAATTTTGCTCTTCATCACTGAGAATATATGGACCCTTTGCATTGCTGCCTATTCGGAAAATGCTTATCAATTCCCACCAAAGATGAATGTATTAAATTTTCCAAAGAAATAAAACCAGTAAGACATATAGACATAAAGAAAGGGGCTTATTATGATCAATTAGCTCACATAATTAGGGAAGCTAAGTCCCAGGATATGCCATCTGTAAGCTAAATGCCCAAGGAAGCCAGTGCTGTAGTTCCAGACCAAACCAAAAGGTCTGAGAGCCAGGGGAGTCAAAGGTGCAAGTCCAGTCCTTGCCTGAAGGCCTGGGATATAGGAGGGAAGATGTCCAAGGACATGAGAATACGAATGTCCCAATTCAAGCAGAGAAGAAATTTGTTCTTCCTCCAAATTTTTGTCCCTTTAGCCCTCAATAGACTAGATAATGCCTACCCACACTGGTAAGGGTGATCTTTACTTAGTCTACAGATTCAAAGGCTGACCTCTTTCAGAAACATCCTCACATACAAATTCAGTGATAATGTTTTACCAGTTTACCTGGACATCCCTTAACCCAGTAAACACATAAAATTAATGGCCACAAAGGGGGAAAAACTGTTGGGATTTTTTTTTTAACTGGGATTATATACAATCTGTAGAATGATTTGAGGAGGACTGACATTTTTTAAATTGGTTTTCCAATCTGAGAACATGGTATATCCCTCAGTTTATTTAGGACTTCTAATATGGTTAACATTTAACATTTCATTTTAACATTTTAACACTTTTCAGTAATGGTTTATGAATATCTGTGTAGGAATGTTGAGTTTCTGAAAAATTTTATTTAAGAATTTCATATTTCTGTACTATTAAAATGGAATCTTTTATTTTTAGTATTTTCATTTCTATATACTTTGCTATTTAGAAGTATAATTAACTTTTTCCCCTCATAATCTTTTTTAGCAAAATTCTTGATAAATTCACTTAATAATTTCAATATTTTTTTTTGTATCTACAACCATGTTACATGTATTTAGTGGCAGGTTTATTTCTAAATTTGCAATCTTTAAAAATGTGTTTTTTTCTCATCTTATATAGGACTTCACTACAATACTGAAGAGAAATGGTAAAACTGGGCATTCTGATCCTATTCTGATTTCAGAGATAAAGCTTTTACTATTTCAACATTAATTATGATATTTCCTGCATTTTTTATAAAATCCTTTTTTAGAATAAAAAAGCTTCTTTCAACTTCTTGTTTGCTGAGTTTTTAAATAAAAGTGGACATTAAATTTATGAAATTCAGTTTAATAAATTTTATTATTATTAAATAATCAGTTGGAATTATCTATTAACTCAACTTCTTAATTCTGCTATTTTAGTGATTTTTAAAATCTATTACTTCATTGATACTGATTTTTGATTTTTAAATTTTCATCTTTTTATTGATGGAACATACAGAATATAATCCTTTTATGTATCACTGAATTTGGTTTGCTATAGTAATATGTAGTTTTACTTTGCACCTATGTTCATAAGAGAAGTTGGCCTGTAATTTTTTTTCTTTTTTGTAATGTTATTTTTGTTTTTGCTATCAACTTCAAGAAGGCCACATAAAATGCTGGATAATATTCTCTCTTCTAACTATCTGGAAAATTTTGAAAAGAGTATCTTTATTCCTTCCTTAAATGATTGATTGAATTCCTTTGAACTGGTGAAATCATCTGGGTGTTGAAGTACTACCTGTGGAAAGGATTTCATTTAAGATACACTTTTTTTTTCTAGATATATTTAGAATTTCTATTTATTTTTATTTTAGTTTCTATAAGTGTGTTTTGCTGAGAATTTGTCTATTTTCTAACAAAATTGTTATAAATTTTTTTACTACTTTTTAAATGATCATTACATATAAATCTTTATAGAAAATCACACAAAACAAATGCATAGCTTAATGAATTAGCTCTACACTCACCTTACATTTCAATTTTACTTTGCATTAATTCTTCACTCTTATTTTTCTAGATTAGCTTTCTTAGATACAACAGAAGAATCCATTAAGAAATAAGGCCATAATACAGCTACTCTCTAATTTCTAGTCTGTAACCACATGGAGAACCTTGCATAGTGTCTCTTTCACAACTACTTCCAAATTCTGTAGAAGGGATATGATGTCCTGCTTGAGTCAACAAGGCTAAGGTCAGTGTCATACAGAGAAAGTACAGTTAACAGTGGTCTATGTCTATGGTTCTCAGAAGGAGATGAAAGTAGATTAGTTCCAAGAAAAAGTGAGATATCCGAGTTCTGAGCACAGCCCAAAACATACCTACTTCATGTTACCATGATTATATACTTAAAATAAAAACAGCAATTTCACCTTCTGGCATACCATGAATTATTTTTCTTTTTTCTGAAGTCTTCTAACTTCATTGTCTAGTAAGTACAATGATATTATAATTGATTTTTTAAAACTACTTAAAAAAACTTTATGGAAATAATCCAAATTTCTTGGTGTCACTGGAAGGAGAATAAGAAGAGTTGAATAATAGACTCAGCAAACTATTTTTCACCACTTCAGAATGTTCAGAATACTTTAATATCACACCATTCCTTCAGAAGTCTGTTACATAAAGTTATTTTAAATCATTAAAAAATTCTCAAGTGGAAATTTTATGAACCATAAATAAAATGTACAGTTGGTTGAGGAAAAGATTAGGGCATATTAGCCTGACAAAGATGGTTATTATAGTCTCCCTAGTGATAACTTCTACAGGCCAAATTCAGGGAAAATCCTATGAAATCTTTTCAATGACAGAAAAATGCAGAAAGGTG
Source organism: Smutsia gigantea (assembly GCA_032199065.1). Classification (NCBI taxonomy): domain Eukaryota; kingdom Metazoa; phylum Chordata; class Mammalia; order Pholidota; family Manidae; genus Smutsia; species Smutsia gigantea. The sequence goes on along the minus strand of JAVSCE010008521.1, from coordinate 11,058 downwards.
TTCCAAGTCCTACAGAAATTCTGTTCTGGTAAGTAAGATGAATAGGAGAAAAGCAAGAACGCTGTTTGTGGCTCTGCTTTGATTGGAAAATTGGACCCTACCATTCTTACTATCTCCACTTAATCATTGATGGGACATTTGGTTAGGTTTTCTTAATCACCTAATGTGAAAAAAGCATTAATCATATGACTAAAAAAAGGCTTTCACTTGCAAACAATCCAAGGACATAATAAGTATTTTATTCAACAAGCTTTTATATCTACTTTGTCCAAAGTGTTTTGGAGAATAAGGGAAAATCTGAGGACAAACCCTTTCTTGATTTGTAGGACACAAGTATAAGAAATATAAGCCACCTGAAAACAGGTATAATTAAACATATAAAATTAAAATTTTCACAATAATAAAAAAATGGTATGATTTTAATAAAAATCTAAATGACTACAGAGAAGAAATTAGATTTTACCCTTTCAGATCAAGTAAGCTACACAAGTAGTGACTATATCAAAATGTAAGTACAGATTTGCCAAATGACCTTGTATAAAACTTAATATTCAATAAAAATTGAATTGACCATGTACATTTCACAACTTAATAAATTTACTGTCCAGTGACTTTTAGAACTTTAGATAGGTACATTTTGTGCATTAGTGCTTCAAATTGATTAGTCTTCAATGCTAAACATCATTCATAAAAAAACAGTTTTTGTCCATTCTACTATTGTTTTTTTCAATGTTTTATTATTGCAAACAATACTGAAAAGAATATTCTCATACCTAGTTCCTGGTATATGTGGGTTGAATTTTTGAGTGTCTTACGAGTTGAAAATGATTTACTTTATTGTTTTAATTTGTACTATTCTGAGTATTTATGATACTGAAATGTGCATATGTGTGTTTGGTCCCATTTAAATTTCCTTTCATATATAGTGTTTGTTTTGTCTCCATTTTGTAGTTGTTTCTCTTTTATCATTGATTTGTAGCCATTATTAATGCACTGTAAAAATAAGGCACTTTTGTTTATATAAGTTGACAATTTCTTTTCCCAGTCTACATCTTTTTTCCTTTTATGTTAACATTTTTCATACTGATGTTTTAAATGTTGATGTAGTAATATATATTAATTTGCATCCACTTTTTTCTTTGTTCTTTTGTAAAAATTCCATACCTACCAAAAGCCATGAAAATAATTTCTTGTTTTCCAGTAAAAGTATAATATTTTCATTTCAGATTTATGCCTTTAATTCACCTGGGAATTATTTTTATTCATTTTAACACTAGAATCTTTTTTGGCTGATCCTTTTTTTATTTGTCATATGGATAAACAGTTGACTCATAACCACGTTGAATAGGTTTTCATTCCCCTCCTCATTTAAAATGTCCTGTTTGTCATATTTCAAGTTTTCAAATACGCATGGTCTTTTCTTGGGTTTTCTGTTGTGTTTCATTTGTTCACCTGTCTAACTTTATTCCAAAACAATAATGGATTAAATGGCAAAACTTTAAAATATATCTCAGTATCTATAAAATAGGATGATTTTTAAATATCCACATATAAGGGTTTTTCTTTGCTAATTTTTATATTAATTTTGTTATTAATTTCATACTGAATTGAATTAGGAACAGTGAATAATATATGTTATCAGTTCTTTGGTATTTGTTGGGAGTTCCTATATATGATATGATACTTGCTCAATTTTTATAAAGTTTCGAAAGTATATGTAGTTCAATAATATATATGTTCTGTAACTGCTTGGTGCTAGAGTCTATATATTTTTAAGGTTAAACTTTAAAATTTTCTTGTTCAATATTCTATAGCTTCACTAATACTTCTATTTTTTCTATTGATTACAGAGAAGTGATGAAATCCACCAGTGTGTTTGACAATTTGTCAATTTTTCTTGGTAATTTTGAGAAATGGTTTGGCTTTTTATTTGAGATTATGTAAATATATAACACAAGTTTAGGATTTTATGTCTTCTTGATAGACTGGACTTTTCACCATCACACAGCAATCACATTTGGCAAATAATTAACTGTATAAAAATTGATCTGATATCACTGTTACTTATCCAACTTTCTACTGCTGAATATATACTTAGTCTGTCTCTTTAATCATTTTATTTATTACCTTTCTGCCCTTACTTTTTTTAGTTGTAACAATTATAAAAGGAGATTGTCCATTCACTAAAGTTTTTTTAATTTGCAAGTTTAATAAGTCTGTATTGATTATGATAATTATATATTAATATTTTCTTATTATTTTGCTTTGTATTTACAATATATTTGGATATGCTGTTGTTTATGCTGCCATCCTGGCAAATATTAAGTGTGTTACTCCCTTTCCTTTCTACACTACTTGCAATGCCTATATTCTGTCTAAACTATTCACTGAGCTAATGCCCAAAATAACAGAAATCATTCATCATATCCAAACAATGCCAGGATCTTAGAATGCCTTAACTTTGAGCATTCCCTCCTTTCATCTTATTTCTGCATTTAACTTTCCTTTGGTTTGACCCAGAGCAAATTAGTAATTATGATGATTAGTTCTGAACACTCCCTGAGTATCCTGATATAACTATATGTTTACTTTTCTTTTCTCTTCACCATTCTTTCAATTCAATTTTCTTGTTTCCAAAGTACTTCTTTAGTACTTTCAGGGAAGACCTCAGGGTGGTAAGCTATTTTAGCTTATGTCCTGCTTGAAACTTTTGTATTACTCATTTTTGAACCATAGTTTATCTAGTCTTAGAATTCTATATCAGCAGTTATGTTCCCTTAACTCTTTGTATATATTATTTAAAAGGCCTTGCCAATTTTATCATTTTGTTTAAGAGTGCTGACTACTATTTCTTTACACATACTTCTGAATATTTTATGAACTTTTGTTGGTATTTGATACTTTGGTCTGCTTTGGTTATTTGCAGTATTATTTCAACACACCTAGATATGGTGGTTTTAAAGTATGTCTGCAATTTTTTTGACAGTCCTCTGAATATAGAATAAACTTTCTGTCTAAATTCTTTCTTCTAAACTTTTTTTTATGGAAATACAGTTGTATTACAATATTATACTGGTTTCAGATGAACAACATAGTGACTTGACAATTCTATAAATTATTAAATGCTCACCTTGATGAGTGCAGTTACCATCTGTCTGAATTCTACCTACAAGAATGTGATAGAATTGATGTTATGTGACTTCTGAGTTTAGATGATAGAAGATATACAGCTCCCATATCTCTGTTTCTTTCTATTGGATCATTTGTTCTGGGGCATGTCAGTCCTTACATCCTGAGGATTCACAAGCATTCCTAGGAGAGGTCTTGTGGAGCAGAACTTGCCAGCCATGTGAACAAGCTATCTCAGAAACAGATCCAGCCCCACATAAGCCTATAAATATCTATGGCTTCAACTGATAGCACACAGAGCTGCAAACTTTTGAAAGACCTTCAGCCACAAGCAGCCCACGAATTCTGGACCCACACAAACTGAAAATAAATTATAGTTCAAGCGGCTCCAATAATAAGATGGCAGCATTAGCAGGGAGGCGGAAATCTCCTCCCAAACCATATATATTTATGAAAATACAACAAACACAACTATTCCTAAAAGACAGACCAAAATATACAGGACAACACCCGGGTGGCAGCTACACCTGAGAGGACTTGGCACCTCGTGAAGCGGGTAAGATATGGAGCCGCGACCCAACGGGACCCGAGCACTCCCCCACCCCTGTGCACCGGTGGGAAGAGATGATTCACAGCGGGGAGTGAGTGGAAGCACAGGCATGCCAAATAACCAGCCCTGGTGATCTGCGCCAGGAGCGCTGACACACATCATGCGGAGTATTAGAGATTCAAGACACAGAGGTGCAGGATCCAAGTCGGCAGGTCCCCTAAGCTGGCTCCCTGGGACAAAAGAAAAGTATGTGCTTTTTTAGGGGTCTTAAAGAGACAGGGGCCCAACGAAGGAGCAGGATCATCCCAGCGCACTCAGACAAGCAGGCTGGGAGTCCTGGGGATTTTTCAGACCCCTTGGCTGGCAGCTGGGAAAAGCCGCCACACCTAGACTTCCCACAGATATCAGCATCCTCCCATTCATTCCTTCCCTGGCCAAAGCCACAAAGGGCCTGACGGAGTGGCCACGGCTATGGAATAGGGGAGCAGCAGCGCTACCTACAGCATCCTCACAGAATCTACTCCTGGCGGGCGTTTTTTTTTTTTTCATTTTTCTCTTTCTTTTTAAAAGTCTTAAAGAGCCCAGCTGACATACGTGGTGCCTAGCAGCTACCACTTCTATCACCATGAAAAGACAGAGGAATATGGTACAGACTAAGCTCACCCAGACCCAGACAGCACCAGAGGGGGAGACTGAAGGGATGGACATGCACAATCTTTCTGAAAAAGAATTCAGAACAAAAGTCATAACCACGTGTATGGATCTACAGAGAAATATGCAAGAGCTGAGAGAGGAAGTGAGGGAAGTCAGGAAAGAATGCAGAAATGAGACAAGCCATCGACAGGCTTAGCAACACACTCGTCGAGATGCAAGAGGCTGTTAACGGAATAGAAATCAGAGAACAGGAATATAGAGAAGGTGAGGCAGAGAGAGATAAAAGGATTTCTAGGAATGAAAGAATATTAAGAGAACTGTGTGACCAATCTATACGGAACAATATTTGCATTATAGGAGTACCAGAGGAAGAAGAGAGAGAAAAAGGGATAGAAAGTATCTTTGAAGAAATAATTGCTGAAAACTTCCCCATGCTGGGGAAGGAAATAGTCTCCCAGTCCACAGAAGCCCACAGATCTCCCAACACAAGGGACTCAAGGAGGACAACACCAACACACATAATAATTAAAATGGCAAAGATCAAAGATAAGGACAGAGTATTAAAGGCAGCTAGAGAGAGAAAAAAGATCACCTACAAAGGAAAACCCATCAGACTATCATCAGACTTCTCAACAGAAACCTTACAGGCCAGAAGAGAGTGGCATGATATATTTAAACAGAGGGGCCTCAAACCAAGAATATTGTATCCAGCACGATTGTGACTTAAATTTGAGGGAGGGATTAAACAATTTCAAGAAGAGCAAAAGCTGAAGGAATTTGCCTCCCATAAACCACCTCTACAGGATATCTTAAAGGGACTGCTCTAGATAGAAGCACTCCTAAGGCTAAAAAGAGGTCACCAGAGAAAATAAAATCATAGCAAAGAAAGCAGACCATCCAAATACTAATGAAGGCAAAGAATAAAACACCTAGTATATAAAGAATGGAGGAGGAAGAATAAGAAGGGAGAGAAATAAAGAATTATTAGACTGAGTTTACAATAATTTAACAAGAAAGATAAGTTAGACTGTTAGATAGTAAAGAAGCTACCCTTGAAACTTTGGTAACCATGAATCTAAAACCAGCAATGGCAATAATTATGTATCTATCGATAATCACCCTAAATGTAAATGGACTGAATGCACCAATCAAAAGACACAGAATAATAGAATGGATAAAAAAGCAAGACCCATCTATATACTGCTTACAAGAGACTCACCTCAAACCCAAACATATACACAGACTAAAAGTGAAGGGATGGAAAAAGATACTTCATGCAAACAACAAGGAGAAAAAAACAGGTGTTGCAGTACTTGTATCCGACAAAATAGACTTCAAAATGAAAAAAGTAGCAAGAGATAAAGAAGGACATTACATAATGATAAAGGGGTCAGTCCAACAAGAGGATATAACCATTATAAATATATATGCACCCAACACAGGAGCGCCAACATATGTGAAACAAATACAAACAGAATTAAAGGAGGAAATAGAAAGCAATGCATTCATTTTAGGAGACTTCAACATACCACTCACTCCAAAGGACAGATCAACCAGACAGAAAATAAGTAAAGACACAGAGGCACTGAACATCACACTAGAACAAATGGACCTAGCAGACAACTATAGAACTCTACACCCAAAAGCATCAGAATACACATTCTCCTCAAGTGCACATGGAACATTTTCCAGAATAAACCACATACTAGGCCAGAAAAAGAACCTCAGTAAATTCAAAAATATTGAAATTCTACCAACCACTTCTCAGATAACCAAGGTATAAAACTAGAAATAAATCTCAGAAAAAAAACAAAAAGGCTCACAAATCCAGGGAGACTTAACAACATTCTCCTAAATAATCAGTGGGTCAACAACCAAATTAAAACAGAGATCAAAGAATATATGGAGACTAATGACAACAACAACAAAAAGCGACAACTTCTATGGGATGCAGAAAAGGCAGTTCTAAGAGGAAAGTATATTGCAGTCCAGGCCTATTTAAAGAAGGAAGAACAATCCCAAAAGAATAGTCTAAAGACACAATTACTGAAATTGGAAAAAGAAGAACAAATGAGTCACAAAGTCACCAGAAGGAGGGACATAATAAAGATCAGAGAAGAAATAAATAAAATTGAGAAGAACAAAACAATGGAAAAAATCAATGAAACCAAGAGTTGGATCTTTGAAAAAATAAACAAAATAGATAAACCCCTAGCCAGACTTATTAAGAGAAAAAGAGAATCTACACACATAAACAGAATCAGAAATGAGAAAGGAAAAAATATCAATGACAGACCCCACAGAAATACAAAGAATTATAAGAGAATACTACAAGAATCTATATCCTAACAAGCTGGAAAACCTAGAAGAAATGGACAACTTCTTAGAAAAATACAACTTTCCAAGACTGACCAAGCAAGAAACAGAAAAACTAAACAGACCAATCACCAGCACCAAAATTGAATCAGTAATCAATAACTACCCAAGAATGAAAACCCCGGGCCAGATGGATTCACCGCTGAATTCTACCACACAGAGAGAGAAGAAATAACACCCATTCTCCTTAAAGTTTTCCAAAACATAGAAGAGGAGGGAATACTTCCAAACTCATTCTATGAAGTCAACATCACTCTAATACCAAAACCTGGCAAAGATCTCACCAAAAAAGAAAATTACAGGTCAATATCCCTGATGAATGTAGATGCAAAATACACAACAAAATATTAGCAAACGGAATTTAAAAATACATCAAGAGGATCATACACCATGATCAAGTGGGATTCATCCCAGGGATGCAAGGATGGTACAACATTTGAAAATCCATCAACATCATCCACCACATCAACAAAAACAAGAACAAAAACCACATGATCATCTCCATAGATGCTGAAAAAGCATTTGACAAAATTCAGCATCCATTCATAATTAAAACTCTCAACAAAATGGGTATAGAGGGCAAGTACCTCAACATCATAAAGGCTATACATGACAAACCCACAGCCAACATCATACTTAACGGCGAGAAGCTGAAAGCTTTTCATCTCAGATCAGGAACCAGACAGGGATGCCCACTCTCTCCACTGTTATTCAACATAGTACTGGAAGTCCTAACCATGGCAATCAGACAAAACAAAGAAATACAATGCATCCAGATTGGTAAAGAAGAAGTCAAATTGTCACTATTTGCAGATGACATGATAGTGTACCTAAAAAACCTTAAGGACTCCACTCCAAAACTACTAGAACTAATATCTGAATTCAGGAAAGTTGCAGGCTACAAAATTAACACGCAGAAATCTGTTGCTTTCCTATACACTAACGATGATCTAACAGAAAGAGAAATCAGAAAAACAATTCCATTCACAATTGCATCAAAAAGAATAAAATACCTAGGAATAAATCTAACAAAGGAAGTGAAAGACTGATACCCTGACAACTACAAGACACTCCTAAGAGAAATTGAAGAGGACACTAACAAATGGAAATTCATCCCATGTTCTTGGCTAGGAAGAATAAATATTGTCAAAATGGCTATACTACCTAAAGCAATCTACAGATTCAATGCAATCCCTATCAAAATACCAACAACTTTCTTCAATGAACTGGAACAAATAATTCTAAAATTCATATGGAACCACAAAAGACCTGGAATAGCCCAAAGCAATGCTGAGAAGGAGGAGTAAAACAGGGAGAATTATGTTCCCTGACTTCAAACTCTACTACAAAGCCAAAGTAATCAAGATAATTTGGTATTGGCACAAAAACAGACCCACAGACAATTGGAACAGAATAGAAAATCCAAACATTAACCCAAACATATACAGTCAATTAATATTTGGTAAAGGAGCCTTGGATATATATTGGGGAGATGACGGCCTCTTCAGCAGCTGGTGTTGGCAAAACTTCACAGCTACATGGAAGAGAATGAAACTGAACTACTGTCTAACCTCATACACAAAAGTAAACTCAAAATGGATCAAAGACCTGAATGTAAGTCATGAAACCATAAAACTCTTAGAAAAAAACATAGGCAAAAATCTCTTGGACATAAACATGAGCAACTTCTTCATGAACATATCTCCTCAGGCAAGGGAAAAAAAAGCAAAAATGAACAATGGGACTATATCTAGCTGAAAAGCTTCTGTACAGCAAAGGACACCATCACTAGAAGAAAAAGACATCCTACAGTACGGGAGAATATATTCATAAATGACATATCCGAGAAGGTGTTGACATCCAAATTATATAAAGAGGTTACCCACCTCAACAAACAAAAAGCAAATAAGCCAATTAAAAAATGGGCTGAGAAGCTGAACAGACACTCCTCTAAAGAAGAAATTCAGATGGCCAACAGGCACATGAAAAGATGCTCCACATCGCTAATCATCAGAGAAATGCAGATTAAAACCACAATGAGATATCACCTCACACCAGTGAGGATGGCCAACATCCAAAACACAAACAACAACAAATGTTGGCGAGGATATGGAAAAAAGGGAACCCTCCTCTACTGCTGGTGGAAATGAAAATTAGTTCAACCATTGTGGAAAGCAGTATGGAGGTTCCTCAAAAAACTCAAAATAGAAATACCATTTGACCCAGGAATCCCACTCCTAGGAATTTACCCTAAGAATGCAGCAGCCAAGTTTGAAAAAGACATATGCACCCCTATGTTTATCGCAGCACTACTTACAGTAGCCAAGAAATGGAAGCAACCTAAGTGTCCATCAGTAGATGAATGGATAAAGAAGAAGTGGTACATATACACAATGGAATATTATTCAGCCATAAGAAGTAAACAAATCCTACCATTTGCAACAACATGGATGGAGCTACAGGGTATTATGCTCAGTGAAATAAACCAAGTGGAAAAAGACAAGTATCAAATGATTTCACTCATATGTGGAATATAAGAACAAAGAAAAAAACTGAAGGAATGAAACAGCAGCAGACTCACAGAACCCAAGAATGGACTAATAGTTAATAAAGGGAAAGGAACTGAGGAGAATGGGTGGGAAGGGAGGGACAAGGGGGAAAAGGGGCATTACGATTAGCAGATATAATGTTGGGGGGGGCACGGGGAGGGCTGTACAACTCAGAGAAGACAAGTAGTGATTCTATCGCATCTCACTACGCTGATGGACAGTGACTGTAATGGGGTTGGTGGGGGGGACCTGATGAAATGGGTAGTTTAATAACCATAATATTGCACATATAATTGTAGATTAATGATACCAAAATAAATTTTAATAATTTTTAGTTCAAACACTAAGTTTGACATGATATGGGGTAATTTGTTACATAACGATATATAACCATGTATTTATCTTGCTGGAAATCATTATAATCTTGGGAACTAAGGATTATCTTCGTCATCAAGTCCAGAAATTCCTTACAAATTGGCACTTCAATTTTACCTCTCCTGCATTCTTTCTTACCCTTCCTTTATAGCTCATAATAAATGAACTCTGAATCCTCAAGACATCTGACCATCCCATTATCTTCATCATGTATTTCCTCAGTTTGCACTTGAAGGACACTAATCTCTTCTTTAGTTTAATTACTTATTTAAATTATTTTAAACATTATAAAACATTAATATTTTACTTACAGGAATTCTATTTGATTCTTTAAAAATTCCACTGCTCTTATGTTGATAATGTTTTGTTCCTTGCTAAGGTTTTTAATTATTTCCTTTCATAGTGCCCATCACTGTAACATGCTTACTTTATAGCCTTGCTGCTACAGTTTCATCATTTGAGGTTCTTCCCACTGTGTTTGTAGCTCCTGTCTCCCACTCATGTTGCAACACTCCCTCACTTGTCCAGTTAATTTAGACTTCATCTTCAGCAGGGCTTTATCTGTATATCAATAACTGAGGATATAAACATATGTGCTGGTTCTATTTCTGCTTCTGATGAGCACTTCAGGCTTATCCTTGGCCAGGGACCATTTAAATTTATTTTAATATTTAAAGTTTTGGTTTGTGAGTTTCTAGACCACATGAGCATTTTAAGTTCATACATTAATACCCGGAGAAGTATAATTATACAAATTCTGCACAGAGTTTCATTTTCTACCCAAACCCTAGCCTGAATAAAATAAACATTCTGTACTGGAAGGCATTTTGAGTGTCCTGGCCTTGACTGATAAAATGCTCAGTTTTAACAGTCTATTCCAGCTCAAGTAGGTGCTGCAGTCTTGCTCTCTTTATACAGGTATTAAAACTCAAATCTTTATTTAGACCTATTTAACCTCCTCCTCTCCCAAAGATCTCAAAGTAATACAGACATACTTCAAATGCAGTGCTTGCTTTATTGTTATTTTTATTGGAGATTCTTTCCAAACACCTCAGAAAACTAACAGAGAGTAAGTTGAACGGATCATGGGCAAAATGAACAAGGATATGGGGTTATTAACTTGGATGACAACCAGAGATGAATCTGGTAAGTGTAAATATTTCTTCAAATATTGAAAGGGGAAAATGGAGTATTCCTTACAAGAATTCTGTACAACAATGGAGAAGTTAAATTTAGATAGATTTTATCTTACTAATTAAAAAAGTTTTCTAACAATCATTACTCTCCTAAAATAAAATGGAATACCCCAGCAGCTATTTCTCTGTGAGTTACAATAGAATATATTTAAGAATGGGAGATGAGGTAAATGGATGACTTTCAATCTGTGCTATGTCTCCCTCCTCATTATCTTCTTATCCTCCTGCT
>JAVSCE010008520.1:600000-886911 GCA_032199065.1 Smutsia gigantea | reverse complement strand
TGGAAATTTCTATGGTGTAAATACTCCCAAATTTCAAGTTTCCAACGATTTAGCTACCAGTTCTGAATATTTAATAACTGACTCTTGCAAGTGAGTATATGCTGTCTCCAGCACACTACTCGTTCCTCCCTTGCTCCAGAACTTCTTGAGAAAAAAAAGGCTTTAATGAGGGCAAAAGGTCCATGAAGGCAGGAATAATGCTTGTCTTTTTAATTAGTGTGGTAGGTTTTCCATAAATACTTGTTGATTGTTTATTAGCCTCTTAGGAGATTTCATGTTTATTATATCAATTAACTAATGGTCTGTGGGGTGGGTATTATAATCCTCATTTAGGGATTAGAAAAATGAGCTTTAGTAGAGTAAATAACTTGACATCTTTCCATTCTTATCCTGGGGCAAGGATTTTGCCTCCCCTGTGGTTTCAGCAAAAGCAGAATATTAAGTAAGAGTTCAATGAATACTTGATGGATGATTGCTTGTATCATCCTGAGAATTTTTACTTCCAACTCTGTGAAATGCACAACCTTCCCTGTTAAATTTTGTTTTATAAGGATGATCTGTGTGTATGTGTGTGAGTGTGTGTGTACCTGGAGCAAAATAATAGCAGTTTTCTTAAATCCATCTGGAAATATTAAATCTGTAAACAGAACAAGAGATGTTTTCCTGGGATTCACACTAAGGGTTACAAATATACTCTTCAGTGCTTGAGAGGAGCCAATTCCAGGCACTGACCTCCTTTTGAGGAGAAAATAAAAGATACTGTTAATTGGAACAACATTTGATGCTACCCTGTGGATTTGCCTGGCACCCTCACACTCAGCCTGTGACAGATTTCTATGCTAGACATGGGAGATCTTGAGAGAAGACTTTCAAGCCTGATTAACTTATAGACCTGTGTTCAAGTGTGTATCTTCTGGACTCAGACCTGGGGCTGGAAGAGGAAGTGATGGGCCTCAACCCAGCTCCATGAGGAATGGCTCAGATCAAAGGGCCAGATAATGTGAGGGGGAAGTCTGATGCAGGAGGTAACTACTACATGAGCGTATTTGAAATACCATTGGGCTCTCTTGAATTTATTTAATAAATGGAAGCTTATTAAAGACTCATGAATAAAATGGGGAAAGATATAGTGATGCCTCAAATCCAGCCATAACATGTTCTTAACATCTTTGTGTGAAGTAGAAAATGTACTCCTTTCTCAAGACCCTTTACTGACATTTGTCTGGAAATTTTCATAACAATGGACGTATCTATGGTAAACAGGATGTGGATGTCCCCCCTGTAGTGCAATGCTGTGGTCCTGCAGGGATTACTCCAAGTGTATAAAGGATATGATGATGTGAGGACAAAGGAGTGATCAGGGTGGGATACAAATTTAGTCACAGTAAATAAGGGCTCTTATCCAGAATCTATAATAAAATGTAACATTTATGTAATCTCCATATTCTGAGTGGCATGTAATGGTTAAAATCTGATTAATCTTTATATACTCATCTGAAGATTATTTTATCAATTTTAATTGGATTCAAGTGAAGCAAGGAGAGCAAGTGCATGGCCCAAAGCTGTTGAGGGATGGTGCAGGTAAAAAATTAAGTGGAACTTTCTCCAGTTCTCTGTTGAAAGCGTTTGTTTTTCTTCCTTTTTGTCCTCGCCATCCAGATGACTTACAGCAAAACTTTAAGATCCAAGGGGGAAGTGGCAAAGCCTGAACATATAGGTAGACTTGAAGACGGTTCAGATAAATTCATAGAATGCAGAGCCATAATGGTAAGCAAGGGTGATGGGGATACCTGAGGAGCATCTCTGACTACTGCTCACAGTGGCAGCGCTAAGGATGGCTCTTGAGGGGAGGACGGTCAGGAGGTGGAGGGGTCTCCTATCACCTTGAGCCACACTAAAGTTCTTGTTAATGTTCACCTTTCATCCCTTCCTCCTTTCTTTCCTCCTCCTTTTTTTTTTCAATTAATTTAAAACTGTTCTGCAGACACAGGCTATCAGTGCAAAAGAATGAACAGGGGCTGTAATTCCAACTGCCTCAGAATCACAGAATGGTCATTGGAAAGTTCTCTTTCTGTTCCTCGGAACACCTATGATGACGCTTGCACCTACAGTGGGGTGTCCTTATTGGCTGGTTAAAGTAGAAAGGGCAGACCTACTGAAATCCCAGTTTCAGTTTCAGCTTCCAAATTTTCTCTTGTTTCATTGATCGAGTCATTCAAGGTAACAATGCTTTGCGTGTAAAATATTTGACTAGGGTCTTTATTGACAAATAAATTATGGCTCCCAGTCTACAAGAGTTATATACTGATGATGGTGATGATGGCAGGCTAATAAAAATAACAACAGAGGCATATATTGACAACCTTTTATGTAATTCACTATATACAGCTATTAATCCTAGTCACAATGATTCTGTGAAATAGTTATTAGGATCTCCCTTTTTTAGGTCCAGAAACTGGAGCATAGGGAGGGGAGGTGACTTTCTCATTACAAAGTTAGTGAGGAAGGGGGTAAGACATGAAAGCTGTAAAACAAGGAAGAAAGTGAGGAAGCATAAAAGGAGCACCCTGAGCCAGATATTCACAGCAAGAGACAGGAGCTCGGGCTTCAAGCTGGGTCAGCCCGAACTGGATCTTGAAGGATGTGCAGCGTGGTAGGTAGGACAATGTGTTGCAGGTATTTGTTGCTTCTGGCTGCCCAGCTTCTAATAGTGGTTCTTTTGATACTAACACTATGATTTGTATTTGAGGACTTCTCTTCGCCCATTGCATCAAGTTTGAAAAATTGTCTATCAAGGTGTTCTGACTTTTCTTTTGCCAAAGCCATGTCTATTAAATACTCACTAGAACTGGAATCTAAGCAGAATGGCAAAAAAAAAAAAAAAAAAAAAATCAAAACCCAAAAAAAAAAAATCTGGGGCTCATTTATTCACTTTGGCTGGGCCCTGAAGAGATTGTTTGATAGTTCCTACTGCTGAGCACCTGACCCCTGGAAATAACTCTGGTTCCTATCTTTTTTGCCCCCTATTCTTTAGATTCTGTGAACTTCCACACATCCTTCTGACCCAGCCCCTTGTTCTTAAGGTAGGCAAAGTCAGTTTTTGTGGCTTGCAACAAATAAGTCAAAGTAGTAAGGGTGAACACATGCATGAGGTACACTGCAGAATGCCAGCCCATCCAGACTGTCAGCAGTGCAGAATGTGTGAGAGCGTAGTGACAGATACACTTGGAAAGTTAATTCAGAGCCAGGTTGTATGAGGCTGAATGTCAGGTTGAGGAGATTGAACGTCACTTGGTGAAAAGTGGAGAACGATTGAAGCATCTAAGCTGAGATATGATTATATCTTTCCTTCAGATATTAATCTGTATAATATTGTACAGATATTAATCTGTATATGAGGTTACACAAATTGGGGAATGTGGATATTAGAGACAGGGCAACCAGTTAGGAAGGTACTGCCGTGGTCCAGGTAGGGGGTCATGGAGGCCTGGACTCATGGTGTAGAGGCGGCAATGAAAAGGTGGGCATGGATGAAAGAACTTCATGTCTTGGATGGGAGCTAAGGTGAGGGAAGGCTGATTTGTAACAGCTGGTGGGGAGCACATCCCTCAGGCATACAGAACCGATGAATCCTGCTGCACTGCACCTTAAGCACCCCTGGGAAGGAGGTTGGGGTCGTAAAGAGGAATGTAGAAGCTCAGTCTGGAGAGCAAGTCACTTGGATTTGTACCAAATTAATATCGAGCAGTTGATGTTGAAGCTTCAACCACTCCCTTGACAAATAATTTTTGGTTGAGGCAGTAGGCAAGGGAAGTTCCCAATGGGAAGATTTGGTATTTCTGTGGTTTCTTCTTCTGGATGAAGTTAGGATACAAGCCCCATTTTTTTTTTAGTGATTCATAAGAAGTTACAAACAGAAAACATTGAGCAATAAAAGGTGCATTTGTGTGTATTCATAAGAAATAGACTATAGGCCAACTCGCCTAGATGTGTTCAACTTATGCTTTAGTGCTGAACAATGACAAGAATGCTGGAGGCTTCTATTTCCCTTGGAGGATGTAATAGAGGCAGCCTCTGCGGCCCTACCGGCCTAATCAACTCGGTATGACTGAACTGGGGAGCATGCCCCTTTAAGTGCTGACAGTAAGCAAAATTGTAATATTAGCAAAGATGGTTTTTCAGAGCCCCGTTCTGTTTTCCTCCCTGGCTTGGCAAACACCTCTGTCTCCATGCATCCACTTGTGTCTCCAGCCAGTATCATTGGCTCTGAGCCTGTCTCCGTTGGCAACGTTCTCTGTTTATCAGGTTTGGGGACACCACTTTCAAGTGACATTTTATTGTTCAGACACTTTAGTAAGTGGTTTTCCATTGCGAAAATTAGCCCCATGATATACACAGATACAAGGTTTCTTTACAGAAAGCAGGGATGCTGTCCTATTGAACTGACTGTGTTATTACTTTCCCAGTTTCTCAGGCCCAGAGGTGAAGCAGGGGAGACATTTTTGTGGAAGTAGACTGGGGGACCTATTCCTTCCCATGAAATTACACTACAGAGGCAAATGCTCATTTCATGGAGGAACAGCCCTAGCTCTGCCTTCCACATTTAAGTTTTGCCTGAAACATACAAGGACGTAGGAAGTCAAAGATTTTGCCTTATAGTTGTTGTTTGAATCCTTCTTAATCCCTATGATTTAGGAACTCTTTCTGGTCAAATAGTACTAAAGGCCTCCTTGAAGTCAGCAACTATTAGGGAGAAAATGCCTCAATATTAAACTTTACTTCCACTTGCAGAGAAGTCTTAGAGAGTTGAGTCTATTGGTTTCTTATTATTTTGGTAACAAATTTGTATCCGTTTGGTGGCTTTAAACAACACAAACTTAGTCTGTTCTAGCTCTGGAAGTCAGAACTAAGCTCAAAGCAAGGAATCCACAGGGCTGCCCTCCTTTCTGAAGGCTCTGGGGAATATCTGTTTCTTAACTGCTGCTCACATGGCTTGGCTTCTTCGCTCTTCCATGTTCAAAGCCAGCAACGGCTTGTAGAGTCTTCCCCACATGGCCTCATTCTGAGACTAATTCTTCTACTTTCTGCTTCCACTTTCAAGGACCTTTGTGATTATATTGCACTCACCTGATGATCCAGGAAAATCTCTGTTGGAAGGTGCTAATCCCACTCTTCTGACACCAAATGCAATGGTGTATTTTTTTTCCTACATATATATGTATAACAATAACAGTATTATACACAGCAGTAATAGTAGTATAACTCCATTTGGGTTCCCAGACCCATTTCCAAGGTGTGTAAGTATGTGGGAGGGGGTCTTCCCACACATACTAACACCAAGCAATGCTTGAACACCAACGGTGTCTGAGAGCTCAACTCAATTCTGATTCTATCTGCCTGGAGACAACACCAGATTCCCCAGGTTAAGGGCTCCATCCTACAGGACCGCCCACCACCCACCAGCTCCAGGTGCTGGTGGCAAGCCCCAATTACCTGTGCATCTGACCTACTGGCTACAGACTGGAGCTTCCCATGACCTCTCTGCCTTGGGTTTGATTAATTTGTTAATAGAGGCTCACAGAATTCAGGAAAGCAAGTTTACCAGTTTAATAAAGGATTCCATTAAGGATATAAGTTAGCAGCCAGATGAAGAGATAATAGGGCAAGGTCCCAAATAAAGGAGCTTCTATCTTCACGGAGCTTGAGGCCTGGCTCAGTGGCAAGTGGAGGCGTTCTGGTTCCCCAAGCGTAGAATCTCCCCAGGTGAGAACCAGGATCCAACTGAGCAGGACAGAGCAGAGCAGAGAGAGAGCAATAAGCTCTTCTCAAGAGTTTTTGTGAGGACTTCATTGCATAGTCATGATTGACTAAATTATTGACCATTGGCTGATTTCCCCTTCAGCCCCAGCTCTTGGGTGGGGGTCCAAAAGCATCTCATTAACATGACAAAACACCCATTTCACCTTTAAGACTGTAGCGTTTTCAAGAACTGTGACCAAATATACCTGGGAAATACATATTTGTTCATATGAATAGCCAAATAGGTATTTTTATGACTCATTGTATCACAGAAGGTCAGCTGACTAGTAACCTTAATTTCATCTGCAACTTTAAATCCCCCTTGACGTGAAACAAAACATTCATGGGTTCTGGGGATTAGGATTGGACTTCTTTGAGGTACTGTCAATCTGCCTATCACAGTGAATAAGTATTAAAAAATTTCCCTCTTTTCATCTGTATTCTGATGACTTCATATTTTTAAAAATTCTTTCCAACAGTTCACAGGATTCCAAAGTAGCACACTAAATTTCTTTTCGGATGATTTATAAGATCCTGTGGGAGGACCTAGCAGAGGTACAAAGGGCAGCGTGAGGGATTACACTACCTTTAAGGAACTTTTACACACTCCTTGAGTGGATGAGACAGACACACACAGACAACATACATTCCATGGACTGGTTCAGCCAGTTGGTGTCACAGGAGTTCAGATGAGGGAGTATTGCTCTGAATCCTATTGACTGAATGTGTCCCCTCCCGACCTATGGTCACTCCTTCCAGTGGAGCATTTCAATAGGTTTCATGGAAGCAAATTTTCTCTATTATTTTTTATTAGAGCAGGTATCCTCCAGCGCAGAGGAGTGAGTGAGGAGGAGGGAAAGAACAAATGCCTACTATCTGTGCAAGTTGGCCCCAGACAGCTATGACTGTGATCCTCCCTTTATACTGCATAGTGCTAGAGAGATTTCTTCCCTTTTATTCTAAAGCGGTCAGTTCCTGCAGATGCATGACAGGAGTCAGCAGAAATCTGAGGGCAAGGGTGCCGCCCACGGGCACGGTAGCTTGATCGACACGGAGGGACACAGTCACTTCATAAAGGGATGGGAAGGGAAGGACGAGGATGGACTAGAAGCCTGTGAGCATTTTCAAATGTAAACATCAGTTATAAATAATTCCTACCACAAATGTTTTGGGAGTCTTTCAGCTGCCTCAGCTTCTGGGACTTCATATAGTTGGCAAGGAGATATTTGACAAGGGGATAGAATGAACATACGTGTCTTTGGGGATGTAACCATCTCCTGTAATCACTTTAAAATGGAGTCTCTGAGACTTGCTCCTGTCCCTCCCTTACCTGTAGAACAATATTCCTAGTAATACCAGAAATTGTATAAGATGACCACTGAGTTTTCCTGATGCAGTGGCAGGAACCAAGTACATGCCTTGCCCTCAAACCTGCCACCCTCGGCCGGCGTCCTGCAGCAAGCTCTTCTCCAGGCAACAGGAATCAGAGATGCCTTCTCTCTTCCTGATGCAGCAGCTCCTTCCTTAATCTACCGGAAGGGACATCCTCTGGAAATGGAAGTGTGGAAGCATGCAGACATTTCGAGTCTCTTAATCAACAACAAATGATGAAAACAAGTGGCTTTAGTACATTAAAAACATTTCACAGTGTGTCACTTAAATATGGGATAGTAGAATGATTTCTGAAAGGAGTTCTTTCTCATCCAGAGTCTTCAGTTTGAGAATTTTCCATTCCTGGCAAATAAACCTGCCAAAGGATAAAAAAGCATCATTGGAGACCTGACCTCCAGCACTATTGCAAGCAGAATGGGTACTCTCATAGGCGGCTCCCTTCCCATCATGACCACCTGGTCTCATAACCCACAGCAGAGGCTGAAGGGCTGTGTCTGATTAATACCTGTGGTCTAGAGGGAGAGCCTGGTTTTAGGTCTGCTGGGAAATACAAAGTCAGCAGCAGGTCAGGGTACCATCCTCCTGGTTTCCTTGGAATCTTTCATGATTGCATCCCATGGTAGTGTCCTGGTGATGCTTAAATCCAAAAATGTATTTCCTTCATTATTCAGAGAGGCAGTAAACTGTATTTAGGAAGTCAGGTGCATTACTTTATTCATGGCTGTAGAGGCAATGATTTCCTTTGCTGCAACCAGCACTGCTGCTCATTATAGGACTGTCAGTCAAAAACCCCTTCTGCTTGCAGTAGTGCTGGAGGTCAGGTCTCCAAGGACTTGTTTTTGTAATAGAAAAGTAGGCCTATACTCACAGGCTTGCCCAGAGGGCAGGAAACTTAAAAGTTACCATTCTCCCTTTTAAAGAACATGTTCCTTCCACATCCTGGACAGATCCAGCCTCTACCTGATACTTCCTATAATGGGAATCTCCACCTTATTAGTAGGCCAAGGGTCAGCAAACTTTATCTGTAAAGGGCCAGATGGTAAATATTTTGGGCTTTGCAGGTCTTAGGGTTTTGTTGTAACTACTCAACTCTGCCATCGTGTGTGAAAACCAACAAATGGGTATGGCTGCATTATAATAAAACTATTTACAAAACTAGGTGGTGGGCCAGATTTGGCCCACAGCAATAATTTTCCTAGATGGAGATAGATTGTTGCAAAATTGAGCCAAAATCTCCTCCCTTTTACATTAGTCACAACTCTTTGTATTCTTTATCATGCAATCAAACATCTTTCCTTAAAAAATGTTTGATTGATTAGCTACAACTCTACCTTTTGTATCTAAATTATTCATAACACATAGATTCTCTCACCTGAATCATTTTGTTCTAAAGACAGTATGATTGTTTTGTTCATTCATCCATTTATCAATCACTGAGTGCTTGTGAAAGTGCTGGTGATAGAGAAAATAAAAAATATTTTCTCACTGGGAGCTCACAGTCTTGTGGGAGATATTAACAAGTAAGAGTGAGACAGGAACCGTGAGTGTAGTCAGAGTAGGGTGAGGGCCTCCGGAAAAAGTAGGGCAGGATATTTACAGTCAGCAATGTAACAATGGGCAAAGAAGTCCCTTTTGAAACTCTGTGTTAAGCATTATACAAAGTCAAGGTCACACTAATCCTCTAGGATCAAGATACCAGACTAAGAATATAGACATCTTCAGTAAGGTCAGTTAAAAGTCAAAAAGGCCAGGAGCAACAAGGTCTAGAATGATTGAGTGGTTTTACAAATAGGGAAGGGTATCACAGCATAACCCATAACTTTACTGTAAACAACCCTAGCAAGCAGAGAACAACCCAGCCCACCTTGAGGGCAGGGCAGGTGGTACAAGTCCCCACCCCTAAGCCTTTTTTTCATGTTTTGGAAAAATCCTCATTTGCCTTAAAAAACCCCTAGACAACGCACCACCCCAGGACTCCCTTGTCCCCTCCTGGCGGGAGCTGGGAGCTCTGTCCTTCCACTTTATTTCTTAATAAAAGCCTGTACCTTGCTCTCCTACCTTGCCTGTTTGCTAAGCTCATTGTGAACAAGAACCCCGGCATCAAGAGGAAGAAAAGGCTGTGGTAGAGATACTGGGCTCTTTGGGAGCACAGAAGAGTAGCAGCTGCCCAGGGTGGTGGACAGCAGGCAGGCTGGGGAAGTTTCCGCAGGGAAACCTTGCACTTGAGCTGAGTTTTAATGAGAGGGTCAGTTAGTGCATTCCAGGGGTCAGGTTGCAAAGTGAGAGACTGCAGCTCTGTATTTCAGGAACTGTAAGTAAGTCATTATAGCTGGAGTGCAGTGTGCTTGAGTGTGTGAGTGTTGGCATGGGGACCAAGCTGGAGGTGAGGCTGGAAAAGTAGGCAAGGGAGGAGCATTGCCTTCATCTTAAAGTCAAAGGGAGTCAACAAAGGTGAGTGTGGTTCTGCTACAGTTGCCGAAAATATTTTGTCAGAGTTCTCTGATTGGTACAAAATGTTCTATTTTATAAGCAAGATACCCTGATCTTATGCCCCCAGACTTTGCTTTGAAAATACTGTAAGTTTTAATAACTATGACAGTGGCTTACATTCACATCCAGCATATACATTTGCAACATAACTGTTAGAGTTTAGTTTGGTTTCAGAATATTGATAACAGACACCTACTGTCCCTATTAAAAACAAGTTGCAGGGATTTGCCTGGAACTTATCAGAAGACTCTAAATTAGGTTGTTGGACACTTGCCGCTTCTCTGGTTCCA
This sequence comes from Smutsia gigantea, assembly GCA_032199065.1. Taxonomy (NCBI): domain Eukaryota; kingdom Metazoa; phylum Chordata; class Mammalia; order Pholidota; family Manidae; genus Smutsia; species Smutsia gigantea. Next base: position 876,940 of record JAVSCE010008520.1, on the reverse strand, counting down.
CGCCATGCCCCCTGTGGTGTGGTACATGCCACACAGACGCATGGGGTTCCCTGACATGTTCTCTGACATCGCTAGAAACTCCTTATTATAGATCTTACTTTTAACTTCCATAGAATGATGCCTTAGGTGTTTGTACATGTTCCTTTTTTGTCTAAAGTATGTTTTCCCTTCCCCTTTACAACTATCCAACTAAACTTTCCCTTGTCCCACAGTGCTCTGAATGATTCCCCAGCTCCCTTCCTTGCTCATCCCTGCTTGCCACTGACCACCCGAGGCACCTTGTGCACACAGTAAAAGAATTCAAGGCATTGCATCATTATTGTTTTACTTGTTTTTTTCTCAACTATACTTTAAAAGCAGAGACCAAGTCTTACTTCATTTTATGTTTCTGTTAGGTAGACAGATAGACATATAAGTAGCCAGGAATGGGGAAGATAAGGTTCAAGGAAAACCTGCCCAGTTAGGGGCGTCCCACTTGAAGACAACAAAGGCTTTGCAGGTAGATAAATTCCTTGCCTACAGGGACCACGTCAAACTGGTCCCAACCATGTCCCAAGGCAGGTACAATTGAATAAAACTAAGAACTGCCCAAACCACACCTCATCATAATCTCATTAAAATAAAATAGTGGTTTTGTTCTCCCTCCCCCCTTAAGCCCACCCCACCATGGGCTTTTCTGTGTGCATTTTGCAAAAAGTTATGCACACCAAGAGGAATGGGTGTATAACTAGAACTGTCAATCAAATGACCTCACCCTGTCAATCACATAGGCAGCTCCCAGCTAGGTCTTGATAAACAGACCCTCCCCTAAAAGTTCAAGGCTTTTGTCTGCCTTGACTCTGGCCCACTCCTCCCTTGGAGTGTATTCAAATAAAACTTTACCTGTGTTTCACTATTGTGTCTCTGCCTTTCAAGTCTTCGTTTTGGTGGGACAAGAACCCAGGAGAACAAATTCAACCTGTACCATTCCCACATAGAGCATATAGCTTGACACATAATAATAGTTGCTTGAACTAGTGTTTGCTGAGTAAATGAATGCAAGCGTCAAGACTTTTGACCATATGTCCTTAACCAGAGTCATTTTATATTTAGAGAATATAGTCCCTGTACAATAGTCCCTGGGCAGTAACCTTAAGAAGTCATCTGTCCTCTGATCTCATTTGATTATTTCTTCCCACCTGTGAGATGAAGGGAGCTAGCGATGTGAAAGAGCATGGCACTCACGTTAGATGTTAGTTGTTGTCTTTGTGGTTGTTAGTAACAAAATCTCATCTTTGTTTATAGCTTTAGAGAGGAGCAGAAGCAAAGTTCCAAATTACTTGTATTAGAGTTTGCTTGTATTATGTGATTTAGGGAAGGGGGAAAGGGAGGCAACAGAAAGTGGATTTCCTTTGCTTAATTATATTTTGCTTGGGCCAGGACTAAAATTGCATTCCCTTGATACATATTCTCCATGTCTTTGCTCTTTTCCCTATCAAAGATGTCCTTTGACCTGTCTCCATCTGGAAATGTCCTACTCATCCCTCAAAATCTGACTCAAAAAACATCTCTGTTAAAACTGCCTGCTTGGATCTCTTGACACAGAATTTTATTTGTACCCAAATTCTACTACTTAACAAACAAATAGTATGTACCTGTGATTTATGTGTTTGTATTTTTTCTCCTCACTAGACCATATACTCCTTGAAAGCAGAGACTATATCCTTATCATTTGTGTGCATCTCTTGCCTGTTACCCAGTCACAGTGCCTAGCGCATAGCAGATGTGGAGTAAATGTTTGTGGAATAAATGAATGGGCGAATGAATGAGTTAATCTATTGTCTGAGAAGAGTACTGAGTGGTAAAAGAAGTGGGTGACAAGACTTGTTTTTTCAAATACTGCTTGCCAAATTTACATGCAAATGAAGAGTAGAGTGTACATTTCATTTACATTTGTATAATGACCACAATTAGAATAACAAACAACAAGAGGCTGTTTATATATCCAACTGGAATTCCTGAGGCTGCCAAATCCTTCATAAAGCATGGTGTAGAAGGCTTTAATGAGCTCCTAGATGTGTCACACATGGTATAATTTGCCCTAAGCTTTGAAGCCCCCAACAGAAACTCTCTATAGGTCCCAAATGTCACCCATGTATAAAGGCACCCAGGAGCAGTTGGAGTAGAAATGACGGGGATAGGAGTGCAATTCTATAAAGTCAGATCAGCTGTGGGCATTCCACCAGTTTTATGTGCTCCATGTATTTCTATGCTGTAAAAGACTAGACAGTTTAGCTGGGCCAAGAGTGAAAACAGTAATCAACACAGAGAAGAAAGAGTTAATGTTTTCTTTTTAATTTTGAAATTACTGGATTTTTGTGTTATCTGTGCATTTACCCATCTGTGAGATTGGAATAACACCTGAAAAGTAACAAAATCTATGTCTTCATTTTTCTTACAATGGTACAGCTATATAGCTTCCCAGATTTTGCACGTATAACACAACAGTAGAGGTAGGTGCACACTGCTGTGGCTCTACGTTAGGCCGTAATAGTTAATATCCAAGCCAGAGCTCAGAGGCACTAGTTCTAAGAGTTTGCATTTGTTTCTTTGCATATGAGTCTTAATAGCCTTACACTACATTTTGTGAATGGTGAATTTCTAGAAAAATAGAGAATTTTGGTTATTATAGAGGTTCATATCAATTTTTTTTTAGCAGTGCTTTAATACAAAGGGAAACAGACTGAGCTGGAAAAAAAAAACCACTCCCTATTAAGGAAGAAAAGATACTCTGTTGTAGTAGGGTGTTGGAGGGAAGGGAGGGCAGAAATTTCCCCAAGGTTTATAGGTATATGAACTACATACGGCCAGAAAGAATTTTAAAACAGTTCAGGAAGATCCTTGCTTTGTGCCATGAATGATTACACTCTGGGAACCTGGAACAAGATACCAGAATTTAATACCCAAGCTAGTTATGAAAAGCATGTTTTTTGCTTTAACCTTTTTACTCTTCCAGAAGCTAACTGTCCAGACCATCTGACCCTTCCAGGTTAATAAGGTAGCTAACAGGCCACAGTAGAAAATGACTGGCCAAATTATGACAAAGAAGCAAAAAGAAAAAATCAAATGGAAAGGTCTGAAGCCGCATAGGCTCTTACGGTCTTTCAAAGAATGTTCTGCAGCACCGCCATTCTGTTGTCTCCTTGAGATGGATTGCAGAAAGAATCAGAAAAGGCGCAACATGAATCTGCTCTCAGGACAATGATTGTAATCAAAATAGGAAATGGTAGAAATGTAAGCCATTCTCCTTGCAGTTTAAAGATTATAAATCTCATATTCATCTGTTATGATCCAGGGCCTACTTGTGATTTTTATAGTTCTTACATGCTTGAAATTTTAAAACTGCAATGTAAAGAGGCTACAGCTGTTCTCTTTCTGGTTTGCATGTTTAATCCCCGCCTGCGGTGCTGCACCCTGGTCTCTCCCTCCGCGCATCTGCAGCCGGACCAGCAGCCACTGCCTCTCACAGGAAGAAACTCAGTTCACCACCGGCTTGTCCCCTCCAAGTGATTAAAACACGGCACCTACTCCTCCAGGGGGCTATGGAAAAATTGAGGAGCATTTGCCAAGGGTTTTGCTCCTTCTCAGAGAACTGAACCATTCTCATGATCAGTACACAATTTAAAATGGAAGTGGGAAATGCAGTAGGTTTGGTCCTAGAGGACCCAGATTTTTATCTCCAATGTGCCTTTCTAGGAGAATGACCTTCCTTCTCCCAGCCTTCGTTTTCTCATCTGGAAAATAATGGCACCACCCTTTGCAAGGGGATGTGTTGGAGCTAATGCCTGTGAAGGTGCTTGAAAGCTTTTCAAATGTTAAAGTGGTGTTCTGAGTTCCTGACATGTGGAGGTGGGGTTCCTCATACCAACAAACAGCGCTCCTGACACCCACTGAGTGTCTCAGAGTTTAACTCAATTCTGACACCATCTACCTGGAAGTACTGTTGGATTCCACAGGCAAAGGGTTTAGTCCTGTAAGACTGCCCTCCACCACCAAACTTCAGATGGAGTCTCAAGCCCAGCTTGTGACCGGTGCTCTGACCAGCTGGCTGTAGATCAGGGGTTCCACTGAAGTCTTCCTGGGCACCTCAGTTTAGATGGTAGTCACAAGCCCAGGGTGTTACATAGGATTTAGGAAATTCCAAGGGTTTTGGGAGCTGTGAGCCAGGAACAATGGGCAAAGACTATATGTGTACATATATATATATATATATGTACACATATATATTTATATACAAATAACTAAATTTATATTTCTTACAAATCACAATATTGCAAGTGTAAAATGTCAGTACTGAGATCTGGCAGTGACGGGAAAAAGCCAAACAGGAGATAGTGGTCATTGTGATTTGTGGCCTCGTAGACTCCTGAAGTACATTGTATGCTTTCAGCTAGATTCTTCCTGTTTATAAGACTCTTAACAGTGAATGAGGGCCCTTGGGAGACCCGGTTCTTCTAGGACACTTGAGAGAAGACATCGGGTGTAAGAAAGTGACGCCTCCGCTGTGTCTGAGGGAGCAGTGCGGGTAACAAGCTCTCCGAGGTGCTCAGCTTACACCCTGGGAGCATCTTGTTTTGGGGTCTTTGGTTCTCACATGCATTTTCCATTTTTTTTTTCAAACAAAAATTCTTCAGAGATGATCAAGATAAATATTCACGTGCCCTAAATATTTACAAATACAGTGTATGAAATTGTCTGCTTATTGTCTCAACACTTCTCAATTTGAAATGCTTTCTATTCCTCACTGTAGTCATATTTTGAAAATGACATCCCAGCTTGGCTATTGATACAAATTTACCAAATGTGTCCCTCTCCTATTCTTTGAGGAGCCCACTTCCTGCTGGAGTGACCATCCTTTCAACTTTATTGTGATTTTTGCCTACTGTGACTCTTTCTCATGGCATGTGCCTTGTTGGCAAGTAATCAGTTCATGTTTTGGCCTGTTTGGTGATGGTGCAATCCTGTTTTCTGTCTCACGTTGCTCCTTCGCTTGAGCCTGTGTCTTTCTGCATAACCCATGTGCAGGATTTCTTGACCACAGGCATCTTTGAGTTGGATGTACTGATACATCCACATTTGGGGAGCACATTTTATTTTCTGGCTATTTTGGTTTTGTATTTTCTAATTTCATTCATTTCTAATTTCTACAGAGGGGAAAAGTAGCTTTAAACCTGCCTTTCACCAGGTGGTCTCTTGATTTTAAAGAATCTCTGCACATTAAAATTCCATTTTTATGTAATATCATTTTAATAGAAATGCTCATTTTATGGAGGGAAAATGACTGATAAAAATTTGAATGATTCTTAGGAGCCTCTTATACCCTCTTTATTGAATTTTGATGTGGCTTAATTCATTAATAGAGGGGGATGAGTTGGAACTGTGGCATGTTTTATCTCCTATCATTATTCAATAAAAGAGAATATTTTTTCAATAAAAATTTTAGAGCAAATTTCCAATTTTCATTTTCTGAAAAAATGCATGTTAAAAAAGGTAGAATGACCTTGGATTCAACTCCAAATTGGAATTTTAAAGCCATTCTTTCCATTCATTTACTTCCGTAACAGAGCCATGGAGGTAAGATATTTATTCTTATTTCTGTTTTGCAGATAGGGTGAGAGACCTTGAGAAAAACAGTGTGGGTCGTCCTTGATCACAGCACAGCAACTCCAACTCTAGGGACAAGGCTAAGAGCCAATTGTGTTAAATTCTAAACTCAATTGCTTAACATCCCCCTTCTTTTTCCTTTTCTTCTTCTACGCCTATTATTCTACCTTCCTATAAATATTTTGCAGAATTTACTCTATTCTAGTCTATTTAAAGGACTATTGACTAGCTTTCCTGATTTTATAAGGTGATATCTTGCCCAGCCCCATCACTGAATTAGAAATAGAAAGGATGTCCAATTCCCCAAAAAGTGCACCATGTAATGGGGAAAAAGATCGCGTATGTATGTAATTCATTCTTATGTGATATGATATGACTAGAGTCATTCTAGAGGTATGAGCAGTGTGATGTGAGTGTGGAGAGCAGGATGATGAAGCCTGCCTGCTTGGAGAAGACAGGGTGACTGGGTGGAGGCTTTAAAGAATGAGGGACATTTGGAACTGAGGTTTTGAAGGCCAAGCAAAGAAGCAGGGAAAGGGCACAGGGAAGCGTGAGAGCAAGTTAGAAGGCGGGAGATCATAAGGGTGTGGTGCCCAGCATCTCTGAACTATGGGGAGTTCCTGGCTAGGGCTGCTCAGTAGCTAGAGGGGGCAGTTAGGCAGGACTGGACCTTGAAGCCTCAGTGCATCCTGTGTGGTCTGACCTGTTTTGGAGAAACGGGAGCTGCCCATGGTGTGGAAAGCTGTGCTGATGGGCACCTGTGGGGTTTGGGAAGCTGGCTCTGCTCACAATGTGGAGGAGGGTGGAGTGAGGAGAAACTTGGGCAAACGGAGCCCATCAGGAATAATAACCCATGAAAGGTGCTAGAAAGCCTTTGCCAAGGCTGTGACCAGGGGGACCAAGGGAGTGGGGCGGGGAGAGCTGGGGTTTTGAGATAGAATAGAAATAAAAAAAGGTGCTTGGTTGTAAAGTATGAGGGGGAAGGCATGTTTCTATTATACAAAAATCTAGAATTCTGGTAAAACACACACATACTTAGTTTAAAATTGTGATTATTTGGAGCACAGCTCATTAAACACGTCAAATAATTGGTTTTTCTGTGCTAAACATTTATGAGCAAGGCACATGACAAGGATACAAGCTGAAAGCAATTTTATTTTTGAGGAAGCAAATCTATGTTTTGTTCTGGGATCATTTCGTATCAGTCCCACTTCTTACATCGTGGGTGTCATGTTCCTGCCCCCTCTTGCCTCCGCGTATCCGCCTTCTGGTTGTCGGGCTATCGTGCCCGTGCACAGAGACCCCTCCTTCCTTCCTGCCACTGACAGGCGGTGCAGCTACACCCTGGTTGGCCCTGCCTCCGGGCTGGGGGCACAGGTTCTGGGCTGTCTCCCCCTCTGGCTGTAGTGCAACTCTTTCAGGGCAGAGACTGTTTTCACCCTTCTATCTCTCAGAGGGAGGGTACTAAGATTTAGTGTCTCTAGTATGTGTTCCACATAGTCTGTGCAATTAAAATACATGATCACCTTAATCCTATCAATACCCATATGAGGGCTATTATCACTGTTTTCACAGATTAGGAGACCGAGTGCTGGATCACATAATGAGAAAGTCAATGCTTTTTATATTATTCCAAATTACTCTCCTAGTGTCTGGATCACATCTGGTCTAGTTGGATGCTCTCAGTGGACATTTAGTTAGCATTTCAACAGAGGGGATTTTCTCATCAATAAGTAGCCCTCTGTCATGTTGCTAGTGGTAGGGGGTCTACTGTCCCTGGAGTATATACCTCATATGTGTTTCAGCTTTATTCTGAGTTAAATGAGGTATCGTGTGATAGTTCGGGAGATTCACTGTGCTGCCACTTATATTTTTATGGGATTATGTGACGCGGGACAAACACTGCTGACGATGTAAGCATTATGTCCTTGGCTTCTGCTGTGGTAAGCACACATGTGTCATATTACAATAAGACCACAGATCTCAGTACTCTTTGAGTATCAACCTGCTTATTAGCAGAAAATTCAGTCTTTTCCTAGGATCCCAGCTTTCTTCTGCTGGGGACCTTGGGGCTCACGGCGACTTACAGCCAGGGAAGGAAGGCCAAGTCCTTGTTCACCCCTCCAGCTGGGAGGAGGGGAGAGCTCCCAGTTTCGGCTCACTTACTATCCAGGCCAGTCAGCGGTGGTTGATAGAAACATAATGTGAGCCACATATGCAATTTTGAATGCTTTATTAGCTACACTACAGAAAGGAAAAAAGAAACTGGTGGAATGCATTTAAAAAATATATTTTCTTTGAATCACTATATCCAAAATATTATCATTTCAACATGTAATAAATACTAAAATTGTTATTGGGATATTCCCCCCCCCCCACTTTTTTTAATACTAGGTCTTTGAAATCAGGTGTTTATCTTACACTTACAGACTCTCTCAATTTGGATGCTAAGTTTTCTTTGGAAAGACTTATTTATATTTATATTTCATAAAATTCACAGTTAAAAAGTAGATTTTCATACCTAAATTGTTCCACCTATACCTCATTTTCCAATAACTGAATTGTGTGTAAGTTTTTAAAATTTAACTTTAAAAGGTTAAGTCAAAAAGTCAAAGTCAAAATTAAAATCAGTTCTTTGGTTGCCCTAGGCACATTTCCAGGGCTTGCTGGTCCTGTGTGACTAGTGGCCGCTGTATCGGACACAGAGAGAGGCTCTGGGCTCATCTTCAGGCAGTCCCGCTACGTATGATATTTGCATTACCTGGGACCCAGCAGGTCTTCAATACAGTAATATGACATTAAACACAGAGAGGCAGTATATCAGGTCCCAGCTCTGAGTTTGCTCCAGTTCTGCTACCTGCTATGACGAAGCCACTTCACCTCTGGGCCTCAGGTTAGTCATTGAAAAGAAGAGATACCAACACTTCTCTTCTTAGTTGTAGTGAAGACGTAAATAAGAAGGCCCAGCTCATAGTGAATTGTCTATGAGGCTCAGGTATTATTGCTTCAGAGTTAAAAAATCATTTGCTTCTTACTGAAACCTTATTAGTTGGGAAAGAATTATTACTATTATTTTAATTGAAGCCTAGTTGATATACAAAATCATATTGGTTTCAGGTGCACAATATAGTGATTGAACGATTACATACATTGCAAAATGCTCACCATGATAAATGTAGTTACCAACTGTCACCATACAAAGATATTGCAATTTTATTAACTGCATTTGGAAGGGAAAGAATCATTATCCCTCTTTATAGAGGAGCTAGGACTTGAATCCAGGTCTTGAAAATGTAAGCCCGTTCTGCTTTCCATGTCATGGTTACCATCAGCAGCCAACTCTCCAGGTGCTGTTCTTAGGGCTCTAAGTTTAATAGCTGTACTACACCAGTTTCACCCTGCTGATGTTAAGGAAGCAGGGCCCAACACAACTGTTCATATCTATAAACCTGCTGCACAAAACTTAGAGAAAAAGCTGGCTTGCTATCAATACCAGGGATTTAGTCTTCTCATTTCTCACTAATGTTTGCCTTTCTACTTCCCCAAACACTTATTTAAAAGAAAGTTAAGGTCTTGAATATTAATGCGCATTAGTTCTGCACATTGTTTTGGATTGATAGAAGATTACAACAAAAGAGCATATCCAATATTTAATTTCAAGTTCCCATACCATTTATTAAAGAATGTATGTGGAGAGTGATTTTGAACTCTAATTATCTCCACGAGTCTGTTTCTGGCTTCCTTTCATTAAGGCACAAACAGAATTGTTTATATTTATAACTTTTGGGATGCTCTTTGGGTGTATTTTCAGACTTTCCCTTGCTTTGATGGTTAGCCAAAAATAGGTGCTTGCCCCCAGGTATCATTCCATTCCATTGCATCTTGACAATCTGCTGCTTGTCAAAGCTGCACTATAGTTCTTTGTATCCATGTCCCGGGAGCCCAGGGACTGCTGAGTGGATCAGGTAACTTATGAAATATCTGATTGAACTTGGACTCCATCACACCATCTCGATGAATCAAGCAACTGTAAATCAAAGCTTTGCTCTGCCAGTGGTCTCTCAACTTTCAATATGTTTTGATTTAAGGGACTTTGGTCTGTGATCATCTCATATTTTATGAGATGATATCCTGTGAGTACAGGGAAGAACGAAACAAAACAGTCAGAGGAGAAACGTCATGAAGAACACAAGCAAGGAAGATAGGGATGTCCCACATAGGGTATCAGGTTGGTATTTGTAAAGGCAAGTAAAACACCGTAACTGGTGCTCTGTGTAACAGCTGCTTCAGTGACTTTCTGGGCTGTCTCAGGGATGTTTGATGCAGACAGTCATAAAAAATTTTATGCCACAAAGAATTTTGTAAATGTTTCCATTGGCTTCTAGGCAATGGCAATTATCTGTGATGCAAGTATCAGAATAAATAATTTTTTTCTTATAACCAGGCAAAGAAAAGCTGATATGAATTGGTCTTTCTCTGCAGAGTGATACTAAGTAATAAGAATATTTTAAAGGATTTTTTTCTTATTATCAAGGAACATATACTTATTGCACAATATTAAGGAAAGATAATAAAATCACCATAACTGCCCCCACTAAAGATAACCATTTTTAATATCTTACTGTATTTCCTTCCAGTTTTTAATATGCATATATTTTATAACCTAATTATAATTGTGCTGTATAGAGTTGTTTTATATCTTTTTTCTTTTAACATCATAAAAATTTTATATGTTATTAGGTTAAACATTGAATAGACTGTCATAAATCATTTAGTCTATTACTGTATGTTGGGAAATTTTGGTTGAGTTCACTTTATTTTTCTATCTAAAATGACCCTGTGATGAAGTCCTTTGAACTTTTATCTTTTAACACATATTTGATTATTATTTTAGTATAGCTTCCTAAAAGTGGAATTTTTAGGGGGGCAAAAGGTATGAACATCTTTAGGGTTCATGATACATACTGACAAAATGTTTTCTAAGCAGGTTTTTTAATTCATCCAATTTTCTGTTCTATCAGAAGCATATAGAGGGCCTGGCAAGAATCTCTTTAAACAAACATACTAGCATGTAGATACCAGGTACACGTAGTTCACTTCAATGAAGTCACCTTGGAAAGCTATACTTAGTGCAGTTGTCTTGGGGTGTGCCATTACTTCAGAGATGCACATGATCTTGGACGCAGAGTAGCTTTACTCAGTTGACTATCTGTTCACCAGTTTGGGTTCTGAGTAATATTTCCTGTTTTCAAAAATTGCATCATCTGTTCTCAAAGAATACAGATTTGCCACCCTTGAAGATATACAAATGTGTGAATTACCAGCTGTGAAGCTGCATTTTGTCAGCAAGTAGCAAATGACCTTTGCTATTTGGTTTTCTTCTTCAAGGACTCTGCCCCTGCTGAATGCTGCTGTGACCATCAAGGTGATGCCACAGAAAGGCTGGCAGTGAGGATGGGAGACGGACAAAGGACAGTGTGGTCTGTGCTGTCCATAGCCTCTTCCCTCATCAGTATCTAAGTAACTGTGGCCACTTGGCTAATTTGATGCCGAGAAAAAATTGAGACCTGCAAATAGGGGATTAGCATAGTGTGTTCATGATAAGATGATAAAAAAAGAAATAATTTGATTTCTCTATGGAATATGTTATAGTGGATTTTACTGATGAAAGACAGAGATATACCTTGAGGGAGAGAGAAAATAAATGAGGTAAAATGTTAATAATTGGGGAAATCTATGTGAAGGGTATATCAATTATATTGTATTATTCTTGCCACTTTCCATAGGTTTGAAAAGTTTGAAACTGAAAAGTTGAAAAAAGCAAATATCAGTACAGGAGAAAAAAAGAATAGTTTTCCCTCTATCCTTCTAATTCTAGCTGAGATTCTTCTGTAGTAAAAAGACATAAACAGCAGAAAAACAAATTAATTACATATGAACAAACAGGAGCCCCACAAAGATGAGACTCAAAGAAGTGACCAAAGCAGGCAACTTTTATACTTTTTAGCTAAAGAAACAATAAGTCTGTGTAGAATTGACAAAGCAGAGGGGTTTGGGCTAGGGGTAGTAACTGGTGATGAATTAGCAAAGTTGGTTTATTATAGTCTTCAGCCCTAAATTTCCTGTCTTTGGTGATAAGGATGTTTTCTATTCTCCCAGTACAGGGAGGGCACCTTTTATATAGGAGATTTATTTCCTACTTTCAGGGGGATAAAGGAAGGTCAGAGTGTCCTTGTACTGGCTTTTTATCAGGTACCCGTAATTTAAAATAATTCAAAATGTGTCAACGTGGCATATTTTAGGGTGACATATTCTGAACCCTTATACACACACAAACAACAGCAAAATGCCCTGAAGGATGATCAAGGAATGACTGAGAATGATCAAGTGGACTCAGGCAAATGTGGATCAGAGCACAAGATTTTCCTGTGAGCGTGGGTGGCTTCCTTTATGATTCCTCCTTTGGAAGTGGGACTTCTGAAGAACTATTTCTTCCAGAAGAATATTGCATAGCAATTCCCCCAAAATACATTTTATGGACAGAATTTTATCACTCTAAGGTGGACAGGTTGAGAAGAATCTGTTTAGATACCTTGAAAGACCAGTTAACACTTGAGATCAGTAGCACTAGAGATTGGCAGAGCCATGCTCCTCATCCAGATGAATCAGCTGCTCACAGAGGAGCACAGGAAGCAGCAGAAGACCAAGGAAGCCAAGATTATTGACGCATTTAGGACATGGACTAATACACAATTAATATTCAAATTGATCTGATTATCAAGTATATGTCACTTCTCCTTTTCAGATAATATGTCTCTCTTTTGATTCAGTTCATTCTTTGAAATGTTACAGAATAAAATCCCATATATCTTCAAGAAAATGACAGAGAAAGCATACACATCCTGCTGTCACTGAATTTTTGATTTTTTGTTCTTTTGGTGTGTAAACCTTTGCAGAAGTGATTATATTAGGAGATACTCATTTGGACCAAAGCCTAAGAGTGGCTATACTGTCAGTCCCTGTGTCAGATTAATATTTGACAGGAAAATGTTTTTCAATATGGTAATTTTTTTTTTAACTAAAAATCCTTCCTTTGTAGGCAACCTAAAAACAAAGAGATGGGAGCCAGGGGCAGTAAATTGTGCTGCAATATTGCTATTCAACATTCTTGACACCAGTGTTGAAAACGTGCAAAACTCATTCCTAAGGACACTGCTACTGGCATATTAAGAATTCTGCAAATCTGATACTTTGTTGAAGAGCTGTGAATATTGATTAGTTTTTTTTCTGAAAACTTCCCGATTTTCCCTTCAAGCCCCAGCTAAAATAACCAGTGGCTGTTTAGTATTGGATTTGGGAGAAATGGTCAGTGAAGCCATAATCTAATAATTGTAATTATATTATTTTCAAATACAGTCTTGAGGCATTGTGGAATGGGAGAAGCCTAATTTTCAAAGAACAAAGATAAAGCAATTGATGAGCTATTGAATATCAGCAGCACTTTGAGAAGATAGCTGTGTAAGGGAACAGGCAGTGCTAAGATCCCAACCCAAATAAAAAACAGAACTTACAGAACATAGAAATTCTTTTGGAAAATAAAATTTTAACACTGAAGTTAAAATTCAAAGTGGACAAGCTTCTTTTCCTAGTGATGTGATGAGAATTTTTTCATTTTGTTTTTAATAGTGGTAAATTTCTGGACAATGGCCAGCAGTGATAACAGAACAAGGCCATTACAATATCATTATAATATTTACATTGCTGTTTTGGCCTCCCTGTGTGTTTCACTTAGGTGGTCATAGGAAAAATGACGAACACAAACTAGCAAAGAGGCTGAAGGGGAAGGGTCAAGGTGGATCCAAACGGTTGTGTGAGAATGACAGATGGGAGGGAGGAAGCCAAATAAAGCCTCATAAAAAACACAAAGTAAACCTCTGTGGGCTGCAAACCAACCCTGGGGTCAGCCCACTCCTCTGTCTTCTGAGCATCCTTTCCTTTTGCTTTGCCAAATAAAAAAAACCTTTGTGGCTTTAACTCTCTATCAGGTCTTTTGTCTGAATTCTTCCCTTCCAGAAGACAAGAAATGAGGAATTCCATATCCATAGCCTGGTAACAACTACAGTTATATTACTAACTAACCTGAGGTAAGGTGGTAGCAATGATGGTGTTCTTTTGGGAAGAGTGGGGGAGAAAAGAGGACTATTTGATCAAGGTAAAAATTAAGCAAATGGTCCTTAGGGAAGCCAAGATTGTATTTTCATATTAAAAATTTAAAATATAGCTTTCATAATTATGAGTATACCAGTCTAACATACATTTAAGATTTAATTATTGATTCCTTTCCAATCTCTTATACAATGAAAAAACACTAAGTATTTTCTTCCCTTTTTTCTTTCCATGTTGTATTATTAATGTGCTCTGAGATTCTATTCATTTTTTCCCCACTATTTTTTAAAATTATGTGTTCCTGTCTATTTTCCTCTGTATCTAAGTTCCTCTTTCTTCCCCTGTCTCCAAAACCCCTTGGCTGGTGGCAGCTGAGGTCTTGAGCAATGGTTACTCACTCACTGTCTTGTTAGATGTGTGCATTGCGTTGGGTCATTTAAGGGGAGATGTTACAAAGGATCCGGAGGAAAGAATAGACATGTTAATAACTGGTAATATCAGCCATGCTACATAGGACTATCTTGATAAGGATTGTGTATTATTAGCTTTATAATTTTTAGAAGTTGCATTCATATTATTTGCCCATATCTGTATAAGGTATGTGAATAGTGCTTAATGATACACATGGATATGCACACACACTGTGAGTATATTTGGGTAGACCTGGTGTACTGTAGTCAGTTTTAAAAAAACAAGGCAGTGATGGTCATTTTATAAGCTATGAAACAAATAAGATGAATTTGAAGAAGAAGCATGTCAAACTTGCTGAGAACATTTATTGCTGCCAGTTGAGATTAGTAAAGTATAGAACATCTGTGCTAAAGATGAGCTATGGGGAGCGCCACCTCACCCACTGGGCGACAGGCCTGTGCCTGGGCTGCCACCGTCAGGACACTGCCCCTTCTCTGGGACATCTTGGTGGCCACGCTGCTCCCAGAGAATGGCTTTGCTGCAGTTTGAAGTCACTTCATTTTTGTTTTATGCCTTCGAGCAGTTCTCAGTTTTTTAGTTTTTAAGAAACTATCCTCTAATTGGTATAGAAAGTCTTCAATTTGTCCAACCTAGAGGAAGTAAACAGATACAAAATTTGTTGTTGTTTCCCTGGGTTTTGTGTACTTAGAAAAATGGTGAGGTATTTAAAATGAAATGGCACATGCAGGTCCATATTGGAAGAGAACTGGCAGAGATGGAAATGATTAAACAAAATTCTCCTTATGCTTTCCTTGTAGGCTCCCCTGTTTTGGGAACATGAAGCAGACGTGAGGGAGTTTGCTTTACCACTCAGTCCTCTGTGCTGGGTGTGGGAATGGGGATTATCATGACATGCTGTATTTAATGGTCAGTACAACCAGGAAGTTCAAAAAGAAATGGTAAAAAGTTATTCTGTTATCAAAAAGAAGAATGAAGACAAACAAATCCACTCCCTCAAAGCCAGAGATTCTAGCACCCCCAAACCCACTTAGGAGAAAAATGAATATTCCACATTGTCTTAGCAAGAACCATGTATTTTTTTTCAATTAAAAGGAAAAATTGAAAAACAAACACATTTTCTTTAAAAATGGCACACTCTAAGGAATAAGACAAAATAAAGCTATACAAAACAATAATCCTTAGAGACAAGCTATTAGTCTTTCTCCAAGGAAAACATAATTATTCAATGAAAATTTGTTGAATGTATTATACTGTTTGTCAGAAAGAACTATAGAATAAAACAGTCTCTCTGTGCTGAGTTGGGCCCTCATGAAAATCACAATTCATCCTTAACCCTGACTCCCAGGACCTGCCTATTGTATTGGCCTGAAGAGCCCATAGTCATAAAGTTAGCTGAAAGCACAGCACTTACTGTTCAGGGTGCATGAACATATCATCTACTTAAGATAAAAGCACTTACAGCTCCAATTTCAAGTTCTACTTTTAAATCACTTGATTTATTATTCAGAGTAACATCCAAAAGATAATTCAGACTGTCAAAAAGAGAATAATAAATGGTAATAAACTCATCTGTATGCTGTGTTTAGGTTTTACGTCACACAGGTGATGAAAACTGCCCATTGGTTTTCTTAAGAAAATAAGATAACTTATTTATGTGAACAGTTCCTTCTGAAAACCTAATATGACTTCAAGTAAATTTCTCCAAAAGTGCATTGTTGTTTATGATGTCTGATCATTGAAGCAATCATCAAAATAATTTGGCAGAATATTTTTGGATCCTGTCATGAAGTCAATGCATTAGTCTATGTGTTTCATAGATTTATACTCTCCAACTTACACCATGATCATAAGTAAAAAATTAACATAGAGCACAATCAAAACAAACGAAATGGATGGCACTTTCCCATTACTTCAGTAGCTGAGTTGATGACTCGCTCATGTTATTTGCACTGGAAATCTCTCATTTAAATCAAAGCTCATTACAATTAGAATGCTTGCAATTAAACCCAGTACAATTTAAAATTACAATCCTAATGCAACAACAAAAAAAAAGCTTCTTTCAAGGATACAGAAAAATAATTGTTTAAAAATATTCATAAGGTGGCTGAAGTCTTTTTTTTTTTAATTGTATTTAGGAACAACAGTGTTGACAATTGGGTTTCTTTTCATTAAAAAAGACAAAAAAGAAACACAAGATGTGCTGTGGAATAGAGTACCCCTGAATAAAGCTGGGAGGTCTAGGGCACACACTGCGTGCATGTTTCACCTGGCCTATGTGTTCAACTCCTACCTGGTGTACATGCTATCCTTTCAACTCAGTCTCCTAATGATACTGGAATGATCTTTGTAAAATGGAAATTCAATCACATTTTCCCCTTGCTTAAAACACCTAAATGGTTTCCCCAGTCCTTACTTACCATGGCTTACAAAGTTCTGTGTGATCTGGTTTTACTTGTGTGTCTAGTTCTGTCTTATGTCAACTCCATTTGCCTCAGCCTTGTGGTACATCTGTTATCTGAGCATGATCGTGCAGTGTTCTCTGTGCCCTGACCTCCCTAACACCACGCCCTCTGATAGAATGCTCCTACGTATTCTCTGGACTTCAGGTTCAACATCAGTGCCTCAGGGATGTCCTTCTTGATAACCCAGACCAGGTTGGGGTTCTCAGTAACATAGCAGTCCATTCATCTCTTTGCATAATATAATGTTTTACTTAATTGTTTATAATGATTTACAATATCTGTCTTCCCATGTGGGCTTTAAGCTTCAAAAGGTAGTAACTAGTTCCATGTTGTCCACTACTCCCAGCTCCTAGAATATGGCAGACCCTCAAGAATCCTACTGTCTGATAATAGAGCTGAAGACATTCAGAGACTAATGTATTTTTCCTTACTCAAAGTGATGCCTGGTATGGAGCATAGCAGAAGGCTTTCTCTTCTCTTAAAAGTTAAATAATCACTACTTTCATATGCTATCACATTATTACCATTGTTTAGCTTTGACACTCTCAAAGCAAAGTAATAACAAGGCATGGTCTTCATATTTGAAACAGCCAGAGGTAGAAAGGCCACTGGATAAGGAGTTGGAAGTGTTGAATTCTGCTCTTGGCCTGGCTTACGACCATGACCCATAGATCCTGAGAGAAGTCACTTGGCCTTTCTGACCTTCAGTTTTCACCAATTTTTGGTGAAGAAAGGATTGGCCCGGATAATTTCCAAGAACACACTATGTCAGAAAATTCCATGGCTTGTACTCACTTCAGATCTAAGTTAGTCTAGCCTTAAGATGAGCCCTCCCATTTTTTAAATCAGAGGTTATTCTCTTATATTATACCATTAGATGAATGATACGATATGCAGTAAAGTAAGTCAATTTTAGCTTCTGCACTTACTGAAGTGTAGGAGAGCTGCAACATGTTTTTAGTAAAGCTGGCTCTTTATTTTCTTTTTTTAAGTCAAGGAAAGAAAAATGCTGGTTGGAAAGAAAATAGATTCATATAACTAAGAAGAACAGATTGCAAATGACAGAAATTTCTATAAAGCCCTCAGGGAAATAAAACACAAAGAAATATGTAAGCATGTAAGGAAGGAAACGAGCCAGTTTTTGGAGCAGAGGCCTTATTAGACTTTCTGGTACAGAATCTACTTACTTAACTATATCAGATAGTCTACTTGGTCATTCTGGGTCTAATTTTCCCATTTGCAAAATGGGCAGATAACATTTTCTTGTGCATCTATGTGCTAATGCTGACTTTACATTATAGAGGTATAGACATTAGACCAAATGGACTTGCAGAGAATTTTGGGATGTCAGATGACCAAGGGGAGCTAAGGGTCTAATTAGGAAGGAAGACTCTCACTTGTCATTTGACTATTAGTCACAATCAATCAAAGAGTAAGACAATTGTTGTCAATTATTTTCTTAGGTGCTTTTAATTCTTATACACAAAAGTTTGTCAGTCATTTAGCATAAATTTAAAAAGTTGAACAACGATGACTATGAAACTCTAAAAGAGAACACAACCTGAGAAGTGTTGAATTCTAAAAGTACAAGAACAAATAATCCTAGTAAGGAAGAAATGTGGAGGTACTACGTAGACCAAAACATATTACAGGAAAATTTCTAGTCAGCTCGGGTCTCAAAGGAAGTTTACTCATTCTTTCCTGCAAAGATTTTTTTGAACATCTACTAGGTATTTGGCACTATAGTTGGGTGAAAAGCAGAAATATCAAGATGCTTGTTTATGAGAAATTCATATTCATGTAGGAGAGGCAGTTAATGAAAATATGATTGCAATAGAACATAATTGCTTATATAATAGTTATGTACAAGAAGTTCTGTTAGCAAAAGTTTCAGAGCAGCAAATTCTATCTGAAGGATGTGGAGGTGCATTGGAGGAGATAGGAGCTGGGTCATTGCCAGGACAAGACATGCATCCCAGACAGAGGAAATGGCATCCATAAAAGCAAGGTTGTGGGAGAACATGGGCTATTTGATAGGGATGAGTTGCTTAGAACATAGCATGCCCATAGATGGGCATGAGGGGCCTGGGAGTGGAGATACATACAGCAGGAAATATAGACTGGGGTCAGATTGTAAAAAGTTGAGAATATTTAGCTAAGTGATTAGAAAGATAAATCTGGTACCATTATGTGGAACAGAAAGCAGCCAGGGAGACTAGAAGCAGATTGATCAATTACGGCGGCAGTGCAATAGGGTATGGAAACTACGATGAAAGTGTGTGTCAAGGATTTAAGAGACATTTAGAAAGCAAGAGCTATACAGTAGATGAAACATTCTGTGTGGAGATAAGAAGGCAGGAAGAATTAGGAATGGCCGTGAAGTTTCTTTGAGATGATGACATCTCAGTGAAGTAAATAATACTATTGGATGAACAGTCTTAGGAAAAAGAAATGAGCTTGATTGGTGACAAAGATAAGATAGAAAAAAGGTCACATAATAGGAATGAATTAAAAAAATCAAGCTGTTATACCAGCCTAGAATTAGGTTAACATCAGAATGAAGCAAAACTCCAAATTAGAACAAAACAAAAGCCCACCATTTTTGTAGTCTACGTTGTAAAAGGCATTCTAGCAGATAAAAAATGCTAAGAGAAACAAAAATGATACTTTCAGTTATTCAGAGCAAAAAGGCAGTTATGGCGGAGATATGGCTTGCTGGAAGTCAGATGTATCTGGGCTGGAATCCCAGATCCAGCATTTTCTTGCTGTGTGACTTTGGGCAAATGTATTTAATCTCTTGGAACGTAAGTGTTGTCACCTATCAATTATTTCACAGGATCCTAGTCAGAGTAAATTAAACAATTTATGTGAATTATTTGCATAGGTTTGAATTGCTGTTATTTAGTAGTAGTATTAATACTTGAATCTGGAAGTGTATGCCCAGTAAATAGAAAAAAAATAAATGAATGAAAAAAAAGTGAAATAAAAAGCTAAACAACTTTACTAGAGACCATATTTATGGCCTCTACTCTGTGAGGTGTGTTGCCTCAGTAACTGTGCTAATTGTAGTTTGTTATACATTAAAGTCTTGAGATTAGGTTTCAAAATTCTACTTTATAAAAGGCAGAGCTATGATGGGGCAGAGATGGGAGGGGAGGAATGTGAGTTTCTGATAGTACATATTAGCTGCAAGTCCAATATAAATCAACAGTATTCTGTGGTCGCCTTCCTAAAAATCTGATTATAGACAATGTTTACCATGTGTGTGTGTGGGTGTGTGTGTGTATATATATATATATATATGTATATAAAATGTGATATATATATATAAAATATGTATATGTAATGTGATATCTAGCCAGCTAGCTAGCTACATACAAACACACACAATGGAATATTACTCAGCCATCAAAGAAAAAGAAATCTTCCCATTTGAAACACTGATGGACCTTGAGAGCATTATGCTAAGTGAAATCAGTCAGACAGAAAAAGGTGTCTGAATTAATGAATAATAAAGATGTCTCATTAATTAATGAGAGCAGATTGGTGATTGTCAGCAGTGGGGATTGGGGGTTGGGCAGTATGGGTGAAGGTCATTAAAAGTTATAAACTTCCAGTTATGAAATAAGTAAGTCATGGAGATGTTGACTATAGTTAATAATACTCTATTGCATATTCAAAAGTTGATAAGAGTAGATGATAAAAGTTCTCATCACAAGAAAAGAAATTTGTAACTATATGTGGTAATGTATGTAAACTAGATTTATTATGGTGATCACTTTAATTACATAAATATCAAATCATTATGTTATACACCTAAAACTAATATATGTCAACAATATTTCAATGAAAAAACCTTTCAAGTAAAATGTATCTCTCTCAAAGGAGACAATAGTTTTCTCCCTTCTCTGCTCAAGCCATGTCACATCTGGGCTATCATGCTCAGTTCTGGGTGTGTCCAGGGTCTTACTCCAAATTGTATAAAGAAAAGTTGAAATATCTGGAGGTATTTAATATGGAAAAGGGAAAACGTAACAGGAATCTGTAGTATCTAAGTATATGATGCTGGTTACTTGGAAGAGGTAGTGGATATATTTTGCATTAGCTCACATATTGGAAAAGTGTGCTGTCAAGAATTAGAGGGTAAATTTGATTCTTGATTCTTCCACAAGTCATGTGACTTAATTTCTCAACTTAAATTTTGTCATCTCTAGTGTAAATAATTAATCATATTAACCATAGTCTGCTTTACAGGGTTTTTGTGAGGATTGTGTAGTGCCTGGCAGTTTCATAATAGGTTCTAATAAATATTTGTTGAGTCAATGAACAACTGAATGACTAGTCAAATGAGTGAAAAAGTAGGTATTATATCAATATTAGATATAAATATTTTTTCATAACTGTGTAAAAATGAAAGTTACTTTAGGGTGAGTATGGTGACTCCATCACCAGAGAGTGGAATTCAAACATTAGATGACTCCTTTGGAGGACATGAAGTATTTGTGAGTCATGTGTGAACTAGGGGTTGGATTAAATAAACTTTAAAAATTGATTCCAACTTTAAAGTACTAATTCTATGATGTTTGGTTTGGCCTGGATCTACTCTATGGAAATGTGCTCAATGGAAGGAGGACATTGCAGTTTACCTTGTACCACATGGAGAAGCACTATGGAGATGAGAGGGATTAACCACATCTATTGTAGTGTTGTGCATAATATAAACACCTATAGATACTTGGATTCTTGGGCCTCCCCTATGTCCCAGTTATAAAATAATCATATCTGTAAGACCTATATTTCCTTCTCCAGGTGTATCAAAATTTTATTTTGCATCCCAGGTGCCCCTATTATTGATTAACTTCATAACAGAAGGTAATTCATAGCACACTGCATTTCCTTTTCAATTTATAACTGCCCCTGATTATTCACTGGCACTAAGATATTTCTGTTCAGTTAATGATTTTATATTTTTTCAGCATATCAAAACTTATGATTTTCTACTGGATTCCAGGATAAAATGCAACATGTTTACAGATTTAAAATAATGTATTTTCTCACATACAACTACCTCATAATCACTTTCAATACAGGCATGCTAAAAGTTACTTGAATATTTACTCCAATAATATTTTGCTATAAAATTGGTCTGTATCTTATATGGAGGTGGAAAATATGGGGATGCCCTTGGGTCAGGTGCCTTTCTGCTCATTTGAGAGCTTCCTTGTGAAGAAGGGTTACTATTGACTGTCTACCATTTTATTATGCTGACTGGGGCTTCATTTGCACAGACATCCAAACTATTTGCATTTGACAATTGAAGACGTGAGCTGGGGTGAAAGCCGCACTGCTTCCTTCTGTTTATTGTTTGAAAGCTGACCATGAGACCAAGGGGCATTAAAGGAAAAAATGAATTTTAGGACCATCGAGAATGAGGAATGGTAAACTAAGGAAAGAAATGACAAGCAGGTCAACATGAGCAAAGCTGGTGAGAGATGATGACAAGATGGCACTGCACAGCCTAATAGAGCTTTGAAAGGGGAGCCACTCAGATGTGGTAGAGGGAAAGGAAGTCGTTGTGGAGATTCGGGTGGCCCCTTTCCTCCCAAAGTCATTTAACATCAAACATGACTGGGAAGAGCTGAACTGTGCTCCCTTAAAATTCATATGTTGAGTCTTAATCTGAGTACCTCAGAAAGTGAATTTACTTGGAGATAGTGTCTTTACAGAGGTAGTCAAGTTAAAATGAAGTCATTAGGGTGGGCCCTGATCCAAAATGACTGGTGTCCTTATAAAAAGGGGAAATTTGGACACGGTCAGGCACACAGGGAAAGTGCCATATGAAGATAAGGGCAGAAATTGGGGTGATACTCCTACAAGCTAAGGTATGATAAAGTTGCTAGCAAGCCATCACAGGCTAGAAAGGCACAGAACTAATTCTTCCTCATGGCCTTCAGAAGGAACCAACCCGGATGACACTTTAATTTTGAGCTTGGAGCCTCCAGAACTGTGAAAAGATGGATTTCTGTTTAAACTACTTAGTTTGGGGTACTTTGAACTAATACAACTATGAAGCCATAAAGTGAATGGAAGCTCAATTAAGTTCTCATTTTCCCCTCAAACATGACTCTGACGCTTTCTCAAATCCACTTTCCCACTGGTTGACGTTCCCTACTTAGTCCCCACTGCATAGGTTTAATGCACACCTTGGGAACCGAGGTGTTTTCTTCTCAATAATGGCAATGAGAGAAAGCTAACCTCAGATATGAAAGTGCGGGCAAATTGCACTGAGGAAGAAGACACTGGGCTTGAATTGGAACTTCCTATTGGATTTCATGTAGTCTGCACCAAGGAGAGAGGATTAGATATGTTTATAGGGGTTCGTTTGCATACGTTCCTACCTCAGGAATTGGGTTCTCAAAATATTATTTTTAAAGATGTTTAAGAAGAAAAATGGTAGATGAAATAAGAATTGGGTTCTTCAAGAATAAATATCAGGTTTATATGACTGTGTGGTGGTTACAGAATGAGAATGTGTTTCCAGCGATTAGCAGGATAGACCAAAATCCTCTGGGCAAAGCAGACACTTGACTCCACCACAGTGGATTTGATAACATTAGTTTCTTTGCTCTGTTCCTGTTTGGTTTCCAGACCAAATGCTTTTAAATATTTATCATCCAAAATAGTTTGAATTTTAATGCTTATTAGAATGACAATTGTTTTCAAACAGGCTTGAAATTAATTTCTAAAATAAATTTAGTTTCTGAAACGGAGTTGTTTCTGCTACTCATAATATAGCAGTTTCCTTTAGCTTTTGGCGAGCATTCATACAGACAAATAATCTTCATGTTTGTCCTTTTTCATTTAGTGAATTTGATATGTGATTAGTATTTTAGTCATAAAAATACAAAATGAAAATCTGAGGCAACTACTCCTGAGATGTTACAAAACATTAAAAAATTCTCCCTGCTAAACTGTATCACCAACTCTTAATTGAAAATGTCCGTAATGATAGCACTTTTAATGGCTAGTACAGAGTTAAAGAACAATCATAAAATCTTGCTATCACTTTGGTCAAGAAAACAACTATAATGGCTTTTAAAAAAATTACTTTTCAACAATTAATGGCAAAAGTATCTCAAGGTTTAAATATATCATGCATTTTAAACTTTTATTTTGAGATAATTATAGATTTACATGCATCAGTAAGAAGCAATATAGGAAGAACCTGTGTATGCTCTGCAGTTTGCCCCAATGGTAACATCTTGCACAACTGTAGTAGAATACCACAGTCAGGATACTGGGATTTATATAGTCAAGATACAGAACAGTTCCATTACCATAAAGGTCTCTCATGTTGCCTTTTTATAGCTACACCCATTTTTCTCATGGTTCCACCCCCTTTAGCCCTTGGCTACCATTAATATGTTGTCCATTTCTTTAATTTTATCATTTTAAGAAGGTTATAGAAATGGAATCACATAGTATATAATTCCATACGTCTCTGGAGGAAATCCATCTTTTCTGTTATAAATCATGTTATTCAGGCTATTGTGTGTATCAGCAGTTTGTTTCTTTTTGTTGCTGAGTAGTATCCCATGGTACAAATACAGCACAGTTTGTTTAATGATTCACCCTTGGAAAGACATCTAGATTGCTTCCAATTTTTGGCCATTATAAATTAAATTGCTATAAACAGTTGTGTATAGGTTTTTGTGTGAACTTAAGACTAAATTTCTCTGCAATAAGTGTCCAAGAGTACAATTGTAGGTCATATGATAGTTGTATATTTAGTTTTATAATGAAACTGTCATGTTGTTTCCCATAGAGGCTGTACTATTTTACATTCCACCAGCAATGTATGAATGATACAACTTCTCTGCATCCTCACCAGCATTTAGTGTTGCCATTATTTTTTATTTTAGTCATTTTTTATAGGTATGTAGTGATTTATCTCATTATGGTTTAATATGCATTTTCTTAATGGCTAATGATATTGAGCATCTTTTAATGTGTTTATTTGCCATTCTCTTTTGCACACCTTCAAATTGGATTATTTGATTTTTTTACTGTTGAATTCTAAGAGATATTTATATAATCTAAGTACTAGTCCTTTGTTGGATATGTATTTACAAATATTTTTCTCTTGCCCTGTTACTTGTCTTTTCATCCTTTCAAGAGAATCTTTCACAAAAGTTCTCTATTTTGATAAGTCTAATTTACCAATAACAGAAAAATAAGAGGAAAATCTTCAAATACTAGGATAATCCATGAATCAAAAAAGAAGTCTCAAGGAAAATGAAAAACTATATTGAACTGAATGAAAATGAAAATATAATATAGCATAACTTAGGGAATACAGCAAAAGCAGCATTGAAAGATAAATTTATAACACTAAATTTATGTATTAATTATGTATTATTATATAATTATTCATTAAAGCAATTAGACTTATAAATCATGTTATTCCACAGAAGTTGAAGAAAACATCACGATTTCAGTTTCTAAAATTTGTTGAGGCTTTTTTATGGCCTATGATATGGTCTATTTTGGTATATAATCCATGGGCACTTGAAAAGAATGTGTATTCTAGTTGTTGGTGGATGGATGTTCTATAAATGTTGGTTAGCTCCTGTTGGTTGATGCTGTTATTGAGTTCTATATATGCCTGCTGACTTTTCTGATAGTTGTCTATCAACTGCTGAGAGAGAGGAGTTGAAATGTTCAACTGTAATGGTGGATACGTCCATTTTTCCTTTTAGTCATATCAGTTTTTGTTTCATATATTTGGCAGCCCCGATGTTTGGTGCATATACATTCATGATTGCTATGCCTTCTTCATGAATTGACCCTTTCATCATAATAATCCCTGTCTGTCTCTGGTAATTTCCTTTGCTATGAAGTCTACTTTGTCTGATATTAATATAGTCACTACTACATTCCTTATATTAATATTTGTGTGATATAACTTTCTCCACCTTTTGACTTTTAGCCTGCTATGTCATTATATTTGAAGTGAGTCTGTAGATAGCACATAAGTGAATCATAATTTTAAATTCATTTTGCCAATCTCTGTCCTTTAATTGGTGTAGTTAGAGCATTTATATTTAATAGAATTACTGTTTTGTTAGGTCTTTGTCTGCAATTTTATTTTTTATTTTGTTCTCTTTTTTTTTTAATTTCCTTTCCTACTGAAATATTGTTTTAGAATTCCAGTTCAATTTTATCTAGTGTTTTTGGCACATCTTTTTGTATAGCTTCTTTAGAAGTTACTCTAGGTATACACACACAGTCACAGACACACACACACACACACTTATAATTACCTACATTTCAATTGAACATAAAATGCATATGCCAGTAGATAGCAAACAATTTCAATCTGGTGTTTTCATTTTATGCTTAAAGTGTACAAATCTTACATTTGGAAGGTTATTAGTTATTGATTAAATTTCCTTAATAGATATAGACCTATTCAGATAGTTTGCTTCATCTTGTATTATTTTGCCATATTGTATCTTTCAAGGAATTGGACCATTTCATCTATGTTATCAAATTTGTGGGTATAGAATTGTTCACAGTATTCCTTTATTATCCTTTTCATTTCAGTGGGATCTATAGTGATGTTCCCTCTTTCATTTCTGATATTGGTAGTTTGTGTCCCTTGTCTTTTTTTCTTAGTTACCCTGTCTAGAGGCTTATTGATTTTATTGATCTTTTCAAAGAACCAGTTTTGGTTTAGTTGATTTTTTGTTTTCACTTTCATTGATTTCTGCTCTAATTATTACTATTTCTTTTCTTGCTTTGTTTGGATTTAGTTTGCTCTTATTTTTCTAGTTTCCTAAAGTGAAACTTAGACAACTAACCTTAGACCTTCCTTCTTTCATAATATATGCATTCAGTGTTATAAATTTCCCTCTAAGCACTATTTGCACTGTATCCCACAAATGTTAATACTTTTTAAATTTAATTCAAATATTTAAACATTTTCCTTTAGATTTTTTTCCTTGACTCATGTATTTAGAAGTATGTTGTTTAATCTTCATGTAGTTTGAGATTTTCCAGTTATCTTTATGTTACTGATTTCTAATTTAATTCCACTGTGGTCTGAGAGCAGACATTGTATTATATCTATTATTCTGAATTTGTCAAGGTGTGTTTTATGGCCTAGAATGTGGTCTATATTGGTGAATGGGCAATAATAAAACAAGAATGTATTTGATTATGTTTGATTATGTACATGTCTTATGTGTGTGTTTATGTATATATATATATATGTTTATGTTTGCTTTATATAAGCAAAGTGAATAAAATCAATGTAAGAGTAAGAGATGGGGAAAGAATTTAAGATTTTTTGCATTATAAGGTACTCACACTACTTCTATAGTGTTATTTGAAAGTGGACTTGGATTAGTTGTAAATGTAATTTGGAAACTTTAGGGCCACCACTAAAAAGAAAGTATAAAAAAGGAAGTATAACTGACATGCTAAGAAAGGAGAGAAAATGGAATTATATAAAATGACCGATTAAAACCACAAAAGGCAGAAAAAGAGTGGAAGATTGCTATGACTTTGTTAACATCTGTAAAGTAGAGCACAGGGTGCTAGATGCTGAATTGCAATTCAAAAGACCACAAGAGAAATTGAAATAGAGAAGTTTCTTAAAAGTCCTGAAGGAAGTACATGGTATGCCCCCAGGGGTCACATGGGGATGTCAAGGTAGGATACTGGCAGAGAGAGAGAGAGAGACAGAGAAACAGGACCTGGGGCAGATACCTTTATTAGGGTCCATGGGTATTGTTCAGATTGGGTAATTTCTATCATCCTATCTTCATTTCACTGATTCTTTCCTCTGCTCCCTATGTTATGTTGTTCAGCCCCTCTGCTGAGTTTTTAAAATTTTATTGTATTTTGCAGTTCTAAATTTCTATTTGGTTCTTCTCATACCTTCTATTATTTATTGAGACTATTTTTCATTTGTTTTAAGGGGTTTATAATTGTTCATTAAAACACTTTTATGATAGCTGTTTTAAAATCTTTGTCATATAATTCTAATATCACCAGCATTTCTGTATTAGCTTCTATCAGTTGTCATTTTTCCCATTTGCTTCTAAGTATCATCATCGATATGGTGAAATGAATTCTTGGGAAGCTGAAGGGGTCTTCTCTCCATAGATGTCTCAGGAAGTTCAAAGCCTCTTGAATTTCATTTAATTGAATAAGAGAGGGCCCTAACTTTATCCTATCTCTAGGTTAGGCACTCTAACATAAGTCCATATTCATCTTTTCACCAACCATCTCACACTCCTTTCCAGATTCTTTTCTCAAACAGAACCCTCTTTTAGCAGAGTGCACACAAATTTTATACATACACAGTTTTGATGATGCTAAGAGGTATGGGTATATTTGTGCTTATGGCATTTGTATGAGTATTAGATTATAGTCTTGTCCCCTCCTACACATGCACCATTTTAAGAAAGTCATAGTCAGAATGATAAATGACCCATGCCTTCCTTTAGGGCTGCACAGAAAGACACTTTCATTTTGCCCTGCTCCAAAAGATGAAAGGTATAATGAGTATACTATAAATGATTGAATGAACTACAAGTCAGTTGCTCTGAACTCTGTATCAATCCCACTTTCAATACAGAATGGAAGATGTCCTATGCCTCATTTAGCTACCAAGTGGTATAAGCTGTTACTCTGTTATTCTCCAGAATTATAAAGGATTACAAAACTTAATGTATAAAATTCATGCAATAAAATGCTGGCTGCCAAGCAAAGGAGACACTTCTGGTAATTTAAAGAGAGTAACTTTTAGAATGAACTGCAAACTCATTTTTCAGTTTGAAATACAATTGAAATATATGCTCCCCTCCCTTGCACCAGAATATTTCACTAAACTCCTAAAAGATGCATTTTGAAAAGTTTTTACAGTTAAAAACTCCCATAGGCTTGGAGTAATATGAGTATTTCTAATTTCTGTTTAAAAATCACCTCCCTATATTATTAGCTCACTAGGAGAACAAGCAGGGAGGGATCCCAGGAAGCGAAGGAGTAAACAGTTGCTGTCCAGTCCCTGCCCAACGGCCTCTGTGCTGTGAGGGTAAAGCTTGGAGGGGTTACAGCAATATGTGCTTTTGAATTTGTGCACCACTGAGAGCCTGGTGCATTTCAGAAATGCTAATCCAGTTAACTCACCAGAGAGTGGCCCTCTGAGCAACAGTAAGAACAGTACAGGAATGACTAGACTTACAAGTTGTTTTCTTGAAGTTCTGATGTTGCTGGAAGGGGACTGTGGAAGCCAACCTGACCAGTGTGTCTGCAAAGGGACGATGGTGAGGGAGGACAGTAAGAGCAGCATGATTCAGGTCATAGTGGGTGCCAAGTTTGGGATTTGGTCAGGAAGCTTGCCGCAAAGCTGTCTGGGCAAGTCGCCAGATGGGCCAGTAAGCTGTGAGGTAGAGCAGGACAGAGGAAGCCTAGAATGGCCTCTGAGGCTCCTTATCATACTCACTGCCAAGAAGCTGACTTAAAGGTTGTCTCACTGGTTGTCTTACAGAATCTGAGCTTAGGTCAGGCAGTGTTTTTGGGTCATTGACTTTTAGTAGCTACATTTGGTTTAATATAAGTGTTCTAGTTAATGATTAGGAACCAAGCCTTTGACCCAAACAAATCTGATTCAAAAACAAACCCTGTCACTACAAACTTGCGTTTGTTTCCTTGTTAATTTTACAAAGCTCTTTTCCTCATCTTTCAAAGGAGAGACAATACAACTCCCTCATAGGGTTGATGCAATCACTAAATGTGATGATCTGTTGAAGTGTTTGGCACATGCTAAACAATCAGTAGTAATCATTGATAACAGTTGTCATCATCACATTATTAGTTAACTTAATTATTTATATGAAATAAATTTTTAATATCTTGTTTCAATTGTGATAGTTATTCAAAAGGAAACTTCAGACAGACTAACATACGATGTAGTTTGATAATTTGTTGAGTAACAGAGTATTTTATTAGGTATCTGAACACAGCAGTAGTTAGCTTTGTCTGTCCCTGGGTAACTCTTGTGAAAAATGGCAAAGCTCCTGGACACCTGCTCCCTAGGTGGGGCCATGCTGGGATTTGACTCCTGCACAGAAATGCTTCTGCTGCAGAAGTTTCCTGCCAGATCATCTAAGTTTTAGAACACTTTCAGCCAACAAGTATATAAAACAGGCATTCCCAGTTTTGGGGGAAAGGCCAAGCAAAGGTGGGAAGTGGGTGATTAGCGAACACAGCTATTGGAAAAGATAAACAAATCAAACACACCTTCCTTTAAGTCAGAGGCAAAAGATGTTGACTTAAATGAAATTGAAATTTGCCATCTAGATTTGGAGAATGTGCTGAACTGTGGCGGAGGGCGTGGCCAAAACCAAGGCTTTTGGCCTTTCCCCCTTCCCAGACAGGGTTGGCTTTGCTGTGTGGGGCGTCTGAGGACTAGCCCTCCCCCGGGTCCGACCGCCCCAGGGCGCAGCCTCTGATCACAGCTGGGCCTGGTGGATGTTCCTCCACTGCAGCGGCTGCTCAGCGCCGTCTCTCCGGGGAACCGCAGTGACTCTCCCAGGCACCTGGGTCCTCAGCCCCTCGGGCCTGGCCTCCTTGCTTGTCCTCAGAGCCTTTCCCCCGCCCTCCTCCCAGTGTGTTCAGCAGCAAGAGCACTGTTTCCCTGCACGACACTCGTTATGCCCCGGACAGAACTTCTCAGCGGTGCTTGGAGCACGCACTGTAAAGGAATTTGGGGATATGCTATTGAGGAAGCCTATAACCAGAAGCTGAGAAGATTCACAATCAAATTGTAATAAATCTACCGAGACTCCTTAAAGAGAAGACACCCAGGAAAAGCCTGATTGCTGGAAAAACTGCTTTGCAAATGAGTGGTACGGCTGCTGAGTCTCTGCGAAGACAGCAGTACTCTCTGAGAGACCCATGGTGCAGCCTAGCCACCTGTCAGTCTGCCCAGACAACTGGCCGGTGAATTATCATGCTGCATGTGTCATCTCTCTTGGGAGAGTTTCGGGAAGGATTCGGGTCTGAATGCTGATGTGGAAAGTAAATACAATATTCCAGTTTGCTCTTCTCTCTCCATTCTTAACCAACTGCTCTGGCCCATCTCCCAGATTTATGCTTTTCCCTGTTGGTTCTGCCTACATCCACAGCCTTGAACAGAACAGAGTTGCCACCTAGATTTGGAGAATGTGCTGAACTGTGGTGGAGGGCGCTGAGCCCCCGCTGCAGTGGAGGACATACAATTCTATCCCGTTTTCATCTTGAAAGACCAAATTAATAAACCAGTGAATGCCATTTCGTGTGATGACAAATATGATTTATAACTTTAAATTTTGAGATTAAAATGGAATATTGAAAGCTAGACACTTTTGAAATAAGTTCATATGGATGGTTTAGAGATATCTATGCATACTCCATTTGTTGATTTCACTGAAGATTATAATGGACTATATTATAATATTTGATGAAGTTTTAAAGTAGCATTATTCTCATGAAAATTCACAGGACCATGATTATATGCTAGAGTATTTCTCTCATTACTTTTAAAATAACAAAGTTTGACTTCTCTTTGCTTAGTCTCAAATCAGTGATCCAGAGGCATATCAGAATAAGATAATTCCTTATGTTATACCAGATCACATTCTGATCTTCTCGGTGTGAAATTTAGACTTTGTAAATGAAAAGCAAATAACTTTTCTTTTGAGGTGCAGACACAGAGTTGCTTAACTGTTTCTCAACTGATTCTCTGGTGAGAAGAAATAGGAATGCTCCAACTTAACAGCTGGCACATTTTTAAAAAGACTTCTTTTTCTAAAGACTCCTTTTTCTATTTATCTTCAGGCCTAGTTTAAAAAGCTTCAACAGGCCTTAAGATTCAATGCTAAGCAACACAAAATCATAGCGTTTGAAGGAGGAAAGGGTATGAGCACATTAAGTTTCTCAGCATGTTGTGACTTGCCCTAAGTCCCAGGAGTGGGAGCTGAATTAATGGTCAAGGATTTCCACTTTGGCCAGAGGTCACTGTAATTCCCCATTTGGCTTCACATCTGAATGCTCAGGCACATGTAAAGCAATGCTGGCCAGTCAGGCTTCTTCAGGTAGCACAAAGCTTGGGCTTTTATCAGTAAAGAGTTTAGGCTCTAGGGGCTGTGTGACTTCAGGCAGACTGCTAAACTTCTCTGTGTAATAAATTACGTGTTGTGCCTCACTTGAGGATAAGTGAATTGGTATCTATAAAGTGAAGAGGAGAGTGTTGGCACATATTAAAAGCACAGTAAACTTTAACTCTTATTCCTTCATTTCCATGGTCTGCCTTTTAAAAGAACCATTCATTGGAGCTGGGAGGGGACTTAGACTCTTCTAGTTCAGTATCTTTCTTTTACAGAAGAGAAAACTGAGGCTTAGAGAAAGGAAGAGTGTTCTGAGCTAATCTGTGACAGACCCAAATCTCTAAATTGCCAGTTCAGGGTGATTTTTACTGTATTAGCTTCCTTCTGAATAAACCTTTGTTCCTCTTCTGGGTAGGAGACCGAATCTGGTGGCTTGGATATACACTGCCACCACCTGGGTTCAGAGTTCAGGCCATCCAACCTCAGGTCAAGTGCCATAATGATTCTCTTGTACCATCGCAATAACGTACTAACTAGTCCCCCTCATCCTGCCCTTGCCCCCTTCAATCTAGTCTCAGCTCAGCAGCTTAGAGTGTTTTTGCTTGGTTTGCTTGACCAATCCTTATGCCTTCTCCTCTCTCATTTCATCTCCAGTTGCTCTTGTTTGTTCTACTCCAGCCCCAGTGCCTTCCTTGCAGTTCCTCGTACATGCCAGGCACTCTCCAATCTCAAAGCTTTGCATTTGCTGTTTCCTTTACTTGGAATGCTTTTCACCATATACTTGCATGGTTTGCATTTCTTTCAGATTTTTGTTTACACGGCACCTCAATGGAGCCTGCCCCAACCATTCTACTGCAGGTGCAATCATCTGGCACTTTCCAGTTTCCTTTCCTGCTTCTTCTACTCATGGCATTTATGATTTATAACATATTCCCTATCTCGTTAGGTAGTTTATTGTCTACTTTTCTTTAGTAGAATGGAAATATCATGAGGGCTTTTTCTTGCCTCTATCTCCAAAGTCTAGAATAGCATCTGACCCCAAGGAGTACCTGACAGATGTTTGATGTATGCACGAATGTGCAGTGTTAATGGGACCTCTGGGATACTCTAATGGGTGTGTTTCCTTAGGGATTTTTGTTACAGACTAAAACTAAGCATAGTGTGGAACTCTTAATTAAAGAGTCTGTGTAGCATGGGGCTTTCTAGCACAAGAGAATTTACCTTTTTTTAAAAACCTAATCTTATTTTTCGATTTGCATAGCTAAACCCACATACATATATCTTTCTTGAATTAATTACTGGACAGGAAATATTCTGTGAAGCTTAGCCAAAATAAGAGCCACTTTCCTAAAACTGTATAAACGATATATTTTAGTTCTGGCGAATTAGGAAACAACTCAATTGTCGCATTCTTTCTCTTTCTGGGTTCTTAGAGAAATCTCAAAGAAAACAGGATGTACATAGGAGGTCAGCACTCCTGAATCAGATTTCATCTTGATAGGCTTTTTATATACCTGTAACAAAGTGGAGCCTGAAAATTGCGTTAGGAAATGGGGATTCTGACAGACCCTTTAACTACATGGATCTAGGAGGTGCTGCTATAATTCTGCAGCTTCAGATGAAAACTTCAAGTGTTTTCATTAGGTACACCAGCTGTTTCTATTATAGATAACAGATCTCCGAGGTGGTGATACTGATATCAACTTCTACTGGGCTTGGAACACAGTGTAGCTTGTACAATTAGGCTTTTTTAATTATTTTTTTCCGCACACTCAAATTAACTCTGCAGCAGTAAAAGGAAATTACTTACTTGCTACCGGAATTGTCTGAAAGTGGTATGATCACCCTTTGTAGAGTCACATTAACCAAATTAAAAGCCCTTGGGAAAAATTTGGCACCCTGTTCCTTCCCATTCACATTTTCCTAAAGACCTCTGAGGAGCTTCCATTTAGAAAGCTGGGATCGTTACCAGGGCTTTTAATTTGGAAAGATGGGCTGCTCCCAGTGAGTCTTTCTAGACACCCAGTGGTTGGGTGGAGTGACTCTGCAGCATTCTGATCTTGGAGGCCTTGACATTACTGTCCTCCTGACTCGTGCTCACTTGCAGGTTTATTTTCTGGTCTGGGACACAGATCCATGGCTCTGCTGCTGAAACTTGTCTCCAAGACGGATGCTATCATTTCATTCTCTCCGTGAAATCATGTATCATTCCTCCTTAAAGAAGTGGAATCTATTCCTCCAGGCCTGTGAATTTAGGCTGGCCTTTGGCTGCTTTGACCAACAGGATATGGTGGAAGTTGCCAGCCAGTTCTGGGCCTTTAAGAGGACTGATGGTTTCTACTGCCTTTCACTTGAAATACTTCCTCTTGAAACCCAGCTGTCATACTGTTTCAAGCCAATTCACAAGAGAGGCCATATTTAGGCACTCCAGTCAACTGTCTCAGTTGACTCATGCCAACTCTGAATCACAGGAGTGAGCCATCCTGGAGTCCAGTACACTTTTGCTTTCAGCCCCATGCACAGAAGCCATCTGATTAAACTGCATGAGAGAGACTGAGCAAGAACCACCCAGCAGAGTCTCGTCAACTCAGAGAACTCTGAGAGAGACTATTGAATTATTGTTCGAAACCACTAAATTTGGTATAATTTGTAACACAGCAGTAGATAACTGCAGTAGGGGCAAAGTGAGAAGCCACAGGCTAAGTGCTCCGATGAACACGGGCATCAAGAAAACTAGATTAGAGTGAGCTGGACTTGGTAGTCATCTGCAAGATGTAGACAGGTGTAGACAAAGGTCAGTCGCTCATCTACCTTTTGGGCTGCTCTTGGAATTTCATAACTGGGTTGTTCCATTATCACTTGGATTTGTAAATACAAATATTTGCTGTACAAATATAAATATTTCTCGGAGGGATAATGATATAAACCAGGGTACAACAAACCTTTACTGTGTAGGGTCAGATAGCAAATATTTTAGGTTTTGTGAGCTATCCAATATTTGTGGCAACTACTCAGCTTGGCCAAGGTGACATAGATGATACATAAATGAATGACATGGTTGTGTGCAATAAACTTTGCTTAGAAAAAAATTGACCTGAGGGCTGCAGTTTTCTGACCCCTGTGCTAAATAATTATGTGTATAGTCAGCAGAGAAACTTGATTATAGGGCTTGACGCTCATCAGCATTGGTTTACTTCTAGCTCCGTTTCCTCTTGCTATTCCCTCATCTCCTTTGTAGGGTTCTCTTCCTAAGTTTGATCTGTACTCTTCAAGGCTCTCTTCTCTTCTTATTCTTTGCTCTTTCTCAGCCAGTCAGATGATTTCAGCAAACATCAATTTGCCAATGATTAAGAAATCTCTCTCTATTCAGTGTTTATCTGGCACTCCAGGATCTTGTATTTCCCTTTGGATATCTTGCCAGCAGCCTAAGTTCAATGCACTTTTGTGCCAGGTATTAGCCTCTAGTCTCTTAACTCCAAACCTACTCTTCTATAATTAGCTCTGTGATGCTGGGGCTGGAACTCTGCAAACCCACTTCCGTTTGGCCAACTGTTAGTCTCTGTCAAGAGGGACCAATAAGGGATGCAGCAATGCCAAAGGAGGAAGGAGGGACTGGCTGCTGACTTCCTGTCTGCTCAGGGTCCCTAAGAGCATTTCTTCACCAAAGCTTCTTTGCTCCAGAAACATGTTTTTTTTGTAGTAGCATTTGAATGTAGTTTTTCCAAAAGTTACAGAATTACCTCCATTACCCTCCTGCCCCATGGAGTCACCCCCTCCCACTAGCATCAGTGGGTTGGTGCCCCTTCTCAGAATCTGGGTCTTAGTCCTTCAGGGCCCCTCTTCCAAGCTCAAGACACTAGATCCAGCTGAGCAGCACGTCCTATTGGGAGGTCTTGAGTTTGTGCCCAGCAAGGCCCCTGCTCCAGGTTTCTAAGTTTTATTAATTTCAGTCTGTTAGATTTCCCAGCCCTAAGGCTTAGTAGCTGCTTCCTTTAATTGCTTCCTCTGTGATAAATTATTGGTTGTCCTTTGATTTTTCAGTTATCTAGTTAATAATTTCATACCTAGTTAATGATTCTTTATATTAAATTACCTTTCAAATATCTGGCATGGTTTCTGTCTCCTGATTGGATTCTGAGGGAGTTTATATTCTCAGCCAAAAGCTGCTCCCCTAAAGTGTTTCCTACTTTAAGTGGAATAAGCAAACTCCCTGCTTCCCGCCCAATGGCTCAAACCCAATGTCTGGGCATCATTCTAACTTTTTCTATTCTCTAAACTCCCATATGCCATCTGTGAACAAGGCCTGGAGGTTTGGTTTCCTGAGTACTTCTTATATCTGTCTGCCTCTCTCCCTCTGTACGCCCACTACCATAGATCAAGTCACCACCTTATAACTGACCTCCCCACATTTCTGTAGCCTTTCAGTCTGTTCTTCTACTGCAGCCCTAGAGATGTCTAAAAGCACTTTTCAGATAAATACTTTCTGAAACATTCTAAGTCCTTAACATAATTTATAAGTCCTTCTTTGATTTGACTTCTCCTGACTCTGCATTTCATTCTGAAATATGTTCCTTGCTCCTTTGTCAGGTTTTCAATGTGCCATGCTTTCTTTGCATTCTTGGTACAAACTTTTTCCCCTGGGTAGAGATCTCCTTTTTTGCCTGGATAACTACTACATACTCTTTAAATGTTGTATAACACCATCTTTCTTCGAGATGGCTTTTTCAACCTTCCAGACCAGATTATACTCCCGTGTTTGTCTCTATAGACCATTGAACATCCACTTTTTTTTACTATAATATTCAGTAAACTTATAAGCAGCTGTTTAGTAACTGTCTTCTTTCCTAGATGGTAAGGCTGTGTTTGTCTTTGCCAGTAAAATACCCTAAACACCTAGTCTTCTTATGGGCACAGTAGATATTCAACAAGTACTTGCTGAGTTCAGTTGATTTCTGTTCTAGATGTTTATCATGGGGTCTCTGAGTTGATCACAGAAGACACACGTTTCCTCAGAGGCATCAGAATCCCTCACGGCTGACTGTTTCCTCTGAAACCGTAGGCTCCTTTGGTTTGTTCTTCTCACACCCCCTGACACCATTCCCTTTGTGGGTTCTTAGGGTGATTGGAGAAGACTGAGTGGGGAGTAGACTGATAAGAATTTATTACTTTTAGCTGGGCTGAAGACCCAACATGACTTTCTCCTCTACTGTCAGAGGGCCCTGCTGTGTCACACAAGTCTGAGTACCTGAGGCCAGGTGTCTCTTCGCGTTTGTTTTATTAACTCAGGCAGCAGAAGAGATGTTCCTCAACCTCTAACAACCATTCTGTTACTCTTTCATCTAAAGCATTGATGTGCTAGTTTCTTTGAGTTCCATGAAACGTAGCCATCATTTCTCAAGTGACAGACTATGGGGGAAAGGGGTGGGGAGTGGGTGGAATGTTTTAAACATGCACTGACGAAAGGGCTTTAAAAAAAATCTATAATAATCAATAATGAAGAAACAGATAAAGAAAATAGAATGTGAAACTGGGCATGATAAGAAGACCCATAAACACATCTGCCCACAGTCTCTTGGACAAGAAACAGACCTGCGGGAACAGATTAAATAATCCATATTTGATTTTGGTTGCACTTTTCAGAGAGAGCTCTGCATGTATTTAAAAAGGAAACGAACAATAAAACAACCCTAAGAACTTACTTTTCTTATCTTTTAAACGGATTTGACCCAAGATGGACATTTTCTCTGAGGACAATATATCTTTTTCCTTCAGCTGTAAGTTTTACCTTTTGGATCGCATTCCACACACGTTCTTTATCGGTTCTCCTTCCTCCAAGGGTGTCCATAGCATCTGCCATTAGTGACTGCAGCTGTGGCACCGAGATAAAAATGAGCCGTGTGGAATTCACACAGAAAGAGCTTCTATAAATACACAGATTAAAACCTAATTAAAAAATCATTTGTACGCTGATGATTTTATTACTCATCTTTCCGACAATGAACACTGCCACCTCATCTTTGCTTCAGTCATTACTGAATATTATTGCAGGTATAAAATATTGTAACAGTGAAAAGATTCTTCTTGAAAATCTGTAGGAAACATATAGGTTTTAATGGAGTGAGTGCCGATGTTTTGTAAAAACAGATTTAGGTTGTAAAGAATGAAGGCAGTAGTGAACTCCCTCAGGAAATGGCATGTAGTACATGAATGCGCGTTAGTATTTTCTCCTGAGGCTAATGTATCATGATTCTAGACATCATGCAAAAGCTCACCGAGGATAATGCTAAAATTGTGCTGTTTTATTGCCTCTTAAAGAATCTAGCTCATTTAAGTTCTTTTGCTATTCTTTTCTTTTCTAAAATTTCATAATAACTAAGCTTTCTTTTTAGGTTCCATTCAAAGGCAAGTTTAAAACATTCCACCCATTGCCCCAAACTGCCATATTCCAATTTAAAACAATCCTAAGAACATTGCTGCAAAGTAATGAAGCCATGTCAAGCCGTATGATGTTCAAAGGTATAAAAGGAAGTTCTCTAAAATAGAACAAATGCCAATTCAGCTTACTGTGGCATCAAACAGTTTTAACCGTTAGATAATCTTTCTGTATTTTAGATATTGCAGAGCTTAAGTAGGCAGGAAGAGAGTTGAGTCACTCAAAACTCTTCTGTGGAATAGTCACTGTTTATGTGTAGCATCATAAAAGGTATCCCTGGGTTTTATCTTCTAGGTTAGCCCATGCTTGAGAGTTGGAAAATAAAATCTATTACTTTAGGTGATAAAATCTTACAAGATACATGATTTTTAAATATTTGGTTGTATATATACATCCACATACATTAAAAATTTTTTTCTAGTAGGCATATAAATTATGAAAATATTCCATGAAATCCTATTTCCCAAGGTTTCAGATAGTGGAATACTGCACTAGCATGTTAGAAAGGGAGGTTAATAATCCTAGCTTGGTGCTTT
Organism: Smutsia gigantea; assembly: GCA_032199065.1. Classification (NCBI taxonomy): domain Eukaryota; kingdom Metazoa; phylum Chordata; class Mammalia; order Pholidota; family Manidae; genus Smutsia; species Smutsia gigantea. The sequence goes on along the minus strand of JAVSCE010008520.1, from coordinate 838,110 downwards.
TTGGGTATATCAGGAAGACAGGACCAATATTGTGCCAAGTTCTTAAATTAACATTTTCTTTGCTTCCTCTTATCTTACAGGAGCATTAATTATCTAAAATTGGCTATAATATGCACTTTGAAGGCTCCACTTAATGCACCCTGAATGCCTTATGAATGGTAGGATAAACAGCCTTCTAGAAGGTGTTCCACTGCACAATGATAAAGGTTTAAAAAGTATTATTGTCAGTTTGACTTAGTAATTCCTTTATTAATAGACTTTTTTTATAGTTTCAATCTTAGGATGCATAATTATAGTTGGCTAGTCAGACCATTTTATATGCTTCCTTTGAATATCAATACTTAATACACTTTTACAGGTTCAGATGAACGGTATAAATGTTGGCAGTTCATTTCTTGATTGATTAATTTGTTACAACTTTAAAAGCTCAAAAGCTGGGGTTCTTTTAGGTATCTGAACATTACAGGTGATCAGTTTGGACTGTTCTCATTCTTGCTACCTTCAATTAAAACCTCAAAGTATAGAGCCCTTCCCTACAACACATTAGGATCTGCATATGGAATAAATTTTACCTTTCCTCCAATGGCTAGCACACTGTTTAAATTGTTTTTCAAATGAGATGCTATCATTTCTAATATTAATTATGGCTATAATATACACACTTGTTTGAAGATTGCTTCTGAGAGATATTCCTCCAACTAGTTTTTGACGGGCTGTGAGTTTTCTGAGTTAACTGGTCAATTTGGTTTAAAAAACACAGCCATTTGACTACATTTCCTCAAATAAAACTACTTTACTTAACTGTACTCCTGTGCATGTGTCAGTACTGCCAACATATATGTGACCCTAGAAGTGAATGAAAAATCTCTAAGGACTATTTTGAAGGGTCTGTTTCCTATACAGCAATTACTCTTTTGTCCTCTCATTTTTCCATAGGAGAGGATCATATACATATTAACATATCCTGGAGCTTAAGAGACAGTTTGTTATAATTTCACTTTACTTAAATAGGAAAGCCTCATATACAGTATGAATAATCAGTTCTTTTCCATATTTTTACATATCACAAAGTTCTTGCTATAAAAAATGGCAGCTAGTCAATGTGAGCAAATAAAAAATGGGCACACACTGCTTTCTGCATTTCCAGTTTCTTCATTAGGTTGTTTTCATGAGACTTGGGGAGTTTGCCCTCAGACTACATTGATTATCACAATTTTTTTGGACCATATCACTCTTCTGTTGACTCAGGGCCTGTGAAAGCCTTAAACAAAGAAAAACACTCACCAGTTGTGCCTCCTGTTGGCTGATGTCCTGTAGATACGGGGTGGTGGCTAGCTCCGCCATTACTTGATTGGCCACCTGGGCCTGCTCCTTTACTCTGTGCAGCTGGCTGAGGAGACTGGTGTATTGCAACTTCTCCATCACACCTGAGCACGCATAGAATCTCACCTAGTCTCCCAGGAAAAGGACATGTTTTAGAACAAAACCACACAAATAGACCTCCCCCTGGGTACTGAAGTCAGGGCTTGTTATAATATATTTATCATTTGAAGCAATGGTATCTAGTACAAATAAATGTTTCTTTCTGTCACTTTAGAGAATTGTCTGTATCCTTTCTTCAAACAGATGAATGTATAGAAAAGGGAACACTTGGCAGGTTGAGAGGGGTTTGCAGGTGGCCCTACATGAGGAAGCTGGGCTGAGGGGGAAAGAGGGGACTGAAATTGAACCTGGGCTCCACTCTTTCAGTGAGGGTCCCACAGAGCTGTGTCCATTTAGAGAAGGCAAGTTTATGTATGTCACCAAGGCATCATAAGAGCAGAAATTTGACCATTATCTTGTTTACATAAAAGAACAATTTTTATGTAAGTTGAATCCTGAAAAATGTTTTGCAAGTTGAATACTATCTACCCAATGGCTTGCATTAGACTTCCAACTCTATTTTTATCTTTCTCCCTGGATGGTCATGGACTCTGGATCCTCTCCTTGTAATACAGTGCTTTATTCTGGCTCCTAAGACCATCCTGGAAACTGACATGATCCATCACCAAATTGATTATTGTCCACATTTGTAAGGACAGCCAATTCCCAGGAATATGGTTGGTATTTTGGACTTTCTTAAAATGGAGCACACTTATAATAAGGTGGCCTGCTTATGTTTTGCTACTGCCAGTCATCAAAGAAGCATCTCTAAAAAGCTTACCTTCTCTAAAAAGTTTAATGCAAATTGTAATGCTTGATAGGAGAGACAAGGTTATCATCAAATTCTCACATTTATATTTTGGAAAATGTACTTTTGACATAAGGGGGCATCAAAGAGTTGAAGAAAAGCATGAGTCTCCGTTGCATTTGGAGGGTGATGAGAAATGGGAAACTGCAGGAGGATGTACATTGGCAATTGTGTCCTATATCCTGCTGCATGGAAGAGGAAGGCTGAGTGACCAGCATTCCTTTATGGCAGGGTTCCTCCTGGACCACCTGCACCAGAATCCCTAGGCTTGTTTGCTTACTTGCAAAGTTCTGGCCCTTACTCAGTGAATCACAATATCTTGATATGTGGCCCTAGAAATACGCATTTTAGTTAGCTAGGTGTTCCCCAATATATTCATATATCTCAGACAGAAGGTGGAGAACAAACCACCACCTTAAAGCTTAATATATGAGCAAGGACTATTTTAGTTTGTGCATGCTTATAAAACAGATTTTCCCCCAAGAAATTAGAGAAGGCAGACATGCGTTTCTCTTCTTAAAATAGAATCTCTTCTAAAAAGCAAAATTATTAGAAACTAGGGTTACTCAGAACATCTGAATTTCAACTTGAATTTAGAAAGCAGTTCTTTCTGAAATGTCACACTCATATTCTGATTGACACCAACGTCTAGAAGTTGGCACATTGCTAGAATCATAGTAATAAAAGAAGGCTGAGACTATTGCATTGTGTTTGCTATATTTCTCCCTAACACCCATCTATGCCATCTGACTAATGTCCCTCTATCCCTGCTAACTTATTCTGACTAATTATTTATCTGAAAAGCTACAGGAGCGATGATTACATATTGTGGATCTGGGATCTCTTCTCTGAATTGATGAAATAGCTAGCTTACCCTTTTAGTTGAAACTTGTAGCTAAACAATGGGATACTGTCAAATAGAGGAAAGCAAGTTGCAGGAGAAACTGTTTCCCTTCTGAAGAAAAATTGCTTTCTTTGTTATTCTTTAAAATAAACAATGAGGCTAGTTGTAGGAAAGTGGCAGAGTGACTCAACTCCAAGGATCAGAAACAACTGCAGCCAGCTCAGAAACATAACCTATCCATGTAATTTCTCCAAACATCAGGAAAATAAGAGCAATGGAAAGCAATGGCAGTGGTGTTTTGTTAGCTTGATTGTTGGACGTATAACAACACAGGAGGTGCTCCATACGACTTGACTCCAGGGAATAAGACACTAAGGAATGAATGTAGTTGACTGTAATGGTCACCCATCTTCCCCTGAGCCCAAGTCAAATACTATAGATAGAAACTATACATTAAGATATCACCTGTACAAGACAGGGTTGTTCAAGAGACAAAGTGAAAGAGAAATAAAAATTACTATCTTATGCCAGCAGGAGTGTTTCAGCTGTTCCTTCAAGAAAATAAGGGAAATAACAAAAACGGAGGAATAAGCTTAAACATATAATGCTAGCAATGGCTAAATCTAAAGGTAAGTACCCTCCCAACGAGACTTCAGGAGTGATCAAAGGGCTCCTTAGCTGCTGGAGAGAGAGGGTAATAAACTGGCTAAGACTGAAGCTCACACCTCACACAGGTACAATGAAGTTTACGTAATTAGCACATTCAAATGAAGGCTTCAGTCAGATAATTACCTAGATTTAATAGCAGGTATAGATAAACGTTTGGCAAATAGGTGGCACTGAATAATGCTGCTGAAAAGCTGAGCCCAAGTATTTGGAATGCATTTCCATTTGACATAATATATAGAAGCATTAATTGCAAAAGCAGGGATAGGAAACACATATTATTATTCATTTCAAATGTGCATATATAAACATTTTTTATGCTTCACTTGGAAAACATTAAAAGTAAAATTAATGAGGTATTAAAAACATGGTTAGTTAGGTCATTTTTTGGTAAGTCAGCCTGAGAAGGAGGCTTCATGCATGGCATTTTATTATTTTAACTCTTTAACATTTAGCCCAGGAAGCTTAGTACATAAGGTGTGAAACTGACAGCAGCCAATAAAGTTAATGAATGGAAAAGCACAGTAGCATCTGGGAGCATGTGAAATAATTAGGACAAAGATCCAGAGAAGGAAAAATACCATTAGAGCAGAGCTACTGGTTGAATGAGGTTCATGTGCAGTGGGATTAAAAGCCACCAGATATGAAGGTGGTAGAATACTTTAGATTATAACTCTTAAAATGCCAGAATCATTTTTGTTTGGCCATATTTTGTGTGCCCAGCCAAGGAATCGCTAAAGATAAGGAATCTGGTGTCAGAGATAAGGAGAACCACTACCTGAGACGTAGAAAGCTCCCTCATACCAGGAGTGTCCTCGTGTCCTTCACTGTGTCTCCCATAAAGCCCTACTGTGGGCAGCAGATCTACTCCATGGCTGGAGATGATGTCTCTAATCCTGCCTTTGTGAGCTCATCTGAGACCATCAGTAATCAAATGAAAGGAATTTGACATCCACAGAATACTCACATATTCTTCATTTCAGACGAATATGTAATTTCAAGTACACAGCTTGTATAAAGAAAAAGAAAGGTCTGTAGAACAGTCCTTTTGTCAAAGCAAACTAAAACCAATACAAATAATTAAACTAAAATTTGTTATTCTTTACAACGGGCTTCAACATAGATTATATACTTTTGGTCTCAGAACAGCTCTGTGAGGTGGGCCTGGCAGATATCAGCCTATTTTATAAATGAGAAAAAAATATCTCAGAGGTTAAGTGACTTGCCCTAGGGTTACACAGCCAGAGCACAGCCTTAGACAGTCTTCAGCTACAGGGGTCACAAGCTAGTGTAACAACTAATAAGGACAGTGCTATGCCTAAACATTCAAGTGCATGGCCTTTGATGCCTGACAAGAAAAACACACCTCGGGAGCTTAAAAAACACTATTGCGGGCTTCTTGGGACGCAGTTAATGGTACCACAGAGGATAATTTCTACTCACCAAATCATGACTTGCTTCATTAAGCTAGGTTACCTTTGCAGCCAGTTTTATTCTTTCCTGCTGTACACAGCCATGGTCAGGCATATAATAAGAAACCTAGAGTTCCGGGAAGATGGTGGCATGAGCAGGGCGGCCGAAATCTCCTCCCAACACTATATTTATCTACAAAAACACAGGAAACACATCTATTCCTAAAAGAGAGACGAGATTACACAGGAAAGCGCACAGCGTGCAGCTACACCCGAGAGGACTCGGCACCCCAAGAGGCGGGTAAGATACGGAGTCACGACCCGGCGGGACCCGAGCACTCCCCCAACCCAGCGCACGGGCGGGAGGAGAGGATTCAGAGCCGGGAGGGAGTGGAAGGGCACCCCGCGAAGTAGCCAGCCCCGGTGATCTGCGTGGGGAGCGCTGATCCACATCGTGCAGTGCGGCGGATATTGGAGAGACAGAGGGGCAGGATCTGAGCAGGGAACGTGCCAGGGTGCTTGCAGCCGGCTCCCGGGAAGGAAAAAAAAAATAAAAGCGCGCGCTTCCTTCAGCAGTCTTAAAGAGACAGGAGCCCAGCGGAGGAGCCGGATCGCCCCAGTACACTCAGCCCAGCAGGCTGGGAGTCCTGGGGAGTTTCAGGCGCCTTAGGTGGCGACTGAGGAAGCGTAGCCATACTTAACACTTCTCACTGAGATCAACAGCCTCCTATTCGTTCCCACCCCTGCCAGAGCGATAAAGGGCCCTGTGGAGCGGCACAGTCACAGCTGTGGAATAGTGGGGCAATAGCGCCACCTAGAGCATTCACACAGAATCTACGTCCGGTGGGCATTTTTATTGTGTTTTTTTGTTGTTTTGTTTTTTGTTTTGTTTTTGTTTTTTCTTTTCTTTCTTTTTTCCTTTCTTTCTTTTTTTTCTTTTTTTTTCTCTTTTTTTTTCTTCTCTTTTTAAAGTCTTCAAGAGCCCAGCAGACATACATGGCAACTATCAGTGACCAATTATATAGCCATGAAAAGACAGAGGAATATGGTTCAGACCAAAATCAACCAGACAACCCCAGAGAGGGAGTCTGAAGGGATGGAAATGCACAGCCTCCTTGAAAAAGAATTCAGAATAAAAGTCATAACCATGCTGATGGACCTACAGAGAAATGTGCAAGAGCTGAGGGAGGAAGTGGGGGAACTGAGGAAAGACAATACAGAAATCAGACAAGCGATCGACGGGCTTAACAGCAGAATGGATGAGATGCGAGAGACTGTTAATGGAATAGAAAACAGAGAACAGGAGTACAGAGCAGCTGAGGCAGAGAGAGATAAAAGGATTTCTAGGAATGAAAGAATATTAAAGAACTGTGTGACCAATCCAAACGGAACAATATTCGCATTATAGGAGTACCAGAGGAAGAAGAGAGAGAAAAAGGGGTAGAAAGTGTCTTTGAAGAAATAATTGCTGAAAACTTTCCCTCGCTGGGGAAGGAAGTAGTCTCGCAGTCCACCAAAGCTCATAGATCTCCCAACACAAAGGACCCAAGGAAGACAACATCAAGACACATAATAATTAAGATGGCAAAGATCAAAGATAAAGACAGGGTATTAAAGGCAGCTAGAGAGAGAAAAAAGATCACCTACAAAGGAAAACCCATCAGACTATCATCAGACTTCTCAACAGAAACCTTACAGGCCAGAAGAGAATGGCATGATAGATTTAACGTTATGAAACAGAAGGGCCTCGAACTAAGAATATTGTATCCAGCACGATTATCATTTAAATATGATGGAGGGATTAAATAATTTCCAGATAAACGAAAGTTGAGAGAGTTTGCCTCTCATAAACCACCACTACAGGATATCTTAAATGGACTGCTCTAGATGGAAGCACACCTAAGACTAAAAAGATGTCACCAGAGGAAAAAAAATCATAGCAAAGAAAGCAGACCATCCAAATACTAACTAAAGGCAAAGAATAAAACACCTATTATAGAAAGAATGGAGGAGGAGGAATAAGAAGGGAGAGAAAGAAAGAAACATCAGACTGTGTTTACAATAACTTAACAAGAAGTTAAGTTAGATTGTTAGATAGTAAAGAAGCAACCCTTGAACCCTTGGTAACCACGAATCTAAAGCCAGCAATGGCAATAAGTACATACCTATCAAAGTCACCCTAAATGTAAATGGACTGAATGCACCAATCAAAAGACACAGAGAAACAGAATGGATAAAAAAGCAAGACCCATCTATATGCTGCCTACAAGAAACTCACCTCAAATCTAAAGATATACACAGACTAAAAGTGAAGGGATGGAAAAAGATATTTCATACAAACAACAAGAAGAAAAAAGCAGGTGTTGCAGTACTTGTATCAGACAAAAAAGACTTCAAAACGAAAAAAGTAGCAAAAGATAAAGAAGGACATTACATAATGATAAAGGGGTCAGTCCAACAAGAAGATATAACCATTATAAATATATATGCACCCAACACAGGAGCGCCAGCATATGTGAGACAAATACTAACAGAATTAAAGGAGGAAATAGACAGCAATGCATTCATCTTAGGAGGCTTCAACAACACCACTCACTCCAGAGGACAGATCAACCAGACAGAAAATAAGTAAAGACACAGAGGCACTGAACAACACACTAGAACAGATGGACCTAACAGACATCTACAGAACTCTACACCCAAAAGCAACAAGATACACATTCTTCTCAAGTGCACATGGAACATTTTCCAGAATAGACCACATACTAGGCCACAAAAAGAACCTCAGTAATTTCAAAAATATTGAAATCCTACCAACCAACTTCTCAGATCACCAAGGTATAAAACTAGAAATAAATTATAGAAAGAAATCAAAAAGGCTCACAAATACATGGAGACTTAACAACACTCTCCTAATTAATCAATGGGTTAACGACCAAATCAAAACAGAAATCAAATAATATATGGAGACTAATGACAACAACAACACAAAGCCACAACTTCTGTGGGACGCAGCAAAGGCAGTTCTAAGAGGAAAGTATATTGCAATCCAGCCTATTTAAAGAAGGAAGAACATTCCCAAATGAATAGTCTAAAGACACAATTACTGAAATTGGAAAAAGAAGAACAAATGAGGCCCAAAGTCACCAGAAGGAGGACATAATAAAGATTAGAGAAGAAATAAATAAAATTGAGAAGAATAAAACAATAGAAAAAATCAATAAAACCAAGAGCTGGTTCTTTGAAAAATAAACAAAATAGATAAACCCCTAGCCAGACTCATTAAGAGAAAAAGAGAATCTACACACATAAACACAATCAGAAATGAGAAAGGAAAAATCACGACGGACCCGACAGAAATACAAAGAATCATAAGAGAATATTATGAGAATCTATATGCTAACAAGCTGGAAAACAAAGAAGAAATGGACAACTTCTTAGAAAAATACAACCTTCCAAGACTGACCAAGCAAGAAACAGAAAAACTAAACAGACCAATCACCGGTGACGAAATCGAATTGGTAATCAAAAAACTACCCAAGAACAAAACCCCTGGGCCTGATGGATTCACCTCTGAATTCTACCAGACATATCGAGAAGAAATAACACCGATTCTCCTTAAAGTTTTCCAAAAAATAGAAGAGGAGGGAATACTTCCAAACTCATTCTATGAAGCCAGCATCACTCTAATACCAAAACCTGGCAAAGACCTCACCAAAAAAGAAAATTACAGACCAATATCCCTGATGAACGTAGATGCAAAAATACTCAACAAAATATTAGCAAACCGAATTCAAAAATACATCAAGAGGATCATACACCATGATCAAGTGGGATTCATCCCAGGGATGCAAGGATGGTACAACATTCGAAAATCCATCAACATCATCCACCACATCAACAAAGAGAAGAACAAAAACCACATTTTCATCTCCATACATGCTGAAAAAGCATTTGACAAAATTCAGCATCCATTCCTGATTAAAACTCTCAACAAAATGGGTATAGACAGCAACTACCTCAACATCATAAAGGCTATATACGACAACCCACAGCTAACATCATACTTAACGGCGAGACGCTGAAAGCTTTTCATCTAAGATCGGGAACAAGACAGGGATGCCCACTCTCTCCACTGTTATTCAACATAGTGCTGGAGGTCCTAGCCACAGCAATCAGACAAAACAAAGACATACAAGGCATCCAGATTGGTAAAAAAGAAGTCAAATTGTCACTATTTGCAGATGACATGATACTGTACATAAAAAACCCAAAGATTCCATTCCAAAACTACTAGAACTAATATCTGAATTCAGCAAAGTTGCAGGATACAAAATTAACACACAGAAATCTGTTGTTTTCCTATACACTAATGATGAACTAACAGAAAGAGAAATCAGAAAAACAATTCCATTCACAATTGCATCAAAAAGAATAAAATACCTAGGAATAAACCTAACGAAGGAAGTGAAAGACCTGTACTCTGAAAACTACAAGACACTCCTAAGAGAAATTAAAGAGGACACTAACAAATGGAAATGCATCTCATGCTCTTGGCTAGGAAGAATAAATATTGTCAAAATGGCTGTACTACCTAAAGCAATCTACAGATTCAATGCAATCCCTATCAAACTAACAGCTTTCTTCAATGAACTGGAACAAATAATTCTAAAATTCATATAGAACCACAAAAGACCCCGAATAGCCAAATCAATCCTGAGAAGGAGGAATAAAACAGGGGGAATTACACTCCCTGACTTCAAGCTCTACTACAAAGCCACAGTAATCAAGACAATTTGGTATTGGCACAAAAACAGACCCACAGACCAGTGGAACAGAATAGAAAATCCAAACATTAACCCAAACATATACAGTCAATTAATATTTGATAAAAGTGCCTTGGATATACAATGGGGAGATGACAGCCTCTTCAGCAGCTGGTGTTGGAAAAACTGGACAGCTACATGTAAGAGAATGAAACTGGACTACTGTCTAGCCCCATACACAAAGGTAAACTCAAGGTGGATCAAAGACTTGAATGTAAGTCATGAAACCATAAAACTCTTAGAAAAAAACTTAGCAAAAATCTCTTGGACATAAACATGAGCAACTTCTTCATGAACATATCTCCCCGGGCAAGGGAAACAAAAGCAAAAATTAACAAGTGGGACTATATCAAGCTGAAAAGCTTCTGTACAGCAAAGGACACCATCAGTAGAACAAAAAGACATCCTACAGTATGGGAGAATATATTCATAAAAAACGTATCTGAGAAAGGGTTGACATCCAAAATATATAAAGAACTCATGCACCTTAACAAACAGAAAGCAAATAATCCAATTAAGAAATGGGCAGAGGACATGAATAGACACTTCTCCATAGAAGAAATTCAGATGGCCAACAGGCACATGAAAAGATGCTCCACATCGCTAATCATCAGAGAAATGCAGATTAAAACCACAATGAGATATCACCTCACACTAGTGAGGATGGCCAACATCCAAAACACAAACAACAACAAATGTTGGCGAGGATGTGGAGAAAAGGGAACCCTCCTACACTGCTGGTGGGACTGCAAATTAGTTCAACCATTGTGGAAAGCAGTATGGAGGTTCCTCAAAAAACTCAAAATAGAAATACCATTTGACCCAGGAATTCCACTCCTAGGAATTTACCCTAAGAATGCAGCAGCCCAATTTGAAAAGGACAGATGCACCCCTATGTTTATTGCAGCACTATTTACAATAGCCAAGAAATGGAAGCAACCTAAGTGTCCATCAGTAGATGAATGGATAAAGAAGATGTGGTGCATATACACAATGGAATATTATTCAGCCATAAGAAGAAAACAAATCCTACCATTTGCAACACATGGATGGAGCTAGAGGGTATTATGCTCAGTGAAATAAGCCAAGCCGAAAAAGACAAGTATCAAATGATTTCACTCATATGTGGAGTATAAGAACAAAGAAAAAATACTGAAGGAACAAAACAGCAGCAGACTCACAGAACCCAAGAACGGACTAATAGTTACCAAAGGGAAAGGGACTGGGGAAAATGGGCGGGAAGGGAGGGATAAGAGGGAAAAAGGGGCATTACGATTAGCAGATGTAATGTTGGGGGGGCACGGGGAGGGCAGTACAACTCAGAGAAGACAAGTAGTGATTCTATAGCATCTCACTACGCTGATGGACAGTGACTGTAATGGGGTTGGTGGGGGGGACCTGATGAAGGGGTAGTTTAATAATTGTAATATTGCACATGTAATTGTAAATTAATGATAATAAAATAAATTATATTAAAAAAAAAAGAAACTTAGAGGCCAATATTTGGATATATTTGTGGTCCCTGCATGCCTCTAGGCTTATTCACTTTAATTCCATTAAAATTCATTGAGATAATCTTCCAAAAACTGCTATTTCCCATAGAAGCAAGGTAGTAAAGTTGGTGAAATTCCTTGCAGTTAGCAGAGTGCCCCTGACTCATTCTAAAGAAGTTTGAGTTATTAACTAGATGCCTAGAATCTTGTTAATTATGGTTTTCAAGTCTCCTTTTTAAACACATAAAGACACATGTATATATAAATTTCTAAGTGGTCAGAATGCCCTTTGAAAAGTGAGAAGGAAATGAACTAAGAACATTTAAAACATGCATGAGGCTTAGATAGGCCCAACCCGTATCACAGCACATTGTGGGATCTGAGCTGGCAGCAGATGATATACTCAGTTTCCTTCCAGTGGCAAAGTAAGGCAGGTGCCCAAAGAGCCAGGGCACAGGGAGATCGCTTCCACAACAGCCAGCACTCTGGTTGTGCTAGGCTAACCGTCCGTGCACAGGGTAGGTGAAATAATGCTATGTGGTGATCATTCTTGTTAGTAGAGATTCCACTGCTTGCAAAGTCCTGATGATGACACTAATGATGTGTGTGGGTCTTTAACTGGGATAGGGAAATTGGTGAGAGAGAGAGAGAGAGAGAGCGAGAGTGTGTGTGTGTGTGTGTGGCTGGAGGAGGTCGTGATGGAGGATGACTTGGAGAACAGGACCCAAAACTTGTAGGAGAGCCAATGACATTGCTGTTTCCACCAAAAATTCTTAGCACAGAGAAGACAAACAGTGACTCTGTGGCATCTTACTACACAGATGGACAGTGACTGCATTGGGGTATGGGTGGGGACTTGATAATATGGGTAAATGTAGTAACCACATTGTTTTTTCATGTGAAACCTTCATAAGAGTGTATATCAATACTACCTTAATAAAAAAAAAAGTGTGCTTTTGTATTTGTAGCTCATAGAATTACAAATCATGCAAATAGATTAGGGGTTTTATAGCTTTTCTAAAATGCTGAATAATGTTACTGAGCAGACAAACCACTGAACAGATGTTAAGAAGCTGTTTGTGATGACTTCTGGGTCCCCTTGTAAGGTAAAAACATTAAATCAATGATGTAATACAAAAGCCACTAAAAGAAGATTCTTTAAAATTTCCAGCTTACAGGCTTTTGAAGAATATTTAAAAAGCATAAATCTGTAGCCTTTATAGCCTGTGAATGAGGAATTCCCTTTCTGCCCTTTCAGTACAACGGCTTAAATTTTGTAAAAATAGCACAGCATACTTCAGGTCTTATTTTGGGCTTTCTAAGACTGAAGAGTAGGAAGGGCAATACTTTCCCCAGATCAGAGAAAGGGATTAGGTAATTTACTTTAAGGGTTACAAAGACCAACTGCCAATGTTTAGAGTAGCTTCCAGTTTATTGGTGTGGTGTGGAGACATTAGCTTGAAAACCTCTGAATTATTCTTGTGTAGATAATGAAATGGTAATATGTGACAGTCCAATATATGAAGTAGGGAAAACAGTATGTTCACTAAAATTTTGTTATTGATTTGAAGTGAAAAATTCACTGCAACCTTGAATTAGATACCAGGAAGGCACAAAGAAAAGGCTCTTTAAAGAGATGCTAGCCTAATAAGTGGTGGGAACTGCAAAGCATAGCATTGTAATATGTTTTAAAGTAAAAAGGAATGAAATCATTAGCTAAACTTTATTTGATTTTGCAAATGAGATTTACTGCGAATGTTTCTAAAATCCTCCAACACTTGCAATATTTGCACCATAAACTTTCCATACTTCTAGAATTGTCTAATTTTTGTATGTTGGGCAAATATAAAAGACTCATATACCTACATTCAGTTGGGTGCTTCTAATAAAATCCAATATTGGCAAGATTCGCTTCCTCATTGCTTCCATGTGTCTCACTGTGTCTTCTGTGGTCAGCAGACCGAAGGGAGTTTTATGTTCTAAAAATTGGAACAATAAACTTTTATACTATTTTTTCCAGACTTCCATTTCAAAATGCTTTCTTTAGCAAGCTATAAACAGATATCTCAATGTTAATAGATATGAAATCTTTAGTACAGAAAATAGTTCCATCCCCAGACCACATGTATAATGATGAAAGATCTATGAGGAGAAAGGCAGAGGAGACATCGCCCTTTAGAGACTATTGTTTATTCATTTGGTCGTGTTTCCTGATTGAGAGATCTAAGAGACAGCTTATAACAATTCATCTCCCTCTGCGGAGTATGTTTCTCCTGAGTTGTGAAAAAATGTTGCCATAAATGTGCCTGATTCTTGTCTTTTTCCTCCCAGGTATTATTCAAGGGTGCAGATCCCATTGACTTTGAACGTGACTTGAAGTTGAGATAAGCCTCAGAGGATGGAGTATCAGATAAAACACAAATCCTTAATTATGTGGGTACTGTGGGAGGAATAAATCCAACCTGGTCATGAATTCAGCCCACCGGTTTGAGACTTCAACTCTATGTGAATATTTCCTTGATTTTTGAAAATTCCAAATCCATGTGCCTATTTTCTTGATTTTTGAAAATTTCAGCTAGATTTACTAAACACAATTTAACTATATATAATATTCTTCAGAAGGTCTAAGTTGTTGGCTAATTACATAAGAAAAGAGTAGAATAGGCATTAATACAATGGCAGATAATCCAAGTGATTAAAGTTGTCATTGACTATATTTTTTATTTCATATAATCATTTTATTGCATAATTTTCTTCTACATTTGTAACTGATGATGGCAAATGCTTGTATTCTTTAAGTGCCCTGTGATTAGCATTGGTGATAGTGTGTTTTGGTTGAGATGGCTGAAGTGAGGGAACTCTAGGATTGTGTTTGGTCTTGGAGGAACCAGATTCCTAGGTATTGTTAACTAACCCACAAAAAAAGAGTTGAAGTACTTAATTACTCCCCAACAAACATTTCTGGGGGCATAGGCCCTACTCTGTGCTAGGCCTTGCGATGAATAAGACTTGATGAATGAATAATGCACGATTCCTGTCTTGTAATATTATTGAAAGATAATAAGATGTTCAGGTGATTTACCAGTAAATGTTGGCAGTTTCCTATTCGAAATTTTTTCCAAAAATTTCCCTTCTTCTTTGTTTTTGAACCCAAGTGTCAAGAGATATTTTTGGGGAGGAAAAGATGACCAGTTAACTGTCTGAGGCATTATGTGGAGTCCTTGAAGATCTGAAATACAACAGAAAAGGAACTGAACACTTCTTTATAATTTTATTGTTTTCAGGGTCTTTTATCCCCTAGATTTTAGGAACTGTACTTGGAATAAATGATACATATAAGCATTAAAGATACAAAGTGAAAGTATGTACACCAAAAGGTCAAATAAATGATACATCAAAATCATATTTCATTATTTATATTTTTCTTAAAATATAACATATACAAAGCATGGTAACAAAATATGGCTAGATTGTGTCGTCCTCTTTCCCATATTCAAAATAATAGAAAATTCAGAGCCAGCTTCATATTTTTCTGCGTGACTCTTTTCAAGACAATTTTATTTTTCTGTTCATAGTTAAAGATTTAAGGAAATAATGTTATATGAAAGGAAAGAGAAAAATTAAAAGTAAGATTAAAAATATAAGGCTAATTAATTTAGTTACCATCCCTCCTATCATTGAAATAAATTTAAAATGATAAAGGTACTGACTTTTGTAATTAGATGTGGAAAAAAAATCGTCGACGAAAATGGTTTTAAAATAAACTCAGTTAATGACTGTAAGAGCTAATCTTTTCTGAATACTATTTTCTATATTCCCTTGTTCAAAGCATTTTTATGAATTGTCTTTTGAAATCCTCATGCTAAGTTCACAAAATTGTCCTCATTTTGTAAGTAGGAAGTTGAGGCACGCAGGTGGGAAGTGACTTGCCTGAGAACACAGCTCGAAGGGATCCACGCCAGTGCAGTCTGACTCCGGAGGCCACGGGCCTACCTGCTGCGCTCTGCCTTAGGCTTGCTTGGTTCTTGATTAGTTTTGGGATAGGGACAAATGTCAGCCATGGGGTCTTGGAGGCCAGATTCACTTAATTCATTTCTACTCTGGGTAATAGCCCTCTGGTTTATTGTGATAGATTCTCGAATGAAGGATGATGAACAGGGAGTTTAATGAGCCCTCCCTATTAGCACTGCCAGAAAGAGAACAAGATGAAACTCCAAATATCCGTGAATTATGATTTAGTTAAAGGTCAACTTTTAATGTAGAATCAGAGCTAAATGGTAATGGTTCAAATATACCCTTCACTATTTATCTGCAATATTTCTTTAAAAAATAATAGACCCGTAAACCGTGAGTGTTTTTTCTCTACCCTCCCTGTCTACTCCACATCCCCGTCTTTAGCCATAGAACCTTTTGCTCAAACTAAAATTTGCTGAGAGCCCAATATTGAAAGCTGATAAGAGGTAGATTAATGATATCAAAATAAACTTATTAAAAAAGAAAAGAGGTAGAGCTGTGCTGTTCGAGGCCGGGGGCAACGCCCGCCCGCCCTCACCGCTCTACCCCATTTACAGTCCACATACAATAGCCATCTTAAGCTTCTCCACAGAGCCCCAGTTTTTCAAAGCCCAGTTTGGAAAACACTGAAATAGGTCATTTGGCTTTTTTTGGTTAAGTAAATAGCATATGCCTCTCAAATAGAGAGTTAACATGTATGCTGACTATAGGAAGTTAAAATATCACAAGATGTCTTTTAAACAAAACACAGAGCACAGATATAGTAAACCCACTTCAGCCTTTCTTTGGTGACTCAGGATCAGGTAACCCCTTAATATTGTTGAAGGGTAACTTTTATCTGGCACTTTTTCTATGCCATACACTTTCGGGATTATGTTTTTCATTCAAAACCATGTATGGCACGGCATATTATTATGTCTACCTTACAGATGACAAAACGGAGGTTTCAAGAGGTTAAAAACTTGCCCAAGATCACACAGTGAGCAAACGGAGGGGCCAGAATTGAAAGTCAGGCAACTGGATGTCAAAGGAAAAGGCTTAACTCTTAAAACTATCCCCATGACCATTTAGCCATGACAATGATCATTACTCTGAAAATCAATGGGAAGCATGTTATGGAAGCATGGCAAGGCCAAATACATGGTTTTAACAGAGATGGTTCTAGTAGAACATTTCCTACTTACTCTCTATATAAAGCAGTAGAGCAAGTGCCCCCCAATCCTTAGAATAAATTGTAGGCACTTAAAACATGCAGATTGCAGTATTAGATGCCTCTTTAGTTGTTGTTTGAATTACAAACTGCCTTTTTTTTTTTAAAAGGATGGCTCATTTGTATAAACAAGGTAAAAATGTGATTTCCACATTTCAGTTTAAAAAGTGTGGGACTTATCTTCGCCTTTGAAATCTGCCTCGGGTAATCGCTGATACGCCCTCTGCTTCCAACCTATTACTATCTTGCTCTGTACGAGAAGAAGAGTTTAGCAGTTTTTTATGAAGTTGCCAATAACCACACCATGAGAAAAGGCAACTAAGTAAAAGTAAAATGGACACAAGCTCACCCTCCTGCTGTGTGATTATCTCATTTCTCCTGATAGTGAACCCCCTCAGCACTCTACAAGACGTTGGCACTTCCAAGTGGTCAGCATTTTCAGAAATTGGCATACTTTGGAGATCAAGGCCAGGAGAAGGTATGGGTCCCCTGGCGCTGGTACGCTCTTTAATCTGGTTTTGCTCCCTAATTTAGATGCCCCCAGGACCTCTGGGCCATGCTGGTGATGACGGTTGGGGCTGTCCTATGGGGAGGTCCTTGACTTCTTGGGTTAATTCTGGATGTCCAGAGGCCCTCTGAATGGGCATGGCCAGATTCACTTAATTCATGTCCATTCTCAGGAAATAATTTTTTGGCTTTGGCTTTATATAATGGCCTATGGTTGCCCTATGATACATGTGATCCCGGGGTGTATCTGTCTTGTTGCCATAGAAGCTCCTGGATCCCAGGTACCCTGAGGCCTCCTGTAAGCACCGGCTTGCAGCTCAGAGAGGGTTCCCTGCAGGACACTTCCAAGGCTTTAAGGCTTACACTGAAGTGATCCTGGAGGGCCCAGAGTCCTGACATTCAGAATAGATTAGGGCGTGCTGTGCATGGAATGGTGTTTACAGTAGCTTGTAGAGCACATCTTGAGATTTGGCATTTTCTGGTGCACTTTATTGCCTCTGGTGAGGGCTCTGCTGTGAAGACTTTGAGAGGTTGACCCCTTCTTGATCTTAAATATTTGGTGCATACAAAGGAGATCAGTATTAATAGTGGCAGTGATTAGATTGATTAGTAAAACTAATGTTAGCTCTATAGTTAATTTATTACACATAGGCTTGCATAGTAGAAGTGTTTTCTGTTCCTTTTGACCCTTTATGTTTCATCCCGTGTTCAATCCACTATTAACGTCTAGTCAAACTTTTAAAGTGTGAGAGGCCCCTACATACATATTGTTACATTTACAAAAAAATATTTTTTAAAGGATCATTCTTATTCCATTTGAATGCACAGTAAACTGAAGCTGTATGAACATGTAGCCTAGCAGGTGGTCTATGACCCAAAATGACAACATACTTACCAGATGTTGAATCTCGTGTAACATTAATTTGAGTGCTAATTGTTTTCAATTTTATGCTCAT
Source organism: Smutsia gigantea (assembly GCA_032199065.1). Classification (NCBI taxonomy): domain Eukaryota; kingdom Metazoa; phylum Chordata; class Mammalia; order Pholidota; family Manidae; genus Smutsia; species Smutsia gigantea. Next base: position 819,952 of record JAVSCE010008520.1, on the reverse strand, counting down.
AAACTGCTACCTACGTCTGAAAAGCCCTGTGCTTCTGATGGATATGAAAGTTAACCAGATTGTATTGTCCTTTGGTAGGAAAGTTGATTGATTAAACAGGTCTTCTTTGCTCCTGTCATATAAGAAGAAAACTTGGAAGAAATAAACCCCTTCATGCATTCCTTTGCAAATTTTCATAATTGGAGATGAAATTGAGATGACAATCACCAAATTTATTATTTAAAAATCAGTTTGCAGGTATGACACAGTTTCACATTTTTGCCATTAGGGAAGTGGATGCCTTAAAAAAGAATATCAAAGATAGATTATACAGATTAAATTTCTTGCAGTAACACAGTCTTTCTTTTCCTCCCAAATGAAAGATGTCTCACCTCAGCAAAAGAGAATAAAGTTTACCCTTTATTACGGACCTTCTGCTGTACCACAGAGGGCAAGAACAGACCAGTGTTCAGGTCCTGAAGCTATTCATGCTTTTTGACCTTCTGTACTGTTGCCCACCTCTTCAAAGTCATCTCCTTGAAGTTCAGTGACAAGTTCTCTCTTCTCCCTCTCTCTATTCCTCTCTTTGTCCATCTGTCTGTCTCCACCTCTCTCCTACACACACATCCCTACTGGTTCCCCTTTCTCCCTTTCTTTTCCTGCCTTCTCATCCCATGCTCTTCCAAGCTGTCTCTGGGCCACTGTGTTTTTCATAATATACTTTGGGGGGAATTTTTCCATTCTGTGGCTTTAGTTATTAATTCTAACCAAAAGATTGGGGATCAAATCTGTAGTCTGGTCTGAAGAATTTCACCAAATTAAAACACATTTCCAAATGACGTTGCTATTTGCTCATCATCACAGAAGTTACCTCAAAAGCAGCAAACATATTCCTCAAAAGTTACTTTTATAATCTCCACAACTTCCTTCTTCCCTGCTTTTCACTAATACATTATAAGGATAGCCATTATTCACCCAATTACTCTCGCTTAAAATGTGGAAGCCATTGTTGACTTTTCTTTCCTCTTACTCCCTGACATTTAGTGAGTCTCAAACACTAATTAAATCTGCCTATTGTAATACATCTAACATTAACTCCTTTCATGGCATAACAGTTGCCATCACCTTGGTCAAATTTCTGATGCTAAACATTTGGTTTACAGAAAGTTTTCCAAGCAGCCTCACTGCCGCTGGCATCACTTCATGCCCTTGTCTTTCTACACCACCACCCAGTGAGTGTTTCTCAGACATCACCCTTGTCACTGACACATTCTTTCTCAGGAAGTCCAGGGTCTTCTTGCCTGGTATTCAAGGCTCTTGACTGTGTGCATCTGTTTCATGATCTATACTTAACTCCTAGCTTTCTCCAGTATGAACCTTTATCATCAGCTCTACTGATTTAACTAAATGTACCAGCCTATGCTTATCCTGCTACTGAACTTCTCTTTCTGCTTTTCCATCCATAAACATCTACCAATTCTCCCTATGTTTCCTTTATTCAAGATCACTATCCTTCTGAATGTGTCTAATTTAAGTACTATCTTGTCTGTGAAGGCTTTCCTGAATATTTTAGTATCCTGGTACATCTAGACCATTCATTCCAGGGTGAATTTCCTAATGTTTCGTGAGGGTATATCTTATCTCCCCAGTAATTTTAATTCTTTTGAACATCCCATCTTGAGGTTATGTTCATACTCCAAGGACTGAGTAGGTTCTCAATAAATACTTGAATTGAATCTAAAAACAAACTTTTTCAAAAACTAAAATTTTAATTGTCCAAATAAAAATAGAACTTCAAAACATCAAAACTAGTGAAATGTCCAGAGCTTCTCTGTCACTAAGCTTAGAACAGACCATCATACAGTCTTGGTTCTTCATTTTACTTACACCTTAAATGATTTCTGTTCACCTTATGAAGGGTGAGTAAGAAAAGTAAAATGTATCAGATAACTCAGTGGTGTAGATGCTCAAATTGAACAGAGCAGTTTGGCCTGGATGGAAAAATTAGTTTCATATTCAGATGGTACTCTTGCTGTAGCTTATTCTCTGGGAAATATGGACTCTTAGCCACAAAAGAAAATAAGATTAATAGAGAGAATTTGGCTCAGTGAAACTGCCAGCAGCACCAGAAAAGCATCTTCAGATACATGAACCATTGACTGTAGATCCACAGAGTCATCTGATAATATGAGGGATAGCTTTATCTGCTGTGAAGTTAAGCATCCATAAAATAAAATTTGAGCTCTCTGGAAGTAAAATGCAAAACACAGATGCCAACATTATCAGTGTCTTCTGTTGAACACCTCACCATAACTGCAACCAGCAGATTGTGAATGAAGTTTTGAAAGCAATTTAAAGAAAAAGAAAAGTCATAGAGATTTTTAAACTCTTCTTAGAAACATGCAAATTTGATAATGTTCTATCATCACCTTTCTTTAAGTTTCATTTCCTTCTCTATTTTCTTGTGTCTCTGTCATTTCTTTGCCCTTTGTCCATAACAAAATGTTCTGACATTTTGGGTTAGAGCAAAATCTCATTTCTAAAGGTCCCAATTGCTCAATGTGAGATGGGACCACGTCAGTTTTATATGACTTCTTTTTACTGATCAGTTTCAGTTTGGCTGCTACAGTACCTTCATAATGCCAACACTTTGTCATTATTTCTTTCCCAATCAATTTCTGAGTTTTATCTTGTACTCCTTTTAATGCCAATACTTCTGTCTTGGAAGTTATCCACAAATTCACATCAACTGGAAAATAGCAAAAGGCAGCAACTTTGCAGCTAAGTTTTCATTATTTTCCCCCATAAATAATAAGAGTTTCTACTTTTAAAAGCATAGGTATCATATTTTTATTTTTGCATTTGATGTGTGAGAAAGCTATATGTATAATGAATCTTTGTATAGTAAATTCTATTTCCCCTTTCGCCTTCATTATAATTTCAGAGTTACAGATAGGAGTGGAAAAAATTGGTATCCATTCCTAAGATTCCTGATTTTCACTTCAGGCTCCTGGTCCATCTCTCCAAAACCAATTGTGTATATTTAAATTTCCCCTTATAACCCATGTACGAACTTGGAAAAACAAAGAATCTTTAGGCATAGTTCATGTTTATCTCATTTGAAATTCTTATTGGTTCCCGAGTTTTATGTTTAATCTACTATATTGTTACTTATTCTGGGGAAGTTCCATCCCCACCAAAGTAGATGTGAGACAATGCAAACATTAGAGATATTGCTATTTCCATCAATATTTATTAGACTCACAATCACTGAAGAATACAATATTTCTATAATTCCCATAAATGTCTGTATTTTTGCACTATATAAGGGCTGGAATGGACACTGGTTTGTTGGCTACCTAGCATGTGTTCCCTCCTCCCCTCTTTCTTCCCTTGGAGGACTTTCTCAATTCCTACCTGCTCTAAAAATAAGACAATGTGTACCATGCAGTTTGGGCCAATGAGAAAAAGTGAGTCCCAGGAATTGTGTGGAAGAGGCACTCACTGTTCCTCAGGGCAGCATCATTCAAGATCTGTAATGGCATTTGAGCATTTTGCTATTACTCAAGATGCTAGCTCTTGAGGGCATTGTACAGGTAATGGAACACCCATAAGAACTTGAGAACAAAGCTAACTGCAGAAAATAGAGCAGTGAGTGAGCTGTTAGATCAAGCTGTCTTTAAAGGCAGCGCCACTGGTGGATCTTTCAGTTATGTAAATCGATGGTCTCAAGCCTCTCCCTGCCTCTTTAAAGCTTAAATATACTTGAGTCAGTTTGAGCTGTGATTCCTACCTCTTGAAACTAAGGATTCCTGATAAAGGGATGTAGCTAGTAGTTTGGTATATCTACAAATACTATGAATCCTTAAAATAATATTGCTAAGATTTAAGACAGTCATAAACCCTTTAAGTTGACTATCTGGGAAAAATATTTTCCTTAGTAAAGAAATATAACAGTTTGAGGATTAGGAATCTTAATTTTTACAGTTAGTACAAAGATAGCAAAATTGAATACATCTTGGTATGCCATTATTATAATAACATTGTTTTCTGTTGAAATTGGTTTAGCAGTGCTAGAATTTTTCATTTAATCAGTGCAATTATTGAAGATAATTTAAAAATGAAGAATTATCAATTATCATGCACAAAATCTATTATTAATCATGAATTATCATGACGAATGGCCAAATGACCCTATGGTAATGACTCAGTAATTTCCTGTGGTTAACTTATGAAATTTCAAAGTCAGAAACGCTTTGATTTAAGACTTGATAAGCTATTGCTTGTATATGGAAGTCTAAAAGAAGGGATTATCTTGATTATTAGGTGTTACATATTACTCTTCACTATTGACTATTTGTAGTCTGGTTGTGATAAAACTACTTTTAATCTGTTTTAGTCCCATCAAACTCAGAAACAAAATGACTGCCTTTGACTAGTATTATTATCACTATTATTATTATGTACAGCTTTGGAATTTCAAGCCCAAGTAATAAGACCTGAAATAAAAATGAGAGAGATAAATATTGGAGGTGAAGAGACCAAATTGACATTACTTAAGAATAGATAATTACTCATATAAAAAAATCCAAGAAGATAAACTGAAAATCTAGTAGTTTAGACAAGTGTTCAGTAAGACATCAAAAAAGGAAATATACAATTTTTGTAGAAATTCAATGTAATCCCTACGAAGATCGCAGCAAAGATTTTGCAGAAATAGAAAAGTCCATTCTAAAATTCATATGGAATCTCAATGGACCCTGAAGAGCCAAAGCAATCTTGAAAATAAAAACAAACTTGGAAGTTTCACACTAATTCACATCTCCTTATTGTAAAACTTACCATAAAGCTACAGTAATCAAAACAGTAAATGGTACTAGCATAAAGAGAGAAGTATAGACCACTGGAATAGAATAGAAAGCCCAGAAATCAACCCTGGTATATATGGCCAAATGATTTTTGACAAGGGTGTTAGGACCACTCACTGGAGAAGGTCAATCTTTATAACAAATGATGCTGGGAGAACTGGATATCCACATGTGAAAGAATGGAGTTGGACCCTTATCCTATACCATATAATTAACTTAAAAATTAACTCAAAGTGAATCGAAGACCTAAACATAAGACCTACAACTATAAACATTTTAGAAGACTACATAGGGGGAAACTCTTCATGGAACTGGATTTGGCAATGATTTCTTGAATATGACACCAAAAACACAGACAACAAAAGAAAAAAGTAGAAAAGTTGGACATCATCAAAATGTAAAACTTTTGTGCATCAAAGGACAGTATCAACAGAGTGTAAGGGCAACCTATAAAAGGGGTGAAATATTTGAAAATCACGTATCTGATAAATGGTTAATGTCCAGAATATATAAAGAACTTCTACAATTCAACAATAACTCAATGAGAAATAGGAGAGGATCTGAATAGACATTTCTCCAAATAAGATATGCAAATGGCCAATAAACACATGAAAAAATGCTCAACATCACTAATCATTAAATGCAAATCAAAAACAGTGAGATACTCCTTCTCACCCATTAGAGAACTATTAAAACAAAACAAAATAAAACAGAAGATAACAAGTGTACGCAAAATATATATACTGTATGACTCAGCAATTCTACTTCTAGATATATTACAATAGGAAACATATATGAGAATGTCATAATAGCATTATTTGTAGTAGTCACAAAATGGAAACAACCCACAGTAGACTATACACATAAATTCTGGACTATTCAGATAATGGAAAAATTTTATAACAAAAATGAATGAACTAATGCTTTCTGCAGCACGGATGAATTTCATAAACCAAACATTAAGCAAAAGAAGCTAGATGACAAGAATATCTACTCTATGATTTCATATTTATAATGTTTCAAAGCAGGCTAATTAAAGTTTGGAGTTTAGGAATACATGCTTAGGTGATAACACTGTAAAGAAAAGTAAGGAAGTCATTATTCTAAGAGTCAAGAGAGTAGTTACCCTGGAAAGGGATAGGGAGTGACTTGGGATTGTGAAGGGATCAGTTGAGGATATCTGGAGAACTGGCAATGTTTTTTTTCTGAGTTTATTTTATTCTGTAATAATTAGTTAAGCTGTGTGTGTGTTTTATGCATTTTCATATCTGTGTGATACTTCTCAGTGAAATGTTTTTAAGAATCAAGAAAGGGAAAAATACAAACAGCCTAAGTGGGTTTTTAAAAAATGTATGAAAAGCAGAGTTTATCTATGAGCCACAAGGTCATGAAGAAATGTTCCTGCCTATAAGGTATGAGTTAACTATGAGCCAAATATTAAAGCAGAAATAAATTGAACTTGAATACTGAATATGCAAAACTAAATTAAAAAAAAGAATAACACTACAAAATAGAAATGTCTAATTCTATACAAAACTGACTTGTAGAATTTAAAATTAAGAAAGCAGAGACATTGTTTTATGTGATTGGGAGTTCAATCTTTAGGGATTTTAATCCTCAGCTACATGGTTTATTAGATGGCAGGGCCTAATGATTAGCTACAATATTATGAGTGACTAGGTTCGACAGCAAAGTAAACGTTTCAGGAAAAATAGAGTCTTAACATGAGTATTTACCTCACTACTCCCTTACCTGCTAAGATAGGCTCTGTTTGTTTTGAACTGGTTATGAAGCTTTTTTATAGAGACCAGGGTAACTAGTGATGGAAAAGAACCTGAGAAATTGGTAAAGCTACCAAGAATGCCATTGGAAAGGAACTAACCTTTCTATCTATGAGGGGATAAATTTGGGGGGTGTATCTGGATGGCTTGGAGTGGAAAAGAGACGTGTAAGTGTGTGTTTGCATGCATTACAAGGTTTGTGTACAATACCTCTAACACCTGCTTCCTGCCGCACAGTCCATTCCAACCACTCCATCTTGCCCTGACCCAGTGGTTTTTCTTGAGAGGCTGCAGTAAAAATTTATGTTACTGCCATTTATTTTCAGATTTATTGACTGGCATTTCTTTAAATGCAACCCTGTCTGTCATCAGTCATATCTCATAAGAAAACATACTAAGCAGGATGCATTATATTTCCTCGAAGGTCCAGAAGACATGCAATCATACAAGGTAAGGGACAGCAGATGATGGAGACCAGAAGCACACAGTGCTGTAACCTGCTACTGCAAAGGACAAGCGATCTCTTTGATTCAGTAGCTACAGTGGTGCCAGAACACTACATTCCCTCTGGGAAGACCAACATTTTAATATTTAAAGAACAGAGACTTTAGCCACACATATTAGGGACCTCTTTACTTTGGGAATGATTCTGCATTTCTAACAAGAATTCTGTGGTGCAAATATGAGATGTTTTATCATCTTTATGGCTAATGTGGCCATAACATTTTCATAATGATGTTGGGGATGTAGGTTTTTTAATTCTGTAAATTTTTCCATTTGAGAAAGTGAGTTACAAAGAGGAAAACAGTCTTATCCTGAAAATCTTGATTACGATAAAGTTATAATATTTTAAAGAAAAAAGAATAAAATGAGAAATTTTTAACTTCATGTTTTAGAGAGTACAAGAACCTACTATCCTTACTGGTAAATGATGACTGAGCAGGAACAAGATTATAAATTTCAGTGAAAAGCAATTTTTAAAGGTCTATTTTAAAACAATATATTGTTCCTCTGAACATACATATTTACTCTTGGGAGTTAAATTGCATTGGAAAGACAAAATATGACTATCCACCTAAGTATTAAAGTAATTGATATCTGATCCAGAAAACTTTTCTATTAAACATTACTAAGCAGAGATCCATTACTGAATATTTATTTATTTAGCAAATAAATCTTGATACTTTCATCAAGAGGAGACAGGCTATGCTTATTGTATTACTTTATTATTATTAAAATACAACCATGCAAGAATAAGAGCTATGCAGAATTGCATTATTTCACTAGAATATATGAATAAAAATATCAAGCAAAATCTTTATAAATGAAAACATAATAATTCTGGGGCTGGTGAATTATTATTTGTTTTATATACCCTGACTACTCCGTATGAATCAACTGGATTTTTCCTTAAATAAGAAAAATGGATAGCTACACTGCTAAAAAATCAGTAATTTTTTTCTCCTTGAAACATAATACAACACAGCTCTATTATAATATGGCTTTAAGATTTTGGTGGGTCTTACCATATTCCAAAAATAGTAAAGGGTGTACAGTAAGTTCCTAGGGTGTATAAACCTGGTTGTCCCACAAGACAGATTTGAATCTTAACTCTCCTTCACCAGTCTTGCAGAAGTTATAAGGGCAATATAGTCCTAGCACCTGCAACTGAGGGGGAAGTGGGTTTTTCTAATAAGAAATCACTAATTTAGTAGGTCTGTTCAATACAATAATTAAAAGTATTTAGGCCTATGTGTGTTTCCAAATGAATTTATTTTTATGGCTTTTTCCCTTTGCATCTGTTTTTCAGGTGGAAATCCCTCGCAGAGGTGATTGTGAATTGGGAGCTGGCTAGAGAGAAACAGTGCCTGGCGGATTTTTCATGAATATCTTCCTGCGCCTCACCACCATCTCTGCCAGCTACTGCCGGGCTCACTGCATTTTCATATGATCAAAGAGCAATGAACTCAATACTATCTAGGCTCAATGAAGGTGACCTGAGCTGGGCAGAGTTTCTGAGTTAGTGGCATGTTTGCCAGACCTTGCTGGGAGAATTAAATGTGTTAGTCTCCAAGTTTTAATGATAATAACTACATATCCAGAAAAACTTTGATAGGTAGACTCCTCATCCAAGAGCTTTGAGGTACAATATTCACCTTGAAGTATAAATTACTAAAGTCTGATCCTTTCTTAGCAGCAGGTGTATTCTAGCATTACCTAGAATAGTGTCTGGAATATATATGCTCAACAAATGTTTGATGAATAAAGAAATAGGTGAACAAACTACTTGTCTCCATTGTAGATCCTCTTCTTGTCCTGAGGATCTTGGAATTCTGGAGCATAGAGAAGGGGAAAGAGAAATGGCAGAATAACATAGCAAGTTGGAGACAGGGCTCCAGTCTGAATGATTTATAGTGTCCAGTCCAGATTTATAGAGTAAGACTCAGAAGGTGACTGGGTTCACAAGCCAGCATTCTGGCTGGGAAAGGGAATTAGAGAGCGGCTCTAGTTTGGGCCAACTTGTGTGGTAGGAGTGATTGGTATACATATAAAGAGCTTACATCCTCAATATTGTTATGAAAATGCTAAAGATAATGTCTGACCTTCCTTCTTCTTAAGCATTGTGCCTTCACTCATCTTGCCTGGGGGAAAACAAGCCATACCACTAAGACTGTGCACATATAGTTAGCAACAGTGGTTTCACTATTCTTCCATCCATGGCTTTGGGGAAAATCCTTTAATTATTTGCAGCAGAAGCAAATAATGTCATTAATGCAATAGCCTTGTTAGCCCTAAGTACAGGGTCTACTGAGCAAAGAACCTAACCAATCCCAATGAAATTTAAAATTCTAGACTGTCTTCTCTACCTCCTTTTCTCCCTCCAGAAGTTGCATCTTTCTTCTCTAGGTTCTCATCCAGAATTGTCATACTCCAGCAATTAGTAATTAAAAAATAATAGAAACATTAGTAACATATAATTATCTTTTCTTCTAAAGTATAAGATCTTCTAGCATGAATTGTCTTGCCAACAGTTTATAATTCATCTTGATAGCAGGTATGACGGAGTTACATGAGGCATGAATCTGGTTTATTAATGTTATTACTGTTTTTAAACTCTCAGTGGCAACAGTGCTCCTGAGTATTAATTAATCTTCATGACTTCTCTGTGAAGTAGGTTAAATAGAACTAATTCTACCAGTAGAGGGATTGGCGAACTGGTGGTCTCCTCCATGAATCTCTCTTCATTACCAATGAATCTGACACTAGAAATGGAGATACTAAATCTGATTCATTTTCTGTGACACTAGATAGATGTGATTTTTGTGTGCTATTAATGCCCCTGCCTCCACCCCAGCAAAAAAAAAAAACAAAAAAATCCTCAAGATATCTGTAGCAAAATGATAAATGATTTATAACAATTAGCAAAAAATGTGAGTTCTGAAATATTTTTATCTATTTTTTAAAAAAATGCTCAAGCTAAGTAAATCAGCATGAATGGGCACTATAGCCTGCATTATGCTTTCTTTTCTTCCCTTTCTTTGTCCTCAAAATCTCTTTGTCTTTAGGGATTCACTACTCAATCATCACTACTTAGAATTATTTAATATCTTTCTTCTGAAGAGCCTGAGGCATTGTGGAGAAAAATGACTCGACAGGACCTAAATTTAATGCTTCTATCATGCCTCTGCTCCTCTCAGATGGAAATAATGTAGCTCACTGGCAAGGACACTGGTTCAAATCCAATGCCTGCCATTACTGCTTTGCTGTGCATGTTTGAAAAGCTATTTGTTGTCTCTGGTTATTGTTTTCTTGTTTCTAATGAGAATCATCCCACTCCATATGTTATGGGAATAAATAACAAGATATAATGAATGTAGAGTACCTGGGAACTTAAAAGCGATCACCAACATTATTAATCATATAAATCAGTTACTTGGCCCCGATACCCTGAAAAAGGGGTGAAGGGGACATAATAGGAGGATGTGATATTAGGTATGAGCATTTAGAGATTTTGCTTAACATGTGTAGTCTTTGTTGAATGGTTCTTAATTAGTACAAGAAAATCCTTTTCTTAATTCAGAATAACCCTTGTACGTAGTAGACAGTAAAAAGCATTTCTGAATGAATGAATAAAAATAAGTGGCTTCCAAAGACAAAAAGAGGAAAAAAGGATAATACCAGTTTTGTGCCTCTATGTGCCGGTGGCTATCTAGATATCATTTTTATACCTGTGACCCAAGAATAGAGAGGAAAAAAGGAGGTTTGAGGTATGAGATAGATGGAGGAAGGAAAGAAAGAGCAGGCACTGATTTTTGTTGCAAATGGTGTGTACATAACTGAGAAAGATTCTGCCCTAGTGATGGCTTCTTAAATCACGGCCTGAGAGGAAGCAAATAAACCATTTGGCATCAATAACAATATATAACTTTTTAAGAATGTAAAAAAATCGAATTACCTTGTATTTTAAAAGTAAAAACAGAATTTTACTTTTTAAGAATATCAAACAAAATCTCATTTTTATACCCTTGATCCAAGAATATACAGAAATGAGGAGGTTTGAGTTATGAGATAGATGGAGGAAGGAAAGAAAAATCAGGCACTGGAAAAAAAAATCCATCTTTGAGAAAATACTATAATGACTTAGCTAACCAATGAAAGATATGGGGGAAAGGTGGCATTTTTACCACAAGTTATTCCTTAATTTTTTTTTAAAAACCTTACAGTTTCTAGGTTTTATCCTTCTTCTTAAAATATAGAAACATGATAGCATGAGGAATATTGGGCTAGACTGATAGGGATAGCCCTACGTAGAACCTTAAAATAAGCTCCCATTTCAACACTTGGGATCAAAACAACATACCCCTAAAAAAGAAATAATGAACAAATAAACCAGAAATAAAGACCCTGTATTAGTTTTAATGGAACTTGAGTAGCAGTTGATAAGTTGAAGATATTGAATCTTACCTGTGTAGATATATTCCACATATGCAGGATGAGTTTTTGTGAAAACCTCTTTCACTTTTTCTATTTTATCAGCTCCGATATTTGTTGCAAATGGTGTGTACATAACTGAGAAAGATTCTGCTCTGGTGATGGCTTCTTCAATCATGGCCTGAGAGGAAGCAAATAAACCATTTGGCATCAATAGTAATATGCAACTTTTTAAGAATAAAAAAATAGAATTACCTTTATGGATGATTTTAAAATCTGTATACTGTACTGCAAAGATAACCTATTCTGGTCTTACATATTCATTAGAATAAAATTTTAAATAGTTCTGGAAATTCTACTTCATATTAAGAAAACCAATTAAATGAAGAAAGTGTATAAATAGACACTTCTAAACTGGGCTTGTTTTAAGATAAAAATACAAACTATTTTCTGAAGTGTCATTCTTTTATTTGGTTTTAAAAATAAAAAGTAGATTTGAGTATAGCATAATTATTTTAGGAACAGACATTGATGAGCAATTTGTACTTTAAAAAACTAATTGAGATATCTAGATGTAAGTACTTTCTATAAATAACATAAACTTAGATAAACTACAATAGTTTTTCTTCCAATACATGGAAAAGCCTCTTGGAATAAGAAATCCTTTCTCAACCTGCTTCCAGTAGATCTTTCCGTCCCTCTAGATCACAAGAGCCACTTGAGATAGGTTTGGCTATTTAAGAATTTCTTTGAATTTTCTTTTCTCATGGACCATTCTCGATAAAGCCTGCCATCACCCTAGGCTTCCTGCTTTAACAGGTCTGTTACTATTTGAAACAGCAAAGAGGAAGTTATGTGAAGTTTTAAAAGGAATTTAAACTTTTCCTACAACTTTTCCTTCTAATGGGGCTTGAACATTGAATAAAAAGTAGGACTATCTACAGTTATCTCATTTTTCTGAAAATAGCATAAAAGCATTTTATAAAAAGCCGTATTTATTTTTGGGAATAAATTTGGTCCCTGACAGCTAAGAGTGACAACAACCAAAAAGGAAAAATAATAGATTTGAACTTTCCAACAAAGAAAAATCTAAGAAAGGGCAGTTTATATCATTATTGGCATAGTATTTTGTGAACAAGAGTCTGACTGATAATAAAAGCAGTAAGTTGATTTTAAACTGCGAAGCCTAGTTTATCTTGTTCATTGTGGACTCCATTCCTCAGTGACTTCAGAGGGCCTCTGTGATCACCTATATTGTGGGTAAGAGGGCAGCTTTGCAAGCATTTTCTGGATACAAAGGGTCCCACTTTATCTGAGACTCTCATTAGAAAACTATGTAAATTTTCTCATTCACATTTTAAATTTGTTGTGGGGCAAATTTCTGAGTGGATGAATGCAAGAACTCATACTACTCACAGCACTGTCCTTTCCAAGTTCAAGGAACTGGAAGGGGAACAAAGACGATGATCGTGACGCCCAACCCAGAGCCAGCACTCTGGCGAGGTAGCGACGGATTGTGTGTGTCAGCAGGGTCTGGAGGCCAGTTTAGGAAGACGAACAAGGGTGATAAAAGCAGCGGGTTTGGGATTCAGAGATGTGGGTTAAGAATGAAAACAAGGTGTTTAGTCACTGGGATCTGTTCTCCAGCAAAAATGAAGATCCTTTATATTGGGTAGGAGAATAATTGCTCCAGCGTGGTGTTTACGTATGTTCACTGCTGGAATCAACCCTGGGATGGCTTATCCAGACCAAAAAAATTAAGTAGTTGTACCTAGATGGGTGTGGAGTGGTGTGCTGGAGAAGCAAGCTGTACTAGACCTCAGTTTTAAGATCATGATTGGACTTGACTGCCTTTTCTAAGCTGTTAGCTCTTGAGTAGGTTTGCTAGGATTACTATAACAGAGTGTCAGATTGGGTGGCTTAAATAACAGAAATACATTTTTTCATATTTCCAGAGGCTAGAAGCCTGCTGTCAAGGTGTCTCCTGATTGGTTTCTCCTTAGGCCTCTATCCTTTACTTAGATGCAGCTGTGTAGCATGCAGATAGCCATGTAGCTTCTACTTGTGTCTTCACATGGATTTTTCCTCTGTGTTTGCTTATATCCTAATCTCCTTGTAAGGACATCTGTCATATTAGATTAAGGCCCAGCTAAAGACCTCATTTTAGCTTAATTACCACTTTAAAGGCCCTATTTGTAAATACAATCACAATCTGCAACAAGGGATCAGGACTTCAGAATATGAATTTTGGGGGGGACACAATTCGGCCCATAACAGTTCAATAGTACCCAAATAGCTTTCCTGATGGTCTCTCTGAATATCTTGGTGAAGGGTATTTTTTGCTTTAAATTCTGAATCAAGAATTTACTGAAGGTATTTAATCCCCTAGTTTGCTTCCAGAAAGACATTAACAGTATCCCCAGTCAGGCCAAGATAGAAGAAAACACTTTCTCTATCCCATTTCTTTTCCAACTGCTGGCAGCTTAAGTGACGGCTGGCAGGGTAGCTTTGCTGAGCCACCTCACCGTGGGGACAGTAAGGCTTGTGCCCAAGAGCCTATACCAGCTTTTTAGTGGCAGAAGTGTGGATTTGTGTGGCAGCTTGATCTGCTCATTTAAGGCAGTGTACTCTGGGCTCGGTGCCTAAGGCACTACATTCAGGCTTTCACAGCCCTCTCCTCCCAGGAGGTCTGTGCTGGAGCAGGTCCTCCTCTCTTCCCACTGAAAGCCCAGAGAAATGGGATCCCTTTGTGGCTTCTGCTTTCCAATTTGAAGATAGGTAAGGAAGTGGGTGAATTTTCAGACTGTGGATATAAGAATAAAAATTGAATTCTCCAAGGAGATACTTTGTCGAAGGAAATTATTATAGCCCCAAGAAGAAATACTGAAACAGAGAGTAGAAATAAGAATACAGATGACTTGTACCAGATTCTGACACATCTTTGTTGTTTTAAAAATCAGTATTTTTGTTTTTTCAGCAATAGACAATCTTCAGGCTTTAAACCTGTCTCACATTGCTCTTGTAAAGAAATGGAGTAATATTTTAAACATTTGTGGTACATTATTGTTTTTTTTATTAAGGTATTATTGATATACACTCTTATGAAGGTTTCACATGAAAAAACAATGTGGTTACTACATTTACCCATATTATCAAGTCCCCACCCATACCCCAATGCAGTCACTGTCCTTGGGTGTAGTAAGATGTTGTAGTACATTGTTGAATAGCTCATTATTGAAACAATCTGGAAAAAAATTAGCTCTATTAAAACTGTAACAATTTTTGACTATCTTGGGTTAGACATCAAAATACCAGGTTTTCATTTTGTGATAGTAATAATTTGGTAGTTTAGTGTTGGGCTTGTCTTTCATGAAGAGTCTAATATGTGCAAATTGAAAAATTATGCTTATGGGTTTTTAAAAGCTAGAATATTTTGTAATAATCATGGATACTAAATATAGATTTTGATTTACCTTTAATTATCAAAGATTTTCCTTGATTTGAAAATAGAGATAGAGACCAGATGAGGAATTGCAGCTTGTAAAAAGTAAACTGTACTAAAAATGAAGGCAGATTTCAAATGATAGGTTTTATTTGACAAACATTTTCTGCAATTGAGTCACTCTTTCTTGATGCGTGAGTTTCTCTGGTGTCAATAAATGTTGCATGTGTGCAGAGACGGGAAACAATCAGCCCTCGTGTCCTGTTGCTAAGTGTACACTGCTGTTAATTATGCTTCCACTTCTTCTACCCAAAAAGAAGCTTTGAAATGAGGTGTTTATATCTGGGGATTTTAATAATTCTCTATTGTTATCCTCATATTTATCAAGTTTTAAAACGCATACTTACATAAACCAGGAGTCGTATGTGGGCAGCTCATATCCTCTACCAACAGCAACTTATAATGATCCTTATACTTTAAGCAAAAAGAGCCACTTGCTATCTCAGAAATTAACTTACCGAGGACAACTGCATAATAGAAGAGACTATAGGAGAGATGGGGAGAGATAGACCATCACGAGTAAAGGAAAAGCAAAGTAGAGGAAAAAGATGACTAGCAAAAAAGAAAGAAACAAAATTCATCTCCCTCTTCTAAACCCAAGAGGGTTGGTTCTTCCTGGTAAATTTTTAAGAACACTCAAGGCACCCAGGATAAATCTAGCAGAAACCAAAAACTCAAACATTTTAGGATGATGAGATTATAAATTTTTTTTCCTTATCTTTTTGCTGGAGGATTTGGGTAAATAGTAACTTTTTAACTATACATCCAGTGGTGGTGGTTCAGTAAGTAGAAACCTTGTCATTTTTAATTAGAAAATATGATCAAATTGTTATCAAATTATTCATTTAATTTTTCCAACATCAGAGTTGACCATAATTGCAGTAAGTTGCTTTCCTTACAAGATTAGATCTGGAAGGAATCTTGGGAATTTTCCAGCCCAGTTCACTGACTTAGAGATGACTTAAGTGATGTGGAGAGGCTTATGTGACTTTTCTGAGGATGAACAGCTTTTTTATTTTGTTGAATTTAGAATTAAGGTCTCAAATATTATATTTAATTTTCTATTTTGAAAATTATGGTTGTCTTGCCTGAGGGTTTCAGCCCCTGGTAAGTTCACTATGGATTTGATGAGATGGAGAAATGACAGTAGAACGTTCTTAGGGTAAAAGGGTTTATACCAAGCTTTATTCTCACAGCATAGGTCGAGCATTAGACTCACATCTGAATCCAGCAGTCTGCAGGTCTGTAATCCACCTCATCTCTGCCTCTATCCAGACACTGGGTGGAGCTCTTTATAGAGTGACTCAGTCAGTTAAGAGCTTATTGCCTGTGGATGTGGAAGCAGTAGCCTCGCGGCAGGCCAGTTACATCATCAAGTAATTTAAGGTCGGGTAAGGATGCTGGCCATAGGAGCTTCTATTTTCCCCACAGTGGTTTTACCTCCTGGGTTTTACCCTCCTGTTTAAATAAATATAATAAATATCATTTTAAATTCTAAATTATTTAAATTCTAAGTTTATTTTAGTTTTGCAGTATATGTGTGTGGATTAAGTGGAGGTTCCTATGGCCAGGATTCTCACCTGGCCCTGGTTGGCTAGCTCACTACAAATGTGTGGGCAATACATTGCTATTGACTCTATATAAAGAGCTCCACCCAGTGCTCTGGGTGACGCGGTGGCATGGCTGCAGGAGAGCAGAGATTGGAGTGGTGGCAGCAACAAGCACAGAGACTGAGACGACTGTGGGGGCAGAGAGGCCCAGAGGCAGAGCCCGGCTTGCTGCATGCAGACTCGCTCTGAGTGCACAGGATTCTAGTGACTGACCTGCCACCATGGGAATAAAGTTCGGTATAACCCTTTCATTCCAAGAATGTTTACTGTCATCTCTTTGGTCACATTGAATCCATAGTGAACCTGCCTGGAGTTGAAACCCACGGCAAGACAATTAGCAAAAGTTGGCAGGATTCATTGTTGACCAAGGAAAAGAACAGGCTGCCCTCATGGGAGGAGTGTTTCAGAGGGCTGCACCCATGGATGGGGAGACATTCGAGTGTCCCCCAGTGGACATGTGGCACTGGGAAGGGGTGGAGAACTGGGCTCTACCCCAGGAGAAAGAAAATTTGTTGGTGACTGAAATGGCGTCACTACGAAGAGCTGTGGAAATAGTAAAGGGTGTTGTGGTAGCACGAGAAGGGGCGGCAGCACGAGGGGCAGCAGCCTGACAAGGAGCGGCACGAGAAGCAGCACACAGGCCGCCAGGTGTCGTGGGGCAAATGAAGGATGTGGTGGAGCCGACAGCCCCAGAAATGGAGGAGCAGAGGTTTGACGAACAGGTGGGGGTGGAGGCTCTGCCGTTGCCGGAGGCATCGGCCCCTCCTCGGTTGAGACCCCACCCGGTTGCAAGCTGGTGGAAAGCCAGAAGGACTCCGTAAACATGGGTTCTTTCAGGAGAGGTGCAGCCCCTCCTCAGGTTGTGGAGCACCCCATGCTCTGCTTCTATCCTCAGGCTCAAGCACAAAAGGAAATATGGTCTGTTTCTTCAAGAGAGAATTTAAAGGGCTCCATGAAGGTCATGAGGATAGGTCCTCATGTGGGTTGGTTTGAAAAGGCAGGAGCAGACAGAAAGAAATTGGATGACTGGAGCTGTAGCAACAAGTGAGACAGGAGCAGCGGTTCCGGCTGCTGAGGACAAAGCAGGAGGCAGAGATGAAGCAACAGATTGGCCTGTGTATCTGCAAGACTTTCTGCTGCAGAGGCTGGAGAAGGTGGGTATTGTAAGGTCCACCCATGGTTCTTTTACAATGTTCCAGCTTCCTTGCACAGGGACCATTGCAGAGGATTGAGGGCACATAGATTGATAGGCAAGAATCCTGGAGGGGTGGAGTGGGATAATGTGAAGGGTACTATGGTCAGGATTCTCACCTGGTCCTGGTCAGCTAGCTCACTACACACGTGTGGGCAATATGTCATTATTGACCCTATGTAAAGAGCTTCACCCAGTGCTCTGGGCGACACGGCTGCAGGAGAGCGAAAACTGGAGTGGTGGCAGCACTGGGGACAGACACTGAGACCGCTTTGGGGGCAGAGAGGCCCAGAGGCGGATTTGTTCTGAATGGACAGGATTCTAGTGATTGACCTGCCACCATGAGAATAAAGTTGGGTATAAGCCCTTTCAGCCCAAGAGCCATCCACTGTCATTTCTTTGGTCTCATTGAATCCACAGCGAACTTGTCCGATGCTGAAACCCATCGGCAAGACAATATGCCGTAGAATTTTAGAACATATATATACTTATCTCCTAGGCACAGAGTTAGGCATTATTCAGACTTCCTGGCAGTTAAGTGTGGCCACGCAGCTGAGTCAGGTCAATGGCATGTAGGTGGGAATGATACTCTTTCCAGGCCTGGCCCATAAAACCCTCCTGGTGGGATCCTCTCTTTTCTTTCCCTAATGACTGCCTGAAGGTGGAGAGCTGCCGGGACATGCAGGAAGATGGCGTTACATGATGGAAGTAGTGAGGGCTGTCATGTCACTGACTGGAGGAGAAGCAATGAGGAACACCCGCATGGACTACAGAATGAGTAAGAAATCAACTTTCATTTTTTTAAGTTACTGAAATTCTGGAGTCATTTATTGTAGCCATTAAGTTTACCCTAATACAGGAACAATAATAAGGGAAAATTGGGGTCTCTCTCATAATCCACTTTTTCCACTAAACCTTATGCACTACTAAAAAACTGAGGGAGAAAACCTAGTATTCTAAGAGATAAAATAACTTTTCATTTAGCAGTGTGCTAAATGTTTTGCATATCCTATTTCCTTTAATCCTCATAAAGTCCATCTAAGTAGGTATTACAGCGAATGAATGTTATGCTTTCATTGTTCTACTTTCCGAGTTAACACTGGATTCAAAGGAAGCAGTGCTATACTTGTAAACTGAATGATTGAGATGGGAACCTTTAGTCTTTACTGGCTAATATAACTGTTATTCCATCAATAATGATGTAATATTGAACAATGACTGGAATTTTCTAGAAAATGGAAAAACAAAATTTTGTGAGCAATAATTTTCCAGTTTAATCCCTTTGAATGTAAATATATATATATATATATATATATATATGTTTAAATTGAAAAAAATTCAATTTTCTTGAAATTTAGAATTTACCTGAAGAGCAGATTTTTCCTAAACAGCAGAATATCTTATCTGGAGACCTTTCTATAAACCTATTCACTGTATCATCTATGCAATAACCAGGATTGACATTTTTATGATTTTACTAATATAATTGTGTGTCAGAATAAAATATGTAATAATTGATTGCTTGTCCCTGTCTTGATCGACATTTTAATACTAAAATATTACCTTGGATATACAAGAGTTCTTTTATTAAGCAGCCTTCACTATAAGTTCTGCATTTTTCTAATATAAAGAAATATTTGGCAGCTTTGTCATTACACTTATCAGACCAGTGATGCGAAAGTTGTAACTATCTTCATGCAGTTTAAATCAAGGTATTTAAATTTTTATTTGCATTATCTGTAAATGACCAAAGATTGTTATGAACGGGTTACTTGTATCAAGGTAAGCAAATTCTTATATAGCTGTTTTGCATTATCTGCTTTACAATCTCTCCTGTTTAAAAACAGTCATAACAAATATTTTAAATTCTAAAATATTTTAGTTTTGCTGTGTATGTGTTATACAATTTTAGAACATATATATTTATGTATATATATCTAAATATTGTGTGTGTGTATACTGCTGTCCACTGTCTAGTCTGGTTAGGGTTAAGGTTTTGATTATCTATGATGCTTCCATTAGCTGAACAACTTCAGCATTTAATGCCTAAAATTTACCCTGTATAAATTTTTAATCATTTATATTTTGTAGCAAAATTTTACTTTCATGTCCCTTCAGCAGAGAACTAAAGAGATGGAAAGGATCTA
Organism: Smutsia gigantea; assembly: GCA_032199065.1. NCBI lineage: Eukaryota > Metazoa > Chordata > Mammalia > Pholidota > Manidae > Smutsia > Smutsia gigantea. The sequence goes on along the minus strand of JAVSCE010008520.1, from coordinate 799,941 downwards.
ACAATTATTTTAAAAATCACTCCATTTTATAGCCAAGGAAACAGGCTTGGTGAGTTCTAGTGACTCACCTGAGGTCACAAAAGTAGAGATGGAAGCAAGACAAGAACCTGTTTCCCAAACCAGTGCTTCCTCCACTTTCTCTTACACTGAGTGGCCTTCTGTCCTAATTAGATTGTAAATTCCTGGAAGTATAAGATCACATATTACTTTTTTTTCCCATGAGTGTCTTATATCTGTCTTCAGAGACAACAAAAATTTGATTCTAATACTTACAGAGAAATAAATGGACCACATCAAACCAAGATCAGGTCAAGATCCCCTTCACAACAGTAATCATAGCATAAAGCAGATGTTCATCTTTCACACCAACAGGCCACAATAACACTCTTTTGTCCACTGGGCCACTCATTAGATTTATGACATGCTATCAATTAGCATGCTTGTCTCAAAGAGAAACATTGACAAAAGTAAATGAAAGACTTCTCCACAGGGGAAGTTAAGTAATAATGTGCTTGGGTTGTTCTGGATTATTTAATGGCAAAGCACATATATATTTTTTCCTTATTTGTTATTCCCTTTTTTAAATTAAAGTACCATTGATATACAATCTTATGAAGGTTTCACATTAGCAACATTGTGGTTTCAACATTCACCCATATTATCAAGTCCTCACCCCCCCTTTAAAGCACATATAATTTATAAATAGAATATAAAGTATGTTCTTGTTCTATGGGATAATTTTCTGAATAGTTTTCTGCTTGCGTGTTAGAAAAACACCAGCTGATAAAAACTCAGAGTTACAAGTGGGGGTTTCCACAGCCTTCAGACTGTTTAGGACAGCACAGAGCTTTTCTTCTTGGTGACTTAAAATGAATCACCAAAAGGTATCAGGAACAAAGAGCTATATTACCTGTAATTATTTCATAATTTCATTGCTCTTTTGTTTAGTAATATGAAGGTAGGTATTCCTTTCCTAACTGTATCTTGTTTTCTGATTGTGTTTCTTGACTGGTAGTTTAGGTAGGGGTAAGGATTCCTGCTGCACACAGCTATTTAATAGCAGGGCTGGGAGAAGAACCCGGTGACCTGGTTCCTAGACTTGTACTGATTTTTACACCAAGAATTTGTTTTTATACCTCTTGGCTACTATGTAAGAAGACTTTGAGTGGAAAAGTCAAGGCCATTGAAAAAGTGTTTACTGGAGAAGGAGCTGAAAGAATCCAAGGGTGTTTAATTTGGGGACAGGACATAGGTTGCAGGGACTTACTTTCTGTTATCACAAAGTAAACTGCTCTTGTACACTACCTGTGTAGACTTTAATTCACTGACAAATCTGTAAAACTTGCTTGTTAATTAAATGAGTGTTCACTGTGCACTGGCTAAGTGCTGTAGATAAACTATTCTGTTTACTTGTTAAGACAGCACTGGAAAATGGGCATTATTCTCCCATTTTACAGAAGGGTACACCAGTCTTTTTATTATACAATATGCAGTTGTTCACATGGCTACTTTGTGACAGAGCTGGGATTCAAGTCAGTTATCTCTCAGTCAGAGCCCTGTGCTCTGAGTCATTTATGCTATATGGCCTCATAAATGACGTCTATAGTCACGTCCAGAACTAAGGTGGGGTTTCAAATATAAGAAAGGCTCTTCCAAAAAACTTTGAAGGGCAGAGTGGAATTCTTATCAGAAGGATAAACATACTACTACAGCCTTCCAGTGAGGGGTCTATCCCTCTTAGAAGCTAGTAGCCCCATGGCCTTGGCAGCGCGCAGACCACGGGCGGCAGTGGCCGACCTGGAGTCCAGTAAAAGGGGCTACTGTGTCGTGCAGAAAAGGGTCTTTTTGGCGATAGGGTCTATGACTAAAAATTTGTCTTGAGTGTACTCCTACCTCTCCATAATATATATTTTTTAATTTCTTAAGAAATTTATTCATTTTTTACATTGTAGTTGATGCATCATATTGGTTTCAAAGATACAACAGTCGTTCAACAGTTACCCACATTATTAAGTCCTCACCCTAACTAGTACAGTTACTATCTGTCAGTGCAGAAAGATGTTACAAAACCATAGGCTATATTCTCCATGCTGCCCTACCATCCCAGTAACCAGCTTATTTATGATTGAGATTTTTGTGTCCCTTTATCCTCAACCTTCCCACGTACCCACTCCATCCCTCTGCTGTGGTGACCACTAATCACTTCTCAATGTCTGCTACTATCTTGCTCATTTTATTTTGTTTTGCTTTTAGATTCCACAAATAAGTGAAAGTATATGGTATTTGTCTTTCTCCACGTGGCTTATTTCACTTAGCATAATACCCTTTAGGTCCAACCATGGTGTCACAAATGGCAGAATTTCTTTATTTTTTATGGCTGGATAATATCCCATTGTGTGTGTGCACCACCTCCTTTATCCATTCATCTATTGATGGACACTTTGGTTGCTTCCATATCTTGGTTATTGTAAATAATGCCGCAAGAAACATGGGGGTGCACATATCTTTTTGAATCAAGGATCTTGGTTTCTTCAGGTAAATTCCTAGTAGTATTATTGGGTCATATAGTGTTTCTACTTTTAGTTTTCTGAGGAACCTCCATACTGCCTTCTACAGTGGCTGCACCAATTTACATTCCTACCAACAGTGTACGAGGGTTCCCTTTTCTCCACATCCTTGCCAACGTTTATTATTTCTTGTGTTTTGTATAGTGGCTGTTCTGACTGGTGTGAGGTGACATCTCATTGTGGTTTTGATTTGCATTTTCCTGATGATTAGTGATGTGGAGCATCTTTTCATGTGCTATTGATATTTCTTGTTTGGGAAAATGTTCAGATCCTTTGCCCATTTTTTAATCAGGTTATTTGTTTTTTGGTGTTGAGTCATATGAGTTCTTTATATATTTTGGATGTTAACCCCTTATAGTATAAATCATTGCAAATATATTCTACTGTATTGTAGGTTGCCTTTTTGTTTTGTTAATGGTGTCCTTTGTTGTACAGAAGCATTTTGTTTTGATGTAGTCCCACTTGTTCATTTTTTATTTTGTTTCCCTTGCCCAAGGAGAGGTGTCCAGGAAAAAATTGCTCATGCTTATGTTTTAGATTTCTGCCTATGTTTTCTTCTAAGAATTTTATGGTTTCATATCTGACATTTAGATCTTTAGTCCCCCATAATTTCTTTTCTCCCTCAAGTTTCAGCTTTGCCTGACAACCAGATACCTCTTCTTTTTCTTTCTTATTTCTCTTGTTGGTCTGGAATTAATCTCTTCCAGGCTGTGGCTCCTCCCAGAGGACTTTATATTTTAGGAGGCAACAGATTTCGGGAGGATGGTATTATGGGGCAGGTAACCTCCTGGGCAACTTGCCATCATCAAGATGTCTCAGAAGGCAGATAGTTGCACCCGTGAAAAACGTGAAAGACTTGTCAAAAAAAATATATACTCATTCTGTGACAATGACAACAAACTACAACTTCAAGTGATATTAAATGAAATGAAATGAGTGCTATCTTCAAGAGACCTGCCACTATTTCCCAGTAATCAGCATCCAGTTTTCAATTGGGTCTCTGATTTGTGTCTTATATACGATTGTTGAAACAGGCCAACCCCACCTGATGAGAAATGAAGAAAATGAAGGCTTGCTGTGCTAATTACAGTATTTCCCATCCCTTTAGGTTTGGGCTTGAAATAGTCCTCGAAATGTTTTCTGGAGGTTATTGTCCCTCATATGCTGTCGTTTCCTGGTTTAGACTGCACTATATAAAATAGCACCTCGGCTTTCTTGGTAAAATTAGGTTATCTTAACAGTTATGTTATGATCCTGAGAAAAAGTCAATCATGCCATATGTTAAAGGTTGACATTTAAAATGCCAAAATCTTATTATTTGAAGGGGGGGGTGGAATATGAAAAAGAAAATAATTCAACCAGGAACTGGTTGAATAGTAGTCTTCAGGTACAGGTAGCATAGTCTTCAAAAACTACTGAGGAAAATACAGTCATGCGAATTCAAGAAAATAGGAGAATTTATTTTTAATTGGTGTGTGATACCTTCAAAAGGATGGCTGAATATAAATAAAAACATTAAAAAGCTTTGAGCTTTACAAATTATTTTATACCTGGGTGAACATAGCTTAAAAAATTTCATGAATTCATGGAATAGTTACTTTACATCTCCAACTGCTAAAAAAAAGTAACCTCAATTTCCCTGCAAGCTTTTAAATCAATAACCCACAAAAATCTAAAGGAAATATAAAAGATAATCGTAAAACCCTCTAAATTTGGTTTTGCTTATAACAATTTTTGATTTTCAGATGCAAACAAAAACAAAGAAGGAATCAAAATGTTCACAAATTTAAACTGGAAAGTAAAGCCTCTATGTAAACAAAATAACTTCATGGTTAACCTAGCAGAATAGCCACAGGACACGTGGGAATCAGCTATACCCAAATGTTCAAGCAAAAGAAGACCCAAATTGCCTTAAATCTCTGAAACTCATATCATTCTCAAATGAGAGAAAATGAAAAGAAATTTAGAGGTTACTTTTTTTCTCCCTTAAGAACCATAAGAAATTCAAAAAGCTTTTTAGGAGAGAAAAAAGAGAAGTAAAAGCTGACTCTATCTAAATGGTGTGGACTCCATCACCTGATATTACCGCAAAACCAGACACCATTAAAAAAAAATATGTATATATAGATAGATAGATAGATAAAAGAGTTTTATGTGTATATACACACATATATAAAATATAAATTATATAATTATATATATATGTACACATACATGCACACATACATGTATGAAGAAGAGTACTAAGTAAGTATTTCTTAGGAGTGACTGAGGATTCGTTTTCTTGCTTGATACGATGCCACTATTTTCCAACAAGGAGCTCATATTGTCAACTTGCATAGAAGGCCGATGTACAAGTGAGTTATGCTGCCCCCTGCAGGTCACATTCAGACACTACACTTCCTCCAAATTCTAAAATGATCTGGATGCCTGACATTGTTTTAGCAGGAGAAAAAAGCTGTTTATTTCTCAGTAGGAATTAGGGCTTTAAAGGCAACCAACCTCTGAAAAGGCAGCTCTCTGACTAAAATTCACACTGAGGTGAAGTAATTAAATGGTCGATTCTTGTTCTGTACCTGTGGGGTTGAGGAGGAGGGACAGTGTGGCAGAAAGGAGGGATGGGCAGGAAAAAAGCAACCTCACCTACTTAGTCTGGCCAAATCAATGTCACTAAATACATATAACAGTATTGCAATGTACATGGGACTTTAAAGTGTTCATGGTTCAGGTTCCTTCCTCTCTTCCTTCCTGCTTCCTTTCCTTCCTTCCTTTCTTCCTAATGCGTGAGATAGTCATAGAACACCAGTGGAAGAACTACATAAAACCATACAACTAGAGAATAATGTCACAGTCACTGTCTCCTTCATAGGAACACTCAACCTTGGATCAAATACATGCCTCAATTATATCTTTCATTTAAAAGTGAACCTCTCCTACTGGCATGCTACCTCAAATAGCATCAAAGCAAAAGGAAACACAGATAGCATTTAACAACGCTGGTAACCATGGAAATGTATCATTAAAGAATATATAAACAGGAATGAATAATTAGACTAGAAATTCATTTCTACATTTATCTTCTTGCAGTACCTCTCATCTCTCTTTGGAACTTCCTCTTTCGCCTGTCTTCTAACTGAAAGATATGAGAATTCATGAAATGAGAATTTTATTATTGCCTAGCTTAATGGACAAATCCCTTTGTAGGCAAGTGACTAGAAACTACTACAATGCCCATTTTTGTCTAGTTGTAACATTGAAATGAAAATAAGATCCTCAAGCAGCCAAGGAGTTTGCTTTGGGGAGGGGAGGTGAGCAGGTTGTTTCACTTACTGGAGGCATCTATACAGCGGGAAAACTGAGGGGCTCATTTGGGGCTTTTGGGTTTTGTCGGTTGCATTGTCAGGTAGGCAGCATGGCCTGTGCAGCTCCCCTGACACTCCACCCCTGCACCCGGGGAAGCCCGAGATAGACTCTATAGTATACCAACCTGGCCATTACCTTAAACACTTATAAATGGCCTTGGAGACCATCCAGGCCAGGCCTGTGCATCAGAATCACCAGGGGACAGTAGACAAATAGAGTTTTCAGGACCTCACGCAACTCCAGGAATTGAATATTTTAAATATTTTCCCATTGACTCTAATGCAGTTGGTTACTAGACTGGTGTTTGAGAACCACTGACTGAGGCCAACTTTCTCATCTTACAGCAGCTAAAGTCTGGAGCAGTTGTGCTAGACTGAATTGTTGGTCTCAGTTTTCCCCTCCCTGTAGCATTATCATATCCTCACCTTCGTGTTTTGTAGTGAGCAGAAGAATCTTACGCCTTGCCTGGGGCAAATGGGATGTTAGCAGGTATGGTATGAGCAGAGGCTTGAAATGTGCTTACATGGTTTTGCTTCCTCCCTTAGAATCCTGCATTTTGCCATAGGAAGAACAGATATCAGACAGCCATTAGCCATAGGAAGATGAGAGACATATGGATCCCACTTGGGCCTCTGCAGCTTGAAGCAAAACCTAGTCAAGCCCAGTCAAGACTAGCTTAGATCAGTCAGATTCAAGTCAACCTGCTTATTATAAGTCACTGAGCTTTACAGTGTTTGTTATATGCATTATTGTAGCAGTAGTGAACTAATACAGAAATGAAATGACATATCCAAAACTGAACTGTAGCACTGGAACTAGAAGTTACATCCTGTGACTCTCAGGCCTGACTTCTTTCTTCTGTTCTATTGCCAGTTTCTTCTTGCTTCCTTTCCTTCATAGAGTCAAGCACAGACATCCATTGCCTTCATAAGGTCCTTTTTCTCAGCCTACAGTCCCTGTATTGCAGAATGTCATCACCTTTCCTCATCAGACCTGCATTCTGTAATCTTTCCTCATCAAAACCTACCTTTTATTTCATATTGTTCCTTCAGGGTCCTGTTTTCATGTTTTTAAAGAGACCAAGTAAGAACTCTCACATAAACTAATTCTCACAGTTGTGTTCAGAGATCACCCATTCATGAGTTAGACACTTCCAAATACAATTTCTTCTACATATAACCTGGGGATTACTAGAGACTCAGTTGCAAATGGTGGGAATTTAAGCACGATACATGACAATTGGTAGGAAAAATATTTTTAGGCTAGTGTTTCTCACATTATGTCTAATCTAAATACTGTAAGGCCTGGGTTGCTTTCAGACAAATTTCCTTGTCCAGATAGTTTATAAACTCTACTTGACAGGACCAAATAAATAAATAAATAGATTATAAATATAAGCCATTAAGAGACATGCTCACATGGTATTTCTATTTGTTCCTTTTTGTGGAAACATTTTTCACATGGAAACAAATCTTTAGAGCGAGCACATTTTTCTTCTCCAGAATATGTGTTTTGTTAAAGATAATAAAAAATTTTTCTGATTCCCTGATTTTACTTTGGCCTGTAATTTCATGTTGATGATTTTATTTTTATTCTTAGATTGAAATATCATACATTCTTACCATGTAAATGACTAATACTGGGATGATTTTGCAATGTCAGGAAGAAAAACAAAGAACTGGAGAGAAAAATATTAGTCATTATTAGTATAAGGGATCAACTTCTATTCAGTGTTAAGTTATCCTACATCAACTTCTGGTTAGTGCATAGAAACCCATTAGCTTGCTGCTGCCTCGATTGCCATGTTTGAAAGAAGAAATTAATAGCTAAGACCTTAGAATTTACATGGAGACACTCTTGAACACAGAAACCAATGAGACAAAAGACTCTTGGAAATCTGTAGCCTTTTCCAAATAGTCTTATGAATCCCAAGCTCAACTAAAGCACGTAAATTGTGTACAGTTTTGAACTTAAAACACAGACACACACACGCAGAAATACTTGTTGAATTCATATAAGCACTGAAGTTTTAAATTGCAGACAAAACAACTATTCCAAAATATTCTCGACATTATTGGTTTGAGCTTCATGTCAAACCAATATTTAATTTATTTGATTTAACAAATGTGTATTGAGCTGCTTTTTGCAATGCACTTTGATGGTATCATGGAAGAAAAACAGATTAAGGAGTGGTGTCTAACTTAAATACCAGTCGTTTTTCTTGATAAATATTTTGTGCTAGAATATATGCTCCTTGAAGACGGGTTCCTCACTGGGTTTAGACTCTGGAATCCCACATAGAGTGCACACCTGTCTTGCCTGAAGGTTTCAGGCCTGGGCAAGTTCACTGTGGATTTGGTGAGACTGAGAAATGACAACAGAATTGTTCACTGCTGTACTTCCAACACATAGTGCACTGCCTAACACCTGGCCACTAATAAGTGCTCAATAAATATTTGCTGAATGAATATGAATGGCAAATACAATTTGAAAGTCAAGAAGAAATGTATCCACTAATTTAAGAGGAGCCTGCACACACTGGATTGAATGTCTACAGTGCAGTTAAAGGAGGCACTCAATGCCACTAACATTCTGGGTGCTATTTTTTGCTTTGAGTGTTGGGAGCAGTAAATGTTTCCTGCTGGAAACAATACCAAAGAGAAAAAAGGCTGTTGCAAAGCAAGGATCCTAAACCTGTGGTCTGTGAACTCCTGAAAAGTATGGAAGGGCTTTAGGAGCCCACAGGCTGTGCACCTGTTCCTCAAGCATGTAGGGGAAAATCTTTTGTCTCTTAGGGCAGCCAGCTCCTGATCTTGTCCTTTGATAGTAGACGAATTACACCAGAGAAGTATTTCTTTTTGGTGAGCCATCTTTGGAAACCATTTAGGCCATTGATATCTTTAAGACGGTGAACATTCAATGCCAAGTACAACTTGAACTGGATGGGAAATCTTGGTATTCTCTGCACAGATGGAGGAACTGTGAACTTGGCACTGCCTCAGTCTTTGCTGCTTCACTAAGGGAAGATGCTCCACATGTCAGGCTTTCTACACAGGCCTGTGCTGGTGTCAACAGCCCTTGCAAGCAATTCCCAAAGAGGTCTTTCTACTCCTGTGTATGCCTTCAACTTCCTCAGAGCCAAGAACTGGAATCTGTGTCTTTTCAGTAGATCTTTGTTAAGATGCAAGAACACACCATGAGATTCTTTTCTTTTAGAGAAGTTTGTTGTCAATCCAGAGAAGAGATTTAGAAGTGATTTAGTTTGGTTAATTCTTTAAAAATTTTTAAGAGAAAAGAAAATCCCTTCTAAGACCAAACTGATAGTAAGAAATTCATTCTGGGACTAGCTTTATAACAGCTGATCTCTTTGTTCACATAAATCTTTTGACTGAAATGCTGAACTTACTATTAAAGCTGAAAAGCTATGAGTTTTTTTAAGGTTAAGTTGCTATTCTAAATGAGGTGACTGGAGTCAAATAACTGTATGAATTTTTCTAATACTGAGGGTGAGACTAACAAAGTGTTGAGAATTTCTACAGACATTCACCAAATGGCTTATATCTTATGAAGGTCATTTTTTGTCCAGATGGCTTTAAAATGGAAATAAATTGCTGGCATAGATAGCTTTGATGATATAGACTTAACAAAGATAATTTTGCTGACTTGAGAACAAAGGAAATGATGTAATATGCATTTTAGTATTTCTTGATCCATGCTTACTCATATGAGATATTGTGAGCTATAGGAGCTCTGGTTCCATTTGCTATTAGAGACTTTGTGAATCTGGGTTTTACGTCTTATTGCCATTAAAATGAAACACTCACTACTGCAATGTCAAATATGATATTTCAATTTCTTATTCCATAAAAGTTGTACAATCTTCTCACAAGAGTGAGAAAGCCAAAATTCTCCATAAATTGCTGCTTTGGTATTCTGACTATATGTAGGAGATCAATTTCCAATGCAATGAGATAGAGAGTAAGCACATTTTTTTTCTGTGTATGTGTTTATGAATATTGTTTCTAGGTGGATGCTTATAAATTAAATCAGATTCTGAGAAGGCATTGTGACTCAAGAGAAAGAAAGAAAGAAAGAGCAATTAAGGTGGGGAATGAGTAGATCCACTGGCTTGCCCCAGTTTAGTGGGGTTCCTCTGCCCTTGTTTCATGAGAGTTTAGCAACAAATTTGGTTGTTGCCTTTTCTCACTTCACTTGCTGAGTAACGTGGACCAGAGCTGGCTCTGTTACTCACAGTGCAGAGATGAAGCCACACCCAAGACCCATATATGTGAGAACATGGCTGGTAGTGAAGGTGGGAAACCAGGGAAGGAAAGCAGGAGCAGCTTGTTTATTTGTTTCCTGATGCTTTAAAATCTAGCCCTGCGTCTAAGGGGTAGGGGGCTTGGGAGGTGGACTGGAGTTCACTGTAAAGTTCTTCTTGGAGTAATATTATTCTTTAGGAGCAATATATAAATACATAAGGGCTGCTGCTTCGAAATAGCTAACTCTCCACATGACTAGGGACCTTGCATTTTGCTAATTAGTCCAGAATTGAGATGAAATTTCAAGGTGTTTGAGAAAAGGAGAGTGGCTAATAACAAAAGACTAGGCGTCAGGTTGCAGAGGCATGCGTGCAAATGGAGTCATGACATGTTATTTCCAAACCTCTCTAGCTCTGAGGAGGTGATGCTATTATGGAATAACATGTGCAAACACTTTGATTCGCAGTAATATATCCCAGTATCAGCTGTCATACAGCGTAAAGCTTTTTGCCTTTTTTTCTTTCTGAGTTGATTACACGAAAAATATTCCTAATACAATTGAAAGGTGTTCTTGAGCTTATCCTAACAAATGTCTGTTCTTTTGCATTTGAGTTTGTGAAGCCAGCAATCTGTGAAGGAAGAATAGACTAATTCTCAAATTTTTACATTCCAAAATTTTCGATTTCCTGTTTAAGATCTCTAAAAAGAATAACTGATAAGAGTGGTAGGGATTTAATGTGGTCGAAAGGAAGATATATAGCAACTTCTTCACTTAAAATGGTAGTGAAAATAGCATCTGTCTGTTCAGCCTTAATGGATGTCTACAAATGTACATGCAAATACAATTTCCAGTCTGTGATGTCTGGGGACATTCTTAAATTTAACAATGTAATTGCCATGGTGGCTTGGGTAGTGGGACATCCCTGTTTTTAAAGATGGCGTGGATTGGGCACCTCTCCGGCAATGTCCAAGCAACCCCTTCTGCTATAGGACAGAACAAGGTTGGGGGGAAAATTTGTACATTTGAATTAAGATCAGGGAGAGGCTGGCTATCAGAAGGAAGCATATAACTGACAAGAATAGTGCAGTGTGCTGATGCTGGGGCTAGTTAGATGAGTTTAGTTTATGGAATTTACCTGTAGGATGCAACTTCTAATCATGTTACTTCTTTTTATCTTAAAATGTGTAACATCATTTTTGGATGCATCTAAAAAATACTGGATTTTAATGCTAAAATGAGCTTCAGTAATAGACCTCAAATACTTTATGTTAGTCATCTTTTGTTTTCTAGCTGAAGTTTCTCTACAGACTAACTTGCCTTAGGTCAGATAACTATTTGGTATTAGAGCTCAGATTGAATCAGACCTGACTTCTAGACAAGGGCTCTTTTCCAACATATGAAGTTGTTTCAAATTACAGGAGAAAAAGAATGTACAAAGAAAAACATTTTCTTCTTATTTTTTATTAATGCAGAATAGTAAAATAATGGTATTTGTTTTATTTTTTTTCCTAGCAAACTATGTATTGGTAAGTAGAGATTATTTTCTTGGATGGAGGTAAATAAAATAGGGATTTTAGTGCTTTTTGAAAACTAAAGAAAACATAAATAAATTTTCTTCACAAAAATTTCAAGGTCTTAACCTGTCTTAGGTTGTACCAACATTGGATCTACCTTTTCCTAATTCAATGCAGAAAACATAATGGGTACTCAGTAGTTGTTTGTTTAATGAATGAATAAATCAAATCAAACTTTTATGTTTGATCTAGTATATGACAGGCCTGCTGAATATTACCCAGTTCTCAAGATTCAACTCCTTTCTTGCCTTTCCCTGGGTGCCTCTGACATCCTTTAATAAAAAGCCTTCTTCCTTTATTATATCTGTCGTCCTTATTATTTGCTTATTTTTTACATTTAGAAATTCTTTACCACTATTTAATTACATGGCTATAAGCCACTGCTACTGTTTTGCTTGTTCCAGATTCCCTTTGGGAAGTCTTAAACTTATGAGCAAATTAATAAATTCTTTAGAGATTAAGATTTTGTCTACCAGAAGGTCAACATTTAAAAATAAATCATCCAGGTCTCATTATAGTAGACTAATATAAAGTACAGCATTAGTCTATGGTATAGCAAACTAATGTAAATCTTCATTTTTTTTTCATAGCAGGTAAATTGAGCTCCAAATATTTAGATATGGAACTACATATATTTCTGAGAATTTTCTATGATAAACCTAATAGCTTACCCTCTACTGAAGACAGAACACAATACAGAGACAGAAAACTAGAGGCCAAGATGGAGTAGTGAAAATGTGGGAAAAATCAGGAAGCATCAGAACTGTTGATTCTTTCTCGCTTTTCTATTTGGGTTTTAGCAGATCTTATTTTAGTTGGTTCAGAAAGTTCACATTCAGTTAAATAAAACCATATAGGAAAAAAGGTCCCACGAAGTCTGGAGAGAAGATATGGAGAAGGGAGTTGGGTTCTGTAGTACATTTTCAAATATTTGAAAAAATTTCAGTTGGAAATGGGTTTCTGTTTGGTCCATGTGGCCCCACTGGGAACCACTGGATTGAAGTTCTAGGGGCCTAGAAACACAGTGAGGGAAATGGTTTAATAATTAGCAAATTGGGTGTTGTTTCTTGGGGTTATGGGAGCTCTTCATTTTGGATACATTTCAGCAGAAAGTTTTTGATCATTTGTCTGGGGAGGATAGAACAAGAACAGATTTGTGTATTTTGGAGGCAGTTCGCAATTAGCAAATTCTGAATTCTCCTTAAAATTCTAAGAAAGGAAGACTCTCTTCCTGGCATTTAGTTGACCGTTCGTATGACTTCTTGCTGTCATTTTAAATAATAAATGAGAAAGAAGATCTGCAGTTTGTTACTGGTTAAGTGTCCCAAATACTAAATGTCACCCAACGAATGCAACTGATCTTTGCATTTTCCTCTATTATGCAGTTGGTATTGCTTCTAGCATCTGCTTGTGCAGGTCACAAGTCAAGAATAATCTATGAAAATACAATGTTCATATTTTAAAGGATCGTGTCACTCTAGTAGCCTGCCTGGGAAAATAGTTCTTGGGATGTCTCAAACTTATATTGGGTTGTAAACCTGAAGTATGGGCCAAGGGTTAACAACCTTGAATTTTGCCCTTAAAATTAGTCTCAGAAATCTACTTCATTATAAATACATTACTACTGAACAGTCACCTTCTGATTGATAGGCCCAGAGCTACCTTTTTCAGCAGTCTTTTAAGCACCAATCCTTCATTTTGCTTCTAAAAATGAGATAGTCTCCTCCTCCCTAGCTGGGACATCAATTTTTACCTGCCAATACAGTTTGATGAGCTTGCTTATGTGCTGTTCACTTCCTCCACGGAGCCAGAACATGTAGTCAGCAATCATGGCGCTCCTAAGAACGAGGACAGATTTAAAAAACAAAACAAAACAAATTACAGGACAGGAGGAAAATCATAACAGGAACTATATATAAATACTGAGCCGAAAATTTTGGAATGTATGAATTTGTCTAGACTAATATCAAAGCAAAGCATAAGGCACATTTTAGAATGTGGAAAGGAGGTGGGTTTTTTTTTTTAATCTAAACTAAAGCTATAAGAGAAGCAGCAAGCCATTTGTCTTGTAGATGACTTTTCTGTTTGCACAGTGTGAGATATTTAAGGACTATGAGAGAATGCTTTGTTTTGGTTGCTTCTTATTAAGCTTCAAAGCCCTTATAGAGTAACACATATTTGATGAGGAAAACTAAAATGCCTTCAAACTGAGCAAAGCATATAGTGCTAACTATCATACTGGTACTTAAGCGTGTGTCAGACTTCACCTGAATTAAAGATTATTCATCACTGATTAAATCAACCTCCTTAAAATTGAAAACAAAACATTTCCAATTCAACAAATACTCCCCTCCCCCAAGCTTTGTGTTTAATTGGTCTTAGTATCTAGTGTGTAGAACCATTGCATTAGTCTTATTAAGCTGAGGCAATATTAAAAACTATTCTGCAATTGATATTAATTCATCGCTTAGCACCCTTTGGAAGAACAGTTTACTTTTATGACTGTTTCTTTGCTAGACCTTTCTATTTCTTTTCTCCAGAGACTCCAAATCCAATTAAATGTGACTAGAAGTAATTCCAAATTGTCACATTAGCCAATTAAACATATAATAATCCTGTGTACCTAATTACTAGTAGCAAAAGTTTATTTATTTAAATAGAGCTATCACTGTGTACCCCTGAGTGTTTTTCTTATCTTTGCCTGCAGATATGTGTTGTTTCTTGACATCATTGTAAATTGAATTACAAATTTTCCTTCCCTAAATATAGGTTGTGCAAGGTACAGCAAGCAGCTGTAAACTTATTTACTGTGGTATTCTGTTAAAAGAATTAAAATGTTTAGATTCTTGCTCAGGACAGACAAAAACTAGGATTTTAAAAATGAACAATGCAAAAAAAAAATCACCCTTTGGAGAATTATTCAGCTCAGCATATTTCTTTTTATACATGTGGGGTTGGAAAGTAGCTGTCCACTGACATTTCAAAATCAATGACAATAATTCAAGAATAACTAGTAGTTTAGAATCATTTTATATTTTTTTCCAAGTCCTAGTTTAATGATAAGATAAAGTGAGCTAGGAGGTTTTGATGTTGTGTGAATATGTCTGCGTAGGAAAAAGTTATAAAAATCATAGACTAGAGAGGGACAAAAGTGGATTTCAAACATTTGCATTTTGATAGAATCACTTCAAAAAGTTTCCCTCCCATGAGTACCTAAAAGGAAAGTCTACTTGTAGGTACCTGTGACCTAACAGAAATCCGTTTAATAAACTCTGAATTCAAGAAATCAATGAAAAGTATAAACTGTGTCACTCTCAAGGACAGCACCCACTGTATTTATAGAAGTTGGGTATTTGTAGGTAATGACTTGATTCTGTATGCTTCACGAGCATTTGGATACATAAATATGGATAAAAAAACATTGTTTAATGAGGACTCCAGTCATTAGTTAAACCAAAGGTGGGCAAACTTTTCCTGTAAAGGGTCAGCTAGCAAATATTTTAGGCTTTGTGAGCCATGTGGTCTCATAGCCACTCAACTTTGCCTTGGGAAAGCAGCTATAGACAATAAGTAAACCAAAGAGTTGTGCTATGTTCCAGTAAGACTTTATTTCCAAAAACATGTGGTGGGCCAGATTTGCTGTAATTTGCCTAACTTTAAGATAAACTATTAGGTTGAACAACAGGTGGCAAGCAGTGCTGTAATTGTCAGTCAGTAATCAGACACCAGCTTCTAAATGTTCTCAGACACCCTTAAATATTTCAGTCTATTGTTTTCCTTCAGAGATAATGTACACATAGTTCTAAAACTACCGTGCAGAGTTCAGGAGAGAAACTTTGCAATTGGAAACATGCAGAAAATGTAAAAGATGATCCTGGAACGCGGATGGCAGTGGCTTGAGTTAAGTAAAAGCTAAATGATAGTTTCTATCATGTTAGTGATTGCAACAATTGTGAAAGAAAAGGAGATAGAGCACCGCAGTGGCTGTCTAGGGCAAAAGCTTTTTAATGCTTTTGGTGGCTTGGTTTTGAGTTCACCATTATAATTAGAAGTTTGAGTATTTTTTTAAATGTTTCCCAAAGGTTGCTTTTTTTGTAATGATGTGTCGTCATATTGCTACATTCTTCAGTATGGTTTTATTACACTTGGGGGTTCATGTCTTTTTCCAAAGGAACACATCTCCAAATTTTTACTGAAACAAGTGAGAAATTAAAGTGTACTGAAATTTATTACCTGCCTTCAGCAAAGCACAATCACAATGGTGGTGAGATACTAGTATTAAATAATAAAATATGGTTTTGTAAAGCTATATATTTGTTGATATACTTTTCATAAGTATGATGTATTTCTTTCACTACTAGGGACACACTTTAGACTGTAGTTGCTCCAACCCCATTTTCTTCCCAGTGGAAATGGCAGTTAACGCACTTACCAGCCACCTTCCTTCGTCTGGGCCCCTCTCATAGCTCCACCTTACGGCTTCGCCTTTATGAATCAGTATAAAACCCAGTGGGAGAACATGAAAAGAGCGTGGAAATAATATTATGCCATGGAATATTTGTGAGGCAAGAGACACGGGTGTTTCATCATGCTGACCTTATAAAGGGCAAAGATAATTAATTACTCAGCTCAGAGCATCTACAAGGAGTCATGTACTTTGTGGGGTCCTGGTTCTGACAGAGTCACCGCATGAATCAAATGTAAATAGTAACCCATCATTTTTCCTAGTTTCCTTCAGGTGTCTCCTTTAGACATCAATATTCTAGATGGTAGTCAGTGTGATTCATGTTGCTTCTAAATGTCTTCGTTTCATTGTTATGCTTCCATTCAACTGATATCCATTAGTCTGCTGAACATTGTAGCTGCACTGGAACTGTAAGATTATGTTAACCAAACCCTTTTAATTGACAGTTAGTAGTTTATTATCTGGGAGTTTTGAGCCTTTACTAAAATGCTAAGCACCATGTCAAGCACCTTACATAGCAGAGTGTGAACCAGCCTGACCACGTTTCTGCCCTGGATCTCGTCCTCCCTGACTCTCTCTCTCTGGCTCTGTCTTTTCGTTTTTCTCTCTTTACATGTCTCCTTTTCTCCTGGAGCTTTTCTACCAGCACACAAACAGGCCGTTGTTTCTGCCATCTTAGAACAAAATACCAAAAGCCTTTCTTGAGCCACTTCCTTTCCAGGTATCAGTTTAGTTCTTTCCTTCTGCACAAAAAAACAAAAACAACTCCCAAAACACTTTTTGAAAAAGCTGTGTGCACTCCCTCTCTCTAATTTCTGTCTTCCTGCTCTTTTTTGAATGCACTCCAGCAAGGCTCTTGTTCCTATCCCTTCACTGAAACTGCTCTTGTCAAACTACTAATGGTCTCTGCTGCTAAAAGCAAAGGGTTCCTTCTTGGTTTTCATGTACATGCGCTCGCAGGGGCAAGGGATACAATGCAGGATCCCTCTTCCTGTAAGCACTTTCCCATGTGGCTTCCCCAGATGTGCTCTCTCTGGTTTCCCTCCTATCTTACTGGTTGCTCTATCCAGTCTCCTTTGCTGGAATCTCCTCACCTCACTAGATTCCTAACTTTGGAGTGCCCAAGGGACGATGCTTGGACCCTTCTCTTCATTTCTATATTCAATCCCTTGGTGATCTCACCAGCTTGGTGGTTTTAAATGCCACCTACAGGTTGATGACTCTTATATTTATATCCTGACCATAAACCTTTCCATGGATCTTCAGACTTCTGTAGAAGTTGCCTTCTTAACATCTCTACTTAGCTGCCTTGTAGATATTTTAGACTTAGCGTTGCCATACCCGTGACTCTGATCCTGTTTGCTTCCCTCCCCCAATCTCTAGCAGTCCTCTCCATCTCTCCGGTTTTTCGGGCAAAAACCTTGGAGTCATCCTTGAGTCCTCTTTCTCTCATACTACTTATCGAATCCAGCATAAAATTCCAGTCAGGGTATCTTCAGCCTGTATCGGAATCCCGCCGCCTCTCACCAGCATTGCCAGCAGGTGCACCCTGTCCCCCCGGCCTGCTGGAACAGCCTCCAGACTGAGCTCCCTGCCCCGCCGTCCATCTGCTTTTAACACTGCCACCAGAAAAATCCCACTGAAACAAGTAGGCAGGAACAGGCCACTGCCGTGCTTAAAACGGCAAAGGCTTCCGGTCTCAGAGTAAAAACCAGTCTTTAAAATGACCTTTGAGCCCTGTCACCTGGCCACATGTTGCTTCTCTGATCTCATTTCCCACCTATTCTGCTCCAGACAACTGCCTGCCAGGCACACTCTTGCCTCTGGGATTTTGCCCCTGATGGTGC
Organism: Smutsia gigantea; assembly: GCA_032199065.1. NCBI lineage: Eukaryota > Metazoa > Chordata > Mammalia > Pholidota > Manidae > Smutsia > Smutsia gigantea. The sequence goes on along the minus strand of JAVSCE010008520.1, from coordinate 781,862 downwards.
CTGACCTGGCATGACCTCCTTGCTCAGCTCCTTCAGTCCTTTATCAGGCACTGTTTTCTCTGTGAGGACAGCCTGGCCCACACTCCCGTGCTCTCCATCCTAAATCCTAAAATAGTCACTGCCTGGCTCTTTACCGGATGCTGACTCCTGAGGGGAGGGATTTTTGTCTGCTTTTTTCACTGTTCTGTCCCCAGGGCCCAGAAGAGTGACTGATGTGGTAGTCACACAATAAATGCTTGTTGAATTAATGACCACATATTATCTTATTCATTTATTCAAACTGAAAAAAATAAGTCTTGTTATGAAGAACTGAGGCCTACTGAGGTACACAGCGTGCTAGGATTCCAACACAAGCCGTCTGGCCCTAGGGTTCTCTCACTGCACATATTTAATGGAATGCTTTTCCAGTGGTGGTGGCATGGGAACGGAATGACAGGGCAGGTTTTGTCAATTTAATTTATCCAGTGCAGAGTCCAGTGCAACATTTAGCTCCTATGAGAGCTTAACAAATACTAATGGATGCTGACATATTTAAGACATAAATGAAGGAGGAAGGGTACCAGGAAGGGCATTGGCTTACTGTGGTGCATCTAAGATCATTTCTAACATGATGCCCTCAGTTACTTGTCAACAGTTATGGTTTCCCTGTCAGCAAATCTACTGTTCTTTTGGTAGCGTGTTTGAATTCATTTTAGAAAATTGTTTCTGAAGTCACATTTAATTTGCCTAACACGTCTGTTAAATGTAAAAGGGTCAGAATCTGGCTTTTAAATACATATGCATCTAAAATGAAGGTTTTTATGTCACAAACTCAGCTTACTGTGGTCCAAGTGCTGTTTGTATAGCATGGCAAATACGCAAGAAAAGAATTTGATATGTTAATATTAATAAGATAGGTACTATTTTTGTTTTCCAAATTAATGCCTTAAAAGAACCATGATGTGTATTCATGCCAGATGATTTTACAGATTGAATATTTCTGAGCGGACTGTACAGTTCTAAGGGTATAAGAATACACTATTGACCGTTTCTCAAGGCCTGTGTTCACACTGGAATTTGTAACATTTCTACTCAGCATGGCCACACGGTGGTGTAAAACAGTAAGAGATGAGTAAACAAAAGCAGAGCGCAGCACGCCACAAGCTGTGTGGGCTTCCGGCCGGCTGGCTAGGACCTTGAAAAGTCATTCGTTCATCACCTTGCCTTTAGGCAGGATCACACTTAAACCTTTCAAATGAGACTGATGAGAATCTATTTTGTTTTAAAGACCTCCACGGAAGGACATTGCTCTGCCTTCCTACTGACTCCAGTTTCACAGCCATAAATAGCACCTTCTGCAGTTTTAGTTTGCTGGATTCAGTTCTCTCTCCAGTATTAATGCAACCCGACTAGACCTTATCCTCTGAACAGCAGGTCTACTTATCCTCCTAAGAATGTATTAATCCTCCCTTCCTTAGGTTAATTAATTAACCTTACTTGCTTTAATCTTCCTCCATGGGTCCCCTTTGCTTGACATCAGTCAGTTTCATGGTTGTCTTTTCAACTTGCTTAAGTTTCTACCTTTCTTTCTTCTACAATGGAAACTGACCTCTCTCAAGGGTCTAAAGATAATCTTACAGCCTTTGCATGCAGCTTGCCAACTACAGATCTTAGAATTTAGCGTCCATAATTGTGTGAGCCAATTCCGTATATGTACATGTATTTTGTTGGTTCTGTTTGTCTGGGCAGCCTGACTGATGTACAGTGCTCAGTACTTTATATCTGCTTTTGTTTATACTTTGCCCTGGTCATCCTTTCCCCCACACCCCTAGTCATTGACATTCATCAGGAAGCTCAGACCCGCAGTGCTCTGGGGATATGCATTACAGAAGTTGATGAGCATTAAAGAAATTATAGTTTGGTCTCTGGACCTTTGTAACAAGTGTCCGCCTCCACATCTAACTGCCAGATTATAACAGCTGAAAGCTGTCTCTGAGACCAAGTATACCTTTTGCAGAGTAAATCTAGTTAATGTGTTCCTGCCTTGATTGTAGTACTGGATTTTGACTATTACTGGGGGATTCTAGCCATGCTTGCTCCTGCAAGATTGTCCAGGAATGGATGAGAGTTTTTTTCTGAAGTTTGCTGCCTGTCTATTAGACTGAAATTTCAAATATTGCCTATCTCTAGATTCTCATTTGATAACCACAAACAACAATAATAGTATCGCTATTACTATTTGCAACCAATATTTATTGAATGATTACTGTGTATATAGTAAATGCTTTTCCATCTCATTTAATTCTTACACCCAAGCAATGAAATGAGGAAACTGAGGTTCCTCAAATGAAGGAACTTTTCCAAAAAGTTGGCAGCAGAGTCAGGATTCAACAAGATATATTTATCATCAAATTTTGGTCTCTTAATCATGGTTTTGTACTACTTACATGTTGCCTTTCTTTTCCAGTCTATCTTTTACAAGACTCTATTTCTTGCTGAACTTCTCTGATGCTAATTTCTTGCCAACCTGTTGACCTCTGCTGCCCTCTCTAAAAACTATATTCCTGCCTTTGATTAAATGGGAGATAATTACTACTGCCTACTGCCTGGTCCTCCTCCCTGATCCCCATCCCATGTTGTCTCACCAGCAGATATGTCTTCTTTTTAATTCTGGCTTATTAATCTGACACAGTCAACTTTTTCTTTCCTGGTCATGTCAAGAGATGTGTCATTACTTCCTTAGAAAATATATGTCTGTTTGAAGAGGCCCAGATGAATGGAACCCATCTCAGATTGTGTATAAGGGTTTAGTTTTTTTGATTATTATTTTTTCTGTGTGAAATCTCAGAATGAGGTTATCAATATTATCAGCAATTTCTTATGCTTATTATTGATATACCAGCCATATTTGAGAAGAGTAATCAAAATATATGGTTGTTTTATAGCCATAAAGAGCTATGCAAATGTTAAATACATAATGTTAACTCAGAAGGACAGGGTATAAGTGTTATAGAATTTTAAAGGGGGAAATGATAACTTTTGGCTATGATGGACTGATTCAGTCCTGTGACCTGAAGGATGGCTAGCATTATTTTTAAGTGGTCGTGAAGAAAAGGGAGATTTTTTTTCTTTTTTGACCAGAGATATCACATCCAAGGCATTGAAGGTGGGAAGTATTAATGCAGGATCTGAGAGAGTTTGTGTAAAAGAGGAGAGGGAGGGAAAAAGCAGAAAATATGTTGGGGACAGATTATGGTAGGCCTTGGGTTCCATGCAGATGAGTTTAGACATTGTCTTGTAGACTTGAGGGACCAATTGAAGGAGTTTTGGCAGGGAGGATAACATGGGAATTTCTAGTGTTAAAATCTCAGCCGTGGCTGGTTTGGACTGCACGAGGGGGAAGACATCTTACCTACAAGGACCTCTCAGGCCTTGTATTTAGCAGGAACAGTGGCAGCCTCTGGCCATGTTGGGAGAATTCCAGGGGTATCTCTACTTTGCTATTTAGCCATGGGCTTATAAGCAGTGGCCTTTGACATCTAGATGCCACTTACTTTCCAGGATAAAGAAGATGGTCTGGGGAACTAGGAAACTGATAGGCCATATAGATGTAAGAAGGGATCTGAGTACATGTTTTATTAGACTTATATTTGCATACTTCATGAATTCACTCATGAATTCCAAAGATGGACATTCTAAGACAAATATGCCATTTCCTATCATTAAAGTCTAATGGGAGGCAAACATGCACAGATAATTATATCACAATGTGAAATATCAAAAGCCAAATCACTGTAATAATTGAAATAATTGAAAGTGAAATGACTGAAATAATTAGTATAAGTGGTATATATACTCATGCAGCTGAGAGGCTTGGTGTGTTCAGGGAGGGAGACCTGAAGGAGATGGAAACCTCAGTCAACCTAAAATGCTGAACAGGAGTTAGCCATGCAAAGGGAGAACGAGATTGAGAAGAGCATTCCAGGCATAGGGCACAGCATGCACACAGGTCAGAGGTCAGATGTCAGAGGAAGAGTGGGAACCCCCAAAAGGGCCATCTTACTGAGTTAGAGCAGGCAAAGAAGGCAGGGAGAAGGTATGAAGGGGTGTGGGTTTTATTCTGTGGATTTTAAGTATAGAATGATATGGGCAGTTCTGTGGGTTAGAGAGAGGACCTTGGGAACTCTTTAGAGGATTTGTTTGAAGGTGAGAATAATGGAGGTAGGAGCTCATTACAGGAGTTCTGAGAGACAGCACAGGAGCCCAAACTGGGCAGTGACTACAGGCAAAGAGGAAACTGAGATATTGGCAGCATGCCTAAGGATAAAGTCCAATGACAAAGGCATGCAAGAAGGAATTTGAGTCCTTGAGTATGCTAATATTCCAGGCCCAGCTGTGACCTGGTGTTAGAGACTGGGGGCAGTTTCCATAGAGCTGTATTCTATCAATCTTGTGAGAAAGAGAATCCTAAAGATGAATTATTTCCTTTCCCAGATAAATGAACTAATATATTTTTCTCAAGGAAATCATAAATATGGTAAAGCAATAATGGGCTTGGCCTGAAAACCCACAATATAACTCTTGGGTGGAGACTGACGGGTTCCAGACCAGCATCAAATTAAATGACGTGCTGCCCTGGCTTTCTGAAGACTGTTGACGTAGCCTCATGAACCTGAGAAGCTTTCCTAGTCCTCATTCTTGAAAGTTTCCTTCTGGAGCATTCCTCTAGGGAATTGTCCTGCCAGTGTCCTGATCTCCTGTCCCATCATATCCTAAGTCACTCGCCCATGACCAAGAGCTGAGTTTTCATTCCTGGAACACTTCTTTACCGGCAGAGGGCACTCTCACCTTTAGTTTTATTCAAAAATTCAGAACATGTTTCTCTAATTTTGAACAGGATTATAAAGTTTTATTCAACTTCTTGTGGGATCAAAGGAAGGCGAAAGATTAGGGAAAAACCAAGAATGTCATTTTAGGTCATCTTGATAAGGGACAAAAGCTAGAGGAGAGTCTGACTGTATAAAAACAGATGATTCTCAATCTAATTTTGCTTTCAGCAGTTCACACCAGCAGTTTCTGGAGCCAATATAAAATGTAAAGCAGTTGGAAAGAAGAGTATACAGAGCAGAAAATAAACCCATTCACAGCAGAGGAACAGCTTACAGTGAAAATAGCCAGAACTGCCTGGTTATTCCCTAAGTAAGGGAAAAGTAGTCTTTCTGCTGCCATCCTCCTCATCTCTGCTTGGGCAGGAAAAGGTCTCAGAATATATAGAGTTTATACAGTCTGATAAAACATCTTTATTAGAGGACATTGTACAGCTGGACTACAGTCATAAACTCAGCTGCCTATTTTTCAAGAGCCTGAGACCTACAGGTAAAGAGAGAAAAGGTGAGGAAAAGAGTGGTTAGCTGGTATAGGCAGATTCCAGTATGGTAAACTGGTGTTTTGGAACTTATAATCAATTTCCTAATAGAACTGAAGTACAGCTGTTCTGTGGCGAGGATTTCAAGGCAGCCTATAGATACCCATTTGAAACCAAAGTTAACTAAAATGATAATACATTTAACAGTTATGCAGAGCTTTACTAATAAAATAAAGCCCAGTAAGAGAGAAAGTGACTTACTACTTCTGAATTTTTAACCGAACAGAAGCAGGTTTCATTTTCAGTGTTTCACAACAGTGGTCACTCTTGGCAATTTCAGGAAGTTCCATTTTGTGTTGTGTGGGACTGACCTGTGCATCTCTGGGCACCCCATTCTACATTCCAATGGTGCTTGTCAGTTACTTTGACAACCCGAATGCCCTCGGTCACTTCCCACAAGATGGAGAGGGCCTGAGAGTCACTCTGAGATATTTATGAAAATTCTGAAAGGGAATTATAGGCACTTTAAAGGTTGATGGGACAGATTTTAATTTTTTTTTAGGCTAAGTTTTATTTCATAACATTTCTTAGTTAGAGCCACATTATTAAGAGCATTTTTCTATTCAGTCTTGAACTGGATAAATTTTTGGCTCCCAAATGGAACAAAAAAGACAGGCCAGAAGAACCTGTCTTAGAAAAGGTTCCCTGAGGTGTAATAATTAAGCATCAAATAGGGTGAGGGGGAAGCATGGGTTGCATGGTGTTATGTGAAGGCTGACCCTGAGCCATGGAGCCAGACTTCTTACTCTTTCTTGACATGTTTGACCTTGGTCAAGTCCTTAATCCCACCATTCTATGGTTCATCTCTAGAATGGAGGTGATTTTCATAATACCTGTATTCTGGAGGGGTGTGTGTGTGTGTGTGATAATATATGTAGAGAGAATAATGACATATGTAACATAATTTGAAATCTATGAAGTTATATACCATTTTTGATACCATTATTATTAATATTGTTGTCTGCCTGAGGGTGAATGTGGGGGTGGTGAGGGCCAGAAGTTGAGTCAGATGTTTTCCACTCAGAAAGCTTGGTTCCTGTAGTGAAAGGGAAGGCATGTTGAGAAATGGCCAGAATGAGTTGGATGTACAGGCAGAGGGGAATGTCTTTATATAACTAGGGTCAAAAATGTGTGGGACACGTGAGACCCAAGGAGAGCAGATCTTGAAACCAATTTTATATGTAGTATTGTCAATTTAATTCAAATAGGAAGACCACCACCACCACTAACAACAAAACCTTTTTGTGACAATCCCATGAAGAGACAATAGTTTGTTTTCCAAGTGTTAACAGCTTACTGGTGGGGGACTGGCTCACTCTTTCAAGACAGCAGAGCACTAAAAGAGTAACATACAAACATTTGCTCGTATTTATGAATATGTATTCAGAGTGGACATTAGGCAAAATTATGTGTTTGGATTTGTTTTTCTGCACCCCTTTAAATAGTCCATGCCTCTGTTCTGGCATTTCTTTCTTTTCAATGTAGTCTGCATGTATTCTGGCCAGCAAAGATCTGCTACAATGAAATCTACTTTCACCTGGCCCCATGTCAATATTAGAAGATTCAGTTTTTCCCTTTTGCAATACCTGCCTCCATTCAAGCACATCTATTCTGTTTCTAATGGTTTTAAGGCAATAGGACTTCTAGAGATAAATAGGCAGTTTATAAGGCATCAGAAAGTTCCCTGCCCCAAAAATGTTTCCCTTAATGACTTGAAATGCCATAAAATGACAATCTTTGTCACTTCTCTAGGTTGAGGTATTGAATGGTATTGTAAATTTGCGTTTTATCTGATGGTGAGAGCATTATCATTCATTAATAATTTGGAATAAATTATTTTCATCAGATTAGCAGAGAGGCAATATAATATAGCACAGGGATTGAGAACCCATATGTGGAAGCTAGATGTCCTTTAATTGAATCTCAACTCTGCCATATGCTATCTGTGTGACTTTGGACAAGTTACTTAACCTCTCTGTGCCCCAGGTTCCTCATATTACTATGCAGATAATAACATGTCAACCTCATGGGACTGTCAGAAGGAATAAATGTTATGTGTAGGGCACACTGTGCGGTTCCTGATACTGGGGAAGCAATCAATAAGTGTTAGCTGGCAAATTATTAGTCTGCCTAGGCATTAACACTGATACTTAGGAGTATGAAACATGCATTGCTTTGTTGAGAAGCTTATACCCAAAGAAGCTTATTTAGACTGCTTCAAAAGTGTATTGATTTTCTCATGGTTATTAAAGAGTTTTCTTGCTCTTAAAAAGCCTCTAGAAGCTTGTAACTAATATAGGTTGTGTATTTTTGTGAGCCAACAGTGAGAATTCCACTCTCTTGGTACAGTCTTCTTTAACCCTTTTTATACCTGAATATTCTTGTCTTCCACCCTGTCATAACACTTTGCTTATAAATCTCCTCTTAAGGGCCTTTAACTCACCCTTGTAGATTAGCCATTGGTATTCTTTAAAGGCATCTCTGATACTGTACCATTTTGCGGAGGGCAGGGATCATATCTCATTCATCATTATGAATGCACTAGAGACTTGCACAGTATAGGCACTTGCTCCCGATTATCAAATGAATGAATGATCAAAAGATCTGTAAGGACAGAGGTTTTCGAAGGCTTGCTCATTGCTGTATCCCCAAGCATCTAAGACAGTGACTGGCACATAGTAGGTGGTCCATAAATATTTCTGACTTTTTTGTTAAATGAAGGGAGGCACAGAGTGCTGTTGAAGTTAAAAATGGGATTCTATATATGAAACCACATTTTCCATTGAATTGCGTTAAATATTTTGAGATTATTCCTCCAGGACAAAATGTGCATTGGGTAAGGAAACTATGGCACATAGACTAGGACGTTTCTTGCTCCTTTGGAGATATTCTCTGCAGGTAGGGGAGGCAAGTACTAGTTGTTAACCTTTAGCTATATTCTCTGTCTTTAGCCATAGCTAGCACCTCCTTCATTTACTCATTCATTGAACCAAAAGCTAATCGACCACTTGGTTCATGAGGGATACCGTGGCTGTTGATGGGTGGCACAAGGCAGGAAAGATACACAACAAAGAGGAGCTGAAATAAAGTGCGGTACTCTGGCTTGTTGTGAAGAGTGTGATGGTCTCACCCAGCCCACTTCTAAGAGGACCTGCCTCGCCCATGCCTCCTGATGAAGGAACAGGTTTAGGGGATCCTGATCCTCTTTTCTGTTTGGACCAGGATGGGCAGTCAAATGTTAAAGACTGATGACGTCACCCAGGCCAAACATCTTGGCCAAAACGTGCACAACTAGCCATCCCAGATGTATTAAGAACTAGGACACTGAAAAAAGAAAGTGAGTAGCAGGAGGGGAATGGGAAAAAAAGAGAAGCAAGCTCCCCTCCTCTGTGTTCCCCTCCTCATCTTCCTCTCCCCTTTAGACTGCCTTGATAGATCCGCACCTGAGGGTGTGTTTGCTAGGGCTGCTGTGCTCAGGAGAAAACCTCAGGGGAGAGTGGCCAGCACCGTGAGGCACACATTCTCAGCCCCTCGCTTGGGCTAACCATTCACCTAGGTTTTCCCGAGACAGTCCTGTCTATGCCTGTTGTCCTAGGGGAATTAGCAGGGCCCACTTCATTATCAAAATTGTCATGGTTTAGGGGCTAAATGATGTGGCCTCCCACTGTTCTCTCACGGGAGCTGTTTTAGAGCATGAACATGTTGCATGACCATCCTTCATGGTTAAATATACCTGTTCAATAGTCTGTAAAGAGAACTGGTTATCTTATCTCTAGTCGGATTATAAGCTCTTGAAGGGCAGGAATCTAATCTTCCACTTCTTCTATTCCTTCTTCCTGGCAAGAGCTGATTATATGGTAGGCTTCAGTAAGTTCTTACTTAATTACATTTAACTTTCCCTGACCTAAGATTCTATGGAAAAAATCAAATATAGTACACTTTTTTTCTCCTATCAGATATATATTTTCTTAGAGATATATGCATTTATCCTTAGTCAACTTGCTGGATGCCTTTCTGATAGAATTTAGCAGGAGATGTAATCCATAGGAACCCTGATTTTTATACTGAAATAGCACTTTCCAAAAGCTACTTTTGTAGCTTTTGATTTATTGATTGGAATCAGAAAGCCTGGCTAGTGAACATTCAGATAAATTTTCACTACTTAACAGATTATCCAACACACAAAACTATATTAACATACAGTAAAACTTCTGTACACTATTCCTTAGGTGAAAGAGAATACAAGCTAGGTTGAAGAAAAAAAAAAGAGGGATTCCAGATATGAACAGCATAAGGAAAGCTATAGAATTGGGAATTGAAATGGTATGCACATGAAAAGCAAAAGCCTATTTATTTGTTGAGCATGTACTATGTGCCAGTTGCAAGTACTGTTTATATTCTTGAGTTTTTGGGACAGAATACATATAAGACGGTAGAAGCCAGATGCTAGATTCTCGCACTACACTTGCTAAGTTTACAGTCACCCTTTCACTTTTAGGAGAAGCTCTTGCATCCTGGAATTGGTTCATGGGATGGATTTTAGGAAACCTTTACATTTCTTTCGGGACACAGTACAATATCCATCTGTTTATTTAGATGTTTGCTTGAAGGGGGCTTAATGTAGTCAGAAACAATGCTCTTTTTCTTTTCTAAACCACAGTTGCATGATGTCTGTCTTTTTTTTATTGTGTTTTTAATTTTGCCAATGTGCCTAGAGGTGTTAAGTAATGATAGTCTATTTATAAATTAAAATATAAATAAATAAATTTTGGAAAGCAGTAACAGCTGGCAATTATTTTTTCATGCGAGTTGTCTTTTAAGGAACGAAACAAACAGTTCTGTGTGCATGAAGAAATAAATCATACCTGTCCAAGAAGAGTGGACGTACATACATGGCAAGAGCCTTTAACAAAATTCTAGTTTCTTCAAAACCCAAAGAGAGTAAGTGTATCCCTTGAAGGAAGGTGTGGAGCTTTAGGGTATGTCTAGGGGGACTGTGTGTGGGAATGCAGTCTGGGGGGATAGGGAGAGTCTGTATTCATAAACACTCAATGGTGAGTGCAGGGGACACCCTGCTTTTTTTTTTAATAATTTATTTTGGTATCATTAATCTACAATTACATGTGCAATATTATGGTTATTAAGCTACCCCTTCATCAGGTCCCCCCCACCAACCCCATTACAGTCACTGTCCATCAGCGTAGTGAGATGCTATAGAATCATTACTTGTCTTCTCTGAGTTGTAAAGCCCTCCCCATGCCCCCCCAACATTACGTCTGCTAATTGTAATGCCGCTTTTTCCCCCCTCTTATCCCTCCCTGGGGACACCCTGCTTCTTATTGCACTCAGATAACCCACTTGATTCTGGGCAGAAGAGATTTAATAGTGATGCTGTTAATGTCTGCTGAGCTGCAACTAGCACCCTGCAGATGATCAACGGTGAGGCACAGGGAGTCGCAAGGGCCTGTACAAACTGGATGCACTTTAACTCTTCCTGTTTCAGGAAAGGACCGTTCCCAAGACTGGGCTGGGGCGTGCATCACTGAAGAGACAGTGCAGTCTTTTGTGCCCCAGCGAGAGGCAGGGATTTAGGAATCTAATGCCATGGCCAGGATTTTAGAGAATTTGAGGGAAGGAGACTCTTTCGCAGAAACCAACTGATAGAGACTCATGTCTTGAAGATATTTTTTGAGCCATTAATCTTTGCACCTAGGAGAAGAACTGTTATGGGATCCAGACTATCCTAGCAGAGAGGGAATTCCCTTAACCCCTGGGGCTGGGGCTTGTTGCCAGGTCCTTGGTGAGGAACCCAAAGACTGAAGACCGTTATGAAATCCCATAACCTCAGAGTCATAGTATGCATGTGAAGGGTCAAAGGCATGTGAAAAAGTCATGGAAAATGTGCGCCTTTGGCAGGCAGATTATGTCAAGATGCAAACAATCAAGGCCCAAATGACTCAGAAAGAAACTTTGACCTTCCCCCTAACTGCCTAAAACAATTTAGATAGAGGACCTAATCCAGGAAGAGAGCTACATATGATCTAGGCTGCAAGAAGAATTGAGCAAAGTCTGTTAAAATTTCTCTTCATGACCCATTGTTTCTGTGAGGCCCAGCAAACATTTGTTCACAAGAGCATTTACTCTTTCCTCTTTTTGTGAATTGCTTTCCTTCCCTTTGAAGTTCCAGACCTCCACCTAAGTTCTCCTTAGTTCAGGAAGACATAATATATACCTCATTTTCCCTGTCTTTGGAATCTCATGTCTATATGGATTCCCTGTATGTAGGTAATTAAATTTGATTTCCTCCTCTTAATCTATCTCATGCCAATTTATTTTTCAAACCAACTAGAAGAAACTTAAAGGGTTAGAGGAAATTTTTTCCTCCCAAACACATGCATTTAAGCTCATTGGATTCCAAAATATTGATGAAAAAAACAAAAGGGAAGATGAAAATTTAAATAGTGCCCAGTGCCAGCTTGCCATTTTATTCAATAAGCTTAAGCCCACAGTCAATGAATGGAGTCGGTCAGATCAACAATAAGCATTGCAAGGTTTAACCTTTTTTTAAAAACGTGACAAAGATGTTAAGGGTTTCCTGGATCAATGTCAAAGAAAAACATCTGCCAGGCAAGTGTGTGGCCTTCCAGGAAGAACTTAGATAATTAACTGAGGGCTGAGGAAGAGTGGGGTGGACAGATAAAGTAATTTATGGAAGATGGAATGTTGACAACCAACAGGAAGGGCCAACAGAATAGAATCTTCATTAATTTGCGGAAGCATTCCAAGCAGAGAAATCCCTGAGTGACAGTTTCTGAGTATGTCCATGGAGTTATATACTGAACACTACAATAAACATTAAATGTGTTTATAACCATATTTGTTCATAGGTTATATACATAAAAATATGTACATGCCTTAGATGCTGACATGAAAAACTAACCTCCTCATATCATGCTTTTCCACTGTATCCTTTTCTGGAGTGTGTGTGTCAGCCCCCCAGAATCCCAAGTACGTTAGGGGAGAGATGAAGTCTTGTATTATGCAGGTGAGGATATAAGTCACTATATGAAGTTGTTGCATTTATATGATTTCATTTGTGTTCACAGGTTGACAAGGCTTGGGGAAATTCAAGTCATGAAAAATACAGAATAAAAATCATAAAGATTTCATTACACAGTCTGGGTAAAATTATTCTCAATAAATCCTTTTGTTGACTCTTATAAAATTCTGGAATAAGAATATCCCATTTTATTCAGTATTTTTATGTATAGACACTTGGGCTAAGGGGGATATTACCTACTTTACTATTAGATTCAAGATTTTGACAGCCAGTCAATTTAGGGAAGGAGGCCCTTTGGAAGAGTTTGTTCTTTATAATGCTGACTTAAAATATCGATGTGCTGGAGTATAAATTTAAATAGCAGTAACATTATCTTTCATTTTGGAACACTCTATCTGTGCTGTATTATGTGCTTTCACATGCATTCCAGTTTCAGTTCCACAAATATTTATTCTGTGACTAATGTGATTAAATCATGAAGATAGGCAGTGAAGGCAAAAACAGGTGATCAGTTGATGGGCTGATCAGTTCTCCATCTGCAAGAAACCCATGATCTTTTAAGAAAGACTGGCATTTAGGGAAACAATTATGACATAGAATATACACTACTAGTTATAAAGACAAGGCACAGAAATAGTACAGAAAAAGGAATAACTTATCTTACTGGGAGAACACAGGGTCAGGGAAACCTTTCCAGAAGAGGTGGGCCCAAGAAAGGCTTCAAAGATGATGAAAGAGGGAAAAGCTGTTCTGAACAGAGAAGATGGAATATGCAAATGTGTGCATGTATGAAATAGCATGCTGCGCTTCAGTAATATTTCAGTATTGAAAAGTGTGTGTGTGTGTACGTGGAGGGGAGGCTAGAGAGATAAATAGAGGCTTAATTATAAGAGACCTTTTAATTATTTTGCTAGGATTTATTTTGTAGATTATGGAGAGACATTTAAAGTAATTAGTCCAGAGAGAGATGTGTTCAAATTTGTTCTTTAAATAAAGCATACCTCACATATTGTTTTGTATAAGCCTGCTTTTTATAATGGCCAATATAGTGAAGGTATCTTCCACATTAGTAAATATTCTTATCTCTAGCATTGTATTCGATGGGTGGTTTTATTATTTAATTAATCCATTATGTTAGACAATTAAGTTATCACAGAGTTAAGTTTTTGAGAGCAATCATGAGTTCAGTTTAGAACATGTTTTGAATGAGACATTGATAATATAGCCAGTGGAATTACCCAGAAGGTACTTGAATATATTGATGTGGTGGCTGGGGAAAGATCTGAGAATATAGATGTTAACTTGGGAGTCATTAGTGTATTGACTAGTTTAAAGCCAGGAGAGGGGATTTAATGGCCAAGGAGAAGCAAGTGTGCAATTAAAAAAGGGTAAAAGGGATAGAACCTTTGGAAATACTGATTTTTAAACAGTGGGTTGAGGAATAAGTTTGAGAAGGAAAGTCAGAGAGGTAGGAAAAAATCCAGAGTCTGGTGTCAGGGAATCCATGGGAAAATGGAGTTGATTCTCACAACAGCTTTTGGAGAGATGAAACTAGGTGCTACCATTGTTATTATTCCCTTCCCACAGAGGCTAAAGTTCTTGCCAAGGCCAACACAATTGTAAGCAATAGAACTGGATTGCAGATCTTGACCATTCTAGCCAAATTCTAATGAAGTCAGCACCGGATTTTATGATTCAGGTAATTAAAGAAGAGTATGAAAGAATAGCAGAAGTTCTAGAAGCTAAAATTAAGATGGAATCAGTAGGAGATATAATATGTAGAAAAAGAACATTTTCTTAAATTATAACAGGCAAAGGATATCCCAAAATAGGCTGGGAAAGAAAGATGATAAAAATGTCTTAAAAATGTTAAGTCTTGGCTTTCAAATTCGAGAATATGATGGATAAGATGATCAGAGAAACCGTACCCACTACAGCTGATACTTTTAAACCCAGTACAGCTAACTCAGTATTGTATGAAAACACAAAAAAAGAGGTCTTAAAAAATTTTTTTATTCTGAAAGAATTGTAAACTTACAGAAAAGTTGCAAAAATAGTGCAGAGACTTAATGTCTACTCTTCCACTCAGCTTTCCCTAGCTTTTTCTAATTTTAACAGCTAACATAATCAGTACAGTGAATAGACTTTTCTAAGTTTTACCAGTTTTTTCCCTTAATGTCTTTTTTGTTGTTCCAAGATCCAGGCAAGGATCCCACAATAAAGTTGGCTGTTGTGTCTCCTTCGTGTCCTCCAGGCTTTGACATTTCCTCATTCTTTCCTTGCCTTTCATGGCCTTGATACTTTAATGAGTACTGAGTTTGTCTGATGTCTTGTCATGATTCAATTGAAATTATGCATTTTAGGCAAGAATACTATACATATGACATGGTTTTCTCATTACATACTTACAAGGAGTACATAATGTCAATGATTTTTTACTGGTGATGATAACCTTGGTCACTTGATCAAGGTGGGTGTTTGCTGGGTTTCTCAACCATAGAGTTACGAGGTTTCCCTTTTCAATTAATAAATACTTGGGAGAGTTTTTGAAATTGAATTATAGTTGATATACAATATTAAATTACTTTCAGGTATATAACATAGTGCTTTGATATTTTTATACATTAAAAAATGTGTGGGTCTGGTTATCATCTGTCACCTTTTTAGTCTCAGGTCTTGTATTTCATTCTTCGAACCACTTTGAGTTTATTTTTGTTTATGGTATGAGAAAGTGGTCCAGTTTCATTCTTCTGCATGTATCTGTTTTCCCAACACTGTTCATTGGAGAGATGTCTTTTTCTCCTTGTATATTCTTGGCTCCTTTGTCATAGATTATAAGTGAGGGTTTATTTTTGGCCTCTCTATTCTGTTCCATTCATCTATGCATGTTTGTTTTTGTGCCAGTACCATACTGTCTTGATTATTACACCTTTGCAGTATAGCTCAAAATCAGAGCGTGATGTCTCCAGTGTTGTTCTTCCCTCTCAAGAATACTTTGGTTATTCAGGGTCTTTTGTGGTTCCATACAAATTTTAGGATTATTTGTTCTAGTTCTGTGAAAAACGTCATTGGCATTTTGATAGGGAGTGTATTGGACCTGTAGATTACTTTGGGTAGTATGGATGTTTTTACAAGGTTTCTTTTTCCAATCCAAGACATGGTATATCTTTCTATTTATTTCTGTCATCTTCAGTTTTTTATTAACATCTTGTAGTTTAAGTTTTCAGAGTAGGGTCTTTCTCCTTGGTTAAATTTGTTCCTAGGTATATTTTATTTTTGTGCAATTGTAAATGGGATTGTTTTCTTAATTCCTCTTTCTTATAATTCATTGTGTAGAAAAACAATAGATTTCTGTATGTTGATTATGTATTCTGCAACTTTACTGAATTCATTTAATAATTCTAATAGTTTTTGGGTGTTGGCTTCAAGTTTTTCTAAATGTATTATCATGTCATCTGCAAATAGTGACACTTTTACTTCTTCCTTTCCAACATGGATGACTTTATTTCTTTTACATGTCTGATTACTGTGCCTAGGGCTTTTAATACTATATTGAATAAAACTGGTGAGAGTGGGCATCCTTGTCTTGATCCTAATTCTAGAGCAAAAGGTTTCAATTGTTCACCACTGAGAATGATGTTAGGGGTGGATTTGTCAAATATTGTCTTTATTATGTTAAAGTATTTTTCTCTATTACCACTTTGTTGAGAATTTTTATTATAAATGGATGTTGGATTTTGTCAAATGTTTCACATCTATTGAGATGATCATATGATTTTTATCCTTCATTTTGTTAATATGGCATATCACATTGATTGATTTGTGGATATTGAACCATCCTTACATCCCTGAAATAAATTCCACTTGATCATGATATATCATCCTTTTAACATGTTGTTGAATTCCATTTGTTAATATTTTGTGGAGGATTTTTGTATCTGTGTTCATCAGGGATATTGGCTTGTAATTTTCTTTTTTGAAGTGTCTCTGTCTGGTTTAGGTATCAGGGTAATGCTGGCCTCATAGCATGAGCTATGAAGTATTCCTTCTTCAATTTTTTGGAATAGTTTGAAGAGAATAGATACTTACTCTTCTTTAAATATTTGATAGAATTCATCTGTGAAGCTGTCTTGTAATGGACTCTTTTTGTGGGAGTTTATTAATGATTCAATTTCTAGTAATTACAGATTTTAATTTTTTCCTGATTCAGGCTCAGAAGATTGTATGTTTCTGGAATTTATCCATTTCTTCTAGGTTGTCTAATTTGTTGTCTAATTTATATATTATAAATAGTAGTCTTTTTTTTTAATTAAAATATAATTGGTATAAAATCTTCCGAAGGTTTCACATGAACAACATTGTGGTTTCAACATTCACCCATATTATCAAGTACCCCCCACACCCCACTGCAGTCACTGTCTATCAGTGTAATAACTATAGAGTCATAACTTGTCTTCTCCATGCTGTACTGCCTTCGTTGTGACCTACCTATATTGTGCAAATTAAAGTGCTCTTTAATCCCCTTCTCCATCCCCACCCAGCCTCCCCAACCTCTTCTGTTTGGTAACCACTAGTCCCTTCTCAGAGCCTGTGAGTCTGCTACTGTTTTGTTCCTTCAGTTTTGCTTTGTTTTTATACATCACAAATGAGTGAAATCTTTTGGTACTTGTCTTTCTCTGCCTGGCTTATTTCACTGAGCATAATACCCTCTAGCTCCACCCATGTTGTTGCAAATTGGAGGATTTCTTTACTTTTTATGGCTGAATAATATTCCATTGTGTATAGTACATAGTAGTCTTTTATGATCCTTTGTATTTCTGTGGTATCAGTTGTAACTTCACTTATTTGTGCCCTCTCTCCTTTTTTCTTGATGAGTCTTGGTATAAATTCATCAATTTTGTTTACCTTTTGAAAGAGCAAAGTCTTAGTTTTATTACTCTTTTTCATTTTTTTAAGTCTCTGTTTATTTACACTCTATTATTTCCTTTCTTTGGGCTTTGTTTATTCTTTTTATATTTCCCTTAGGTGTAGGATTAGGTTGTTTATTTGAGATTTCTTGTGTCTTGAGTTAGGCATGTATCACTATAAACGTCCTACTTAGAACTGCTTTTGCAGGATCCCACTGATTTTGGAGCATTGTGTTTTCATTTTCATTTGTCTCAAGGTATTTTCTGATTTTTTATTTAATGTTTTGCTGGGCTATGTGTTGTTTAGTAGCATGTTGTTTGGTCTCCACATTTGTGTTTTTTGAGTTTTCTTTTTGTAATTAATTTCTAGCTTTGTTCTGTTGTTGGAGAGGATACTTGATATAATTTCAATCTTATTACATTTATTGAGACTTGTTTTGTGGCCTAACATGTGATCTATACTAGTGATTGTTCCATGTGCACTTGAAAAGAATGTGTATTCTTTTTTTTTTAATGGAATGTTCTGGGTACATCTAAGTCCATCTGCTCTAATGTGTTATTCAAGGCTAATGTTTCCTTACTGAGTTTCTGTCCGATCCGTCCATTGATGTAAGTTGGGTGTTTGTGTCCCCTATTATTGCATTATTGTCAATTTCCCCCATTGCATCTGTTCATACTTGTATATATTTAGGTGTTCCTATGTTGGTTGCATATTTACAAGTTTTTTATTCTTGTTGGACTGATCCCTTTATCATTATGTAATACCCTTCTTTGTCTCTTGTTACAGCCTTTGTTTTAAAGTCTATTTTATTTAATATAAATACTGCTATTCCAGCTTTCTTTTTGTTTCCATTTGCATAGAATGTTTTTTTCCATTTCTTCACTTTTAGTTTATATGTATCTTTACTTCTAAAGTGAGTCTCCTGAAGACAGCATATAGAGATGGGTCTTGTTTTTTTTATCATTTCAGACATCCTTTGTCTTTTTTGTTTTTTTTTTAATTTTGCCACATTTTAATGCATTCATAAATAGCATCAAGAGGTACTCAAAGTCTTTCTATGACTAGGGATCTTTTAG
Organism: Smutsia gigantea; assembly: GCA_032199065.1. Lineage (NCBI taxonomy): Eukaryota > Metazoa > Chordata > Mammalia > Pholidota > Manidae > Smutsia > Smutsia gigantea. The sequence goes on along the minus strand of JAVSCE010008520.1, from coordinate 763,414 downwards.
TTCTTTAGCCCTTACGATAAAAGAACAATATTATCAAGGGCAAAAATAGGTTCCATTAAATTTTATTGGAGAAACTGACATCATCTTAAACTGTGGCTAATTTTGAATCAGTTTCCATCAATACTTTGTATGTATCAAAGCCACTGTGGGATATGAGCAATTTTTTTCCCCAATTCTCTATCATTTTACTTTCCTTTTTAAAATTTTTATTTATTTTGCTATTATTAATATACAATTACATGAGCAACATTATGGTTACTAGACTCCCCCTATTATCAAGTCCCCACCACATACCCCATTGCAGTCACTCTCCATGAGTGTAGTAGGATGTTATAGAATCACTACTTGTCTTCTCTGTGTTATACTGCCTTCCCCATATCCCCCCCACCCCACCCTCACCCCCCACTACATTATGTGTACTAATTGTAATAGCCCTTTTTCCCCCTTATCCCTCCCTTCCCACCCCTATTCCCCAGTCCCATTCCCTTTGGTAACTGTTAGTCCATTCTTGGGTTCTGTGAGTCTGCTGCTGTTTTGTTCCTTCAGTTTTTTCTTTGTTCTTATACTCCACAGATGAGTGAAATCATTTGATATTTGTCTTTCTCTGCCTGGCTTATTTCACTGAGCATAATACCCTCTAGCTCCATCCATGTTGTTGCAGATGGAAAGATTTGTTTTCTTCTTATGGCTGAATAATATTCCATTGTGTATATATACCACATCTTCTTTATCCATTCATCTACTGATGGACACTTAGGTTGCTTCCATTTCTTGGCTATTGTAAATAGTGCTGTGATAAATATAGGGGTGCATATGTCCTTTTCAAATTGGGCTGCTGCATTTTTAGGTTAAATTCCTAGGAGTGGAATCCTGGATCAAATGGTATTTCTATTTTGAGTTTTTTGAGGAACCTCCATACTTCTTTCCACAATGGTTCAGACATCCTTTATCTTTTGATTGGAGTGGTTTGTCTATTTACTTTTAAAGTTATTATTGTTAGGTGTATACTTATTGCCATTTAAAAATTTGTTTTCTGTTTGTTTTTGTAGTTCTTCTCTGTTCCTTTCTTGTCTTGCTCCTTTATTACTTGACAACTTTCTTTAGTGTTATGTTTGGATTTTTTTTCTCTTTATTTATGTATTTATTAGAAGTTTTTGGTTCATGGTTACCATGAGGCTCATATACAATGACCCATGTAGATAGCAGTCTATTTTCAGTTGGTGGTCATTTAAGTTTGAATGCATTCTGAAAGCACTACATTTTTACTCCCCTTCTCCCCATGCTTTATGTTTTTTGATGTCATATTTTCCATCTTTTTGCAGATTTTGTACCATATTCCTTAACTAACTGATGTAGATTAATACTTTTGTCTTTAGCTCTCATACTAGCTTTATTAATCGTTGATCCATTTCTTTTTCTATATGTTTGCCTTTACCAGTAAGATTTTTTTCTTTCATATATATATATATTTATTTCTAGTTATGGCCTTTTCTTTTTCTACTTAAAGAGAAGTCTCTTTAATATTTCTTGTAAAGCTAGTTTAGTGGTGATGAACTCCTTTAGCTTTTGCTTATCTGGGAAACTCTTTATCTCCTCTTTAATTCTGAATGATAAACTGGCCAGGTAGAGTGCCCTTGGTTATAAGGCTTTTCCTTTCAGCAATTTGAATATATTGTGTCACTATCTTCTGGCCTGCAAAATTGCTGTTGAAAATCCAGCTTATAATCTCATGGGGTTCCCGTACATGTAATTAATTGCTTTTTTCTTGCTACTTTTAAGATTCTCTCTTTATTGTAATTTTTTTGCATTTTAATTATGTGTCTTGGTTTGGATCTCTTTGGGTTCATCTTTATCAGGACTCTGTATTTCCTGGACCTGGATGTCTGTTTCCTTCCCTAGGTTAGGGAAGTTTTCAGCTCTCATTTCTTCAAATAAGTTTTCTGCACCTTTCTATTTCTTTTCCCCTCCTGGGACCCCTATAATGAGAATGTTAGTATGTTTGACATTTTCCCAGACATTCCTTTAACTATCGTCATTTTTTAGAATTCTTTTTTCCGTTCAGCTTGCATGATTTCTACTACCATGTCTTCCATATCACGGATCCTTCCTTCTGTGTCATCTAATCTGCCATATATTCACTCTGGTTTATTTTCCAGTTCTGTAAATGTATTCTCCATTTCTGGTTGGTACTTAAATTTTCTATCTTTTTGGTGAAGCTCTCACTGTGTTCATCCATTCTTCTCTCAAGATCAGTAAGCATCTTTAGGACCATTACTTTGAACTCTATCTGGTAGATTGCCTATTTCCACTTCATTTAGTTATTTTTTTCTCAGGTTTCGTCTTGTTCTTTTGTTTGGAACATATTCCTCTGCCTCCTCATTTTGCCTAACTCTGTGTTTGTTCCCTATATGTCAGCTACATCTCCCAGTCTTGAAGGAGTGGCCTTATAAAGGAGATAGCCTGTGGTGCCCAGAAGCACAATAACCCCTAGCCAACAGAGCCAGGTACTCCAGGAGTGGCCTCTGTGTGGGATGTTTTTACTCTTTTGTTATGATTGAGGTACAACTGCTGTGGTTATGCTGTGGGTGGGTGTGGGACCCAGCAACAGGGCTGTGAGGCCCAACAACAACTGTTGTGGGCATGCTGATGGCTGGCAGCAAGGCCTGGCCATGACTTCTTGGGTGCACCGTTGGATGGGGTTGGTACCCGCCAGACTGGCTACAAGGCCCATCATGATTGGAAGGTGCGCTGGTAGGTGGCTGAGAGGCCTGGCTGTTAATTGCTGTGGGCATGCTGGTGGGTGAGGCTGGCCCCTTTCCTGACTAGCTGTGAGGCCTGGTCACAACCGCTGTGGGCACACTGGTAGGTTGAGTTATTGCCCTTTCATCTGTGCTGAAGCACAGGGTTGTGCAGGGCTCTCCTTGGAGCACGCCTTGTGGCCTTAGCAGTCCAGGAGAGGGCTCCAAAATGGCACCCACCAATGCTGGGACTAGATGGGCGAATGAGTTAGCAGAAATGGCTATCACCAGTGTCTTAGTCCCTGGGGAGAGGCCCAGTTGCCTCCTGCCTCTCTGGCAGGTGCTCAAAGACTAGTAAGTGGATCCCTTCCCCTCTGGTCTATACGCTTTTTGATCTGGTGGTTTTGAGTGGGCTTTTGGGTCAAGTGAGTCTGTGCACAAGCTTTTTTTAAAATGGGTTTTCCTTCCCTATAGTTCTATAGTTCCCTTGGGATATATTCCTTGTTGTTTTTCAAAGCCAGGCATTTTGGGCGATCATCTCTTCTGTGCAGGGTCTAAGGCTTGGGGTGCCTGATGTGGAGCACTGACTTCCTTCTCTTCAGGATCCCTACCTTTGAGATCCCTCCTAACCATTCAGTGCCATGCCTGGGGTGTGGTTTTTCCCTTAGCCAAACTGTATCTCTGTCTTTTCTGCCTGTTCTGGTGCTGTCTCTTGTTGTGGAGTCTCTGTTCATCCAGTCTCTTGGTCCCCTTCAGTGGGAATTCTGAATTTAGATGTAGATTGTTGTGTCTATGGGAGGTGAGCTCAGGATCTTCCTACACTACCATCATGAATACTCTCTTCTTCAAGTTGAATATAATTGCCCAAGGTACATTATTCGAGATTAGTGTCTTTTTCTCTCTCAACACTTCAAGTGTTTCATCCACTGTGTTCTTGCTTACATGGTTTCTGAGAAGTCATATGTAATTCTTTTTTTTTTTTGCTTCCCTATATGTAAGGCATGTTTTTCCCTTGTTTATTTTTCAAGGTTTTTTCTTTGATTTTCTGTAAATCGAAAATGTCAAGGTGTAGGGTTTTTTTTGGTGTTTATCTTGCTTGGTGTACTCTGAGATTCCTGGAACTGTGGTTTGATGTTTGACACTAATATGGGGAAAGTCTCAGCCAATGTTTCAAATATTGCTTCTGTCCCTTTCACCCTTTCTACTACTTCTGGTATTCCCATTACATGTATTTTATACCTTTGGTAGTTGTCCCACAATTCTTGGATATTCTGTTCTTCCTCCCCTCTCCCAATCCTTTTTCTCTTTGTTTTCAGTTTTTGAAGTTTTTATTGTCATATCCTGAAGCTCTAGAGATTCTTTATTTAGCTATATCCATTCCACTAATAAGTCCATTAAGGACATTCTTCATTTCTATTATGTTACAGTGATATTTTATCTCTAGCATTTCTTTTTTCTCTTTCTTAGAATTTCCATCTCTCTGTTTACATCATCCCTTTGTTCTTGTATATTGCCTATTTTTTCATCATAGCCCTTAGCATATTAATTATAGTTTGAAAAATTCCTGTTCTGATAATTCCAACATTGCTGCCACATATGACTGTTGTTCTGGTGCTTATTCAGTCTATTCAAATTAGGTTTTTTTTGCCTTTAAGTATGCATGCAATTTTCTGTCGAAAGGTAGATATGATGTATGGGGTAGAAGGAACTTCAGTAAATAGGCCTTTATGTAGTGGTAAGGTATGGGGGGAGGGGAAACATTCTGTAGTCCTATGTTTACATTTCAATCTATGATTTACATCAGGTGAGCCTGTACTCCTGGACTGTGAATTTCACCAGTGCTTCTCTGTTTACCCACCAATCCCTACCCCTTAGGCACGACAGAATGGCTAGAGGGGACTGGAGTTGGGTATTTCCCTTCTCCTATGTGGAAAGCTAGAATAAACTGGAATTGGATATTTCCCTTCCCTTACATGGAAGGCTCAACCTAGTATTTCCCTTTGTTCAGGTTTGTTAGTCTCTGGTAAAATGGCTCCTCTTGAAAGCAGTCTTTGTTAAGAATATAATGGCATATTTCAAATAGTTCCTTTCCCCCTCTTCCTGCTGGAAATATGAGGGGATTTTTCTCCCATATGCACTTATGAACTTGGAGGTAGAACTCACAAAAGTGTAGGGGTCTTCCTATGACTGGGCGGCTTTAGAATTTTTAGTTCTCAGAGTTGTCCACGTTGAGCCAACTGACCAGCAACTTGTCCATTACAGTTCAGGTTTTCCTACCCCAATACTGGTTCCCACAGAGGTTTCTCCTCTAGTAACTTGCGATTATCTGTGTTTGTTTGTTTGATTGCAGTTTGGGGACAGCTGGTTTGGCCTGTGACCTCACTTCTCTTACATGTCTAAGAAGGGCTGTTGATGTTTCGGTCTGTTCATCTATTTACTGGTTAGAATGAAGTGGTGACTTGTAAGCTTCTTATAAGCCGGACTGGAAACTGCAAGTCTTTTAGTAGGTCTTGCCTGCAACAATTATTACTGTGATGCTTGCTCATATTGATTTTCCCTCATTTATTCTATATTTATTAATTGGTATTCCTCTGTAAGGGAGAGTTTTTCTTTATCCCCCATATATTTATTTATTCAATTATTTTTATATTAGCACAGACTCATAGATATGGATATTCTTCAATTCAATGGATTATGATTTAATATTATATTAACTTTGTTATTCAATTGTTTGGCTATTGGGAATACCTTCTGTTTGGCTCTTGTGTCAAATAGGCATTTAAAAAATATGTGGACAGTGTATAAAAGTAAAGAGGGTTTAATAAGCTAGCACTGAAGTCTTTTCTGAGGATATATTTTAATATTTATTGGTCTAAGTTTTTTCTGAGGATATGTACTTAATATTTATTGGACTAAACTGTCTTTTAATAGTAATGTTCTTAGGGAAAAGGTGACAAAGCGTGAGGTTTTCAGCAGAGTGAAGATTGAATAGGAAAATCACCTGCTAAAAGGTTTCCTTAAGAATAAAACATTCAATGAAAGAACTAGGAAAAACTCTTACAGAGCAAAATGGTGGAACTACATGCCAGTCATGGCCTTGGATCCTGGTGGAGAACAAGAAAAAGTAGTCTTCCTTGGGAATTCCTAACCAGAACCTAAACTATTCTGGTTTGGAATTTCGCCACACTTTTTACAGTTTATGTGGAAGAGCAGAAGACTAAGAATAGACAAGACATTCCTGAAAAGAGTTGGTTGGGGGGGGTTGGCTTTGCCTGATGTCAACACATATAAAATCATCCTATATAGCATTGTGTCATTTTGGCAATGCAACAAATAGATGTATGAATAGAATAGTGAAAAGAAATCAAAATATTCATATACGGAAAACTGACATATATAGAGACAATAATGAAGATCAATAGCAAGAGGATTTAATAGATATCAAGATAACTAGCTATCCATTGAGGGAAAAAAATGATAACAGACTCCTACTTTACCACATATGAAAAAACAATTATCATTGGGTGAAAACTTTAAAGGCAAAGGGAAAACTTTAAAAGTTTTGAAGGTAATATGAGGCTATCTTGATATGCTTGAGATAGGGGAGGAGTTTTTAAAAACTCAGTGCAAATCGTAAAGGAATCTAATTACATCTGACTACACTAAAACTAATTCTTTAAACTTACATACCATGAAGAGTATGATTACATAAGCCATAACTGGAAGAAATTACTTGCAACACATATTACCAAAAGACTATTAGTACACAGAATATATAAAGAATCCTACGATTCAATGATAAAAAGTTTAATAAGAAATGAGCAAAAGATAAGTATGCAAATGAGCATTTCACAGAAGAGGAAACATGATTGGCTAATCAATGTATTAAATATGCACAGGATAATTAGTAATAAAAAAATGAAAGTGTAAACCACCATGAGGCAATACCATTTCAAATTCACCCAAATGGCAAATGTGAAAAAGTCTAAGGATACCAAGTATACCCTTTTGTATAGGAGTTGGGGTCTTGATGATAAAAATTAAGTTCCAATTTGATTTGTTACTTATCAGTGACATGATCCTTGACAAGTCATTCAAACTCTAGCTTAAATTTGCTAACCTACAAAATGTAGGACATAATTTCTTTGCAGAGCTGTGAGGAGCAAAGATAAGGCACGACAAGCAGCAAAATAAAATTTGTCAAAAGCAGGAGGTTATAGATAATGGCTGCTGAAATTGAGATAAATTGGGGTCATAGTCCAGGAATATGATGTTTATAGCAAAGTCTCACTCAATACAATTAATTCATAGTGAATGCATTAATTTGTATGCATCATTCTTCAACACTACCAACAGTAGCAGCTGCAATAATTAACTGAGGGCTTACTATATGCCAGGCACTGACTTTAGTGTTTTATGTTCTTTATTTCATGTAATCCTTATGCTTACTTTGCAAAGTAGTAGTATCATCCCCATTTTATGTTTGAAGAAATTGAAATTGAAAGAGTTCCCTTGCCTGAGGTCACACAGTCAGTCATTTATAGTTCTGGGCAAAGAACACAGGTCTCTCTGGCTTAACTGTAGTTCTCTAGTCTAGATGATTCCTCTTCAGAAACAGAACTTTAGGCTTATATGCAACAATTGCCATAATTAGTGGCACCAGGATTAATTTGTATGCATGACAGTGTGATGAACCACTGCCAGTATTTATAAAAAGGGTGAAGAATTCTAGAGTTTCTGGCAGTGTGCTGTTAGGATTTCCAGCCCAAATCTTTTGTCAAGGCATTGCTATTCTTGACAGAAATGAAGAAAAGAAAAAATGGAGAATTGGAGTCAAGACTAGGTGACTTGAACACTTTTCTTTTGCTGAATAATTCCAGGTCCTAACTGCCCACCCCAGGGAACTCCACACTCTAACTCCCTTCTGGAATTATTAGAATATCACTCAGAATGAAATAGGCTGCTAAAATTCATAATATATTCATACACAAATTTTTGACAAAGCAGTCAAAATCATGCCTGTTTTTAACTCCTCAAACCAAGTAGAATCTTGCCCTTCAGTCCTTATGTTAACACTGGGTTTTCCCCAAACACAGGTATGTTGACTCTCAGAGTGAAACAGGATCTAATAGCCTTATGGTACATTGTGGCCTCTTGTATAATATCTCAGCTAAATGACAACATATTCTAGTTTCAATGTTGAGAAACTCATCATCTCTTGAGGTAAATTAATTTATCTTCAAAGAGCTCTAACTGTTAACAACAACAAAAACAATGATACCAGCTCATTTGCTATTGAGAGTTTATAATGTGCCAAGTACTGTGCTAAACACACCATATAAATTGTCTCATTTATCCTCTGTGGCATAGATGCTATTATTACCTCCAATTCACAAACTAAACGCATGGAGGAGGAGTTCTATTCATTCATCATAATTTTAGCATTTGCAACTAAACTCTAATTCACTCTCCAATACTCAGATAATAGAATATAGCACAGAACACTCAGAGTTAAACTTCAGCTCCTTTGGATTAAACATTTTATGTTTAATTGGTTTTCTATTTTCCGTATTTAGAAAATGTGGAATCAGGTGGATGTCTGATGGAAGGGAAGAAGGGAGGGAAGAGAAGATCTTCATTTCCTCATATTTAACAAGTGACATCCTAGGGACTTTTTGCATTTTCCCTTATGTGTTCTTCATTGTTCCACCCACCTTTTTTTTTTTAAGATGCAAGGTTGGATCTATAGCAAAGAAGAAAAAAAAAACCTTTCTCTCTACTCCTCCACAAGTTTCCTAGACCAATATTTGCAGAAAGCACACCTAGTCCATGGACTGTGCATTTCTAAATTATTTTAGAAATATTTAGAGATAATGCAAATGCATAGCATATTATTCAAAAGAGAAAAGGGACAAAAATAATTATCATGATAAGCATTAGCAAGATGGAGGAATTCACAAAGTCAATCAATTTATTTTCTTCTCTAATAAATTTTTAGATAGGCTTTTCAACAGAGTTAATTTTTTCTATACTTATGTAAAATTATGTATCCTTGCAGTAATTTACCTGTAATTTGAATCATGTTCAAATAACTAAATTTTTCTTAAGGCAAGAGAATTACTTTTAAATCTCCCAATGTCATTGCAACTTTAAGATTAGTATTTTTGTTACAAGATTAGACATTTATAATGAGCAATTTTAAATCCTTAAGACATAAGAGATGGCTAGAAACTTGAAGCTTTAGTGTATTTTAACCTTCATTTTTTTCCTTGAAATCAAAAACAAGGTACCTTACATGCATAAAAATTGGGCAAGCTATGGTTTTACAGTCAGATATTTAATCCATGTGAAATGACCAAATCTCTGTATTAATGTCTGTTTTAGAAATCATATGCCAATAATCAACATTTTTACAATGCTTATGGTTCATACAGCCTTGTCATATCTAGGAAAAGGGAAACTCACTTAATGGTGGAATGTTTACATCCCTCTTCCAACATACAGCCATGTGTTACATATGACTGACCAATGCCAACCCACACTAACACTATGCTGGCATTGGTGAACTGTCTCCAATAAAGAGAAAGAAGGCTTGTTAGGCTGATGGCCAGTTTAAGAATCAAAATCAACCTACAGTCTTCATTTATTCTGTTTGTAGACATAAGACTTTTAACCAAAAAAATTTGTGACGTATTTTTAGCATCTTGCATGGTGAATGAATGGATTTTACACTTCCAGTTGAATCAGAACTAAGTGAAAATAAACTCCAACACTACGATTATCTCTTCAGCATCACTTGTCTTGAGTCTACCTGTCAGTATATTCTTCTCACTTGCAAGACACATAATAATCTCATTTAAAATCATAGAGTTCTATAACAATGAAAAAGCTGAGAGTTTCTCGCTGCTTGCTAATGTAGTACTATTCCTGAGTGATCACTTAGCTACAGCGATACCACTGTTTTATTTTACCAGGTTTCTAAAGGAATACTTCAATTTATGTTTAGTTTACTCTTTTCTTTTGGCAGATTGTGATTTATACATGCATTATTTCCAATTTCCAGTAGCATTAACTTTCATAAAACAAACAAAAATAACAACAAAACCCAACCCTGAAAATCCCTGCTGAGTCTCAAGAAACCTACCTACTACCTCTTCTACTAAACTCTTGTATCTGGCTTGTCAGTGAGGGTCACGATGAATAGTGCATGTTAAAGTACTGTGTTTTGATATGGTTTAATAGAAACATATTGGTTAGTAAAAGAACAACTCTGGAATATCTTGATGTTCATATGGTACCCAGACTCTCAGTGTTTATACCAATTCTCATTCCAAAACTGATACTCGAATGTGTCACACCTTAGCCATGGCTGAACACTCGTTCTAAAATAATATATTTTTCAAAGGACTGATCTTTTGAGGTTTCCATCCAGAGATCAGATTTCCAGAAAATTCAAATATCCTAAGTAGTTCCAAACTCAGAGTATCAAAATGTAAATGTAATCACAGACTAATTAAAACAATGGAGAATCGACAGGGAGGGCCAGGGGTTAATAGACTGAATGAGACACACTGAGAATGGCTTATTTGTGACCAGAAGGAAGGGGGTGCTCACACGGAGCACAAACATTTTTGAGAAACAGGTAAGAGTCATGAAATAAGGCAAGAGGCAAATGTAGGGAAGGAGGATGAGAGAGGCAGGTAGCCGAAATGGTAAAATGGGAGGAAACAAAAAGACATTGCCAGAGGTCAAGAGTTAGGAAGGCAAAGGTGAGAATTAGCTCTGTGGGAGAAAATTCTTGGTGTCATAACAAGCAGACTGACACAACTTGGTGGTATCTTACCATTTTTTTTTTAAATCATGAAAGGCACACATAATATAAACTAGCTCTGAAATCCACTATGTCATTTAGTGTATTACTCTGGGAAGGGTGAAGATAAGGACATTTTAGACTACATATTTTATTATTTAGTCCTTGCAATATTATATATTGCATGATGTATTGATGATATCATTAAATAAAAGTTAGAACATGCAAGATTTGTGGCAGATAGCAAATTAACTAAAGCAATTGAACTCTGTGAAATACCATCTTTTTAAAATTGGGGGACTGCTAGTTTTAGACTAAAATCTTCCCCCAAATGGCCTAGCCCAGAATAATAATGGGAAGGTGTGGGTAAAATCGCAGTATTTCCAGACTCTCTGGCCTGGCCTTAGTGCATCTGCATATCAGTAGGTGTTTCCAAAGGGTGGAGAGAAGTAGTTCAACTCCATATCAAAAAGTAATTACCAGGGGGAGCAAGGGCATACCTGGACCAGAGAGGTTGGGTGGGGTCCCTTTTTGCAGCCAGGTCACGAAAGACACGGGAGAGCAGAAGTGAAAGACTGCTTGTAAGCAATAAATGCATTTCTCCCACTTTATTTCTCTCTTTGACTGATTTTGGTTTCCAAGGTATTTTGCCCTGGGCTGGGAAACTATTTCCCCTCCTGAGTTACAGAAGGGATCCTTTTGGGAGGAGGACACTCAGACTTTGCCCTTGAGTTATTAAACTCCAGTATTCTTTTAGAGCTGGAAGGAAGGACATGATCCAAGTTTCAAATCTGATTCTGTGGCCCACAGCCTTCTGCGGTCTCTAGGTCAGTTCATCAGATGATGAGTTTGTTGAATGATCACTTCGTCAAATTTATAAACATATTTACTAAAACCTAGACTTTTTTAATTCTAGAAAATTTATAACCATTCTACAATGGATCTGAAGGGAGTCAGGACTCTGGCCCTCAGTTTCTCTCTATTCTTCACTCTCCCTCTGTGGGATCCATAGCCCAGATTGTGCTGTGTGGCTTATGTCCATTTTCCCTATCGTGGCTTTCTCTAGCTTCAGGAGACAAAGAAGAAAGCTGTTAAAATCATCTCTCTAAATATGAATTATAAATCCTATAAATAAAAATACATTTTATCAAATAGTTAAATTTGGTCACGTTCCAAAAACTGGGGAAAGAATTGTAAAAACAAATAAAAGGTTGGAAAAAAAAAGACTTTCAAAATATCAAAAAGAAATCAGTTATAAACTGCTAAGCTTCCAAGTTAATATTTGGCTATATTTGTATTTGGTAGGTGCCTCTCAATCTCAGAAACATGAAGACATGACATCCTGGAGGAAATAACCTCAGTGTGTTGGCTTTTCCAATGAGTTTTAATATTAATAAGCTTGTAAAAGGCTTGAAACAAATTCCAGGAAATTGATTTATATATTGATTCATATTTATTGTTTTACATTAGAAATCTAATAGATAAGAGATACTAAGATATTCATGTTCACCCCTTCCCCTTGCAGGGGAAGGGTGATGTCATATAGTGAGGACTATAGTTGCTAGAGAAACTGAAAAGTCAAGGAGCATTGTCAGGTCAGTCATCAAATGATATTAAATAGATATACTTGTGTTACTGTAGGGATATACGTAGAGGGACAATGGATATCAGTGTTGCTTTTACATGACAAATACTGACAAATTCCTAATTTTCAAGTTATCATTGTTTATTTTAGGACCCATAAAGAATTCTTGTGACTATTTTAACTCAAATGGTTAGGCTTGATACAAATAAGCTGTAGTCAATGATATGCTGGTAACCTGGCTCTCGCCAAAGCAAAAAAGCCTGAATTTGAAGCATTTGTCAATTTCCATAGTGTAAATTCTTCCAGCATTGCTAATTTCTCCTACAGTTTAACAACTATCTCTCCCCAAATTATTGAATATTTAACAATTGACTTTTCTAGAGTCTCTACAAGCAGACCCCACCATACCACCACCAGGTTTGTACTACTTGTGTCTGGCACTGAAGTTGCATCTAAACTTCTATTGATGTTTTGGTTAGATTCAGAGGGTACATTAGTAATCCATCTTTAAAGAAAATTATTTTACAAGTATCTGTTTATGCTGAGCCTGTTAACTTCATTTGTGGCTAATGACCTTTAAAAAGTATGGGACAGAAGGAAGCTTGCTATCATTTCTAAAATTCTTCTTGTGCACATAGTTAGGAAAAATATGCAGGCAGAAATTAAGCTGCAGGGAGACTCTAGTGGAGAAAATAAAAATTAGAAGAAGTCATATGTGAGTACATAAGATAAAACACATTAGGGAAAAAGGATAAGGAAAAATGGAATATAAAAAAATAGACTGATAAAGATCTATTTTACCTTTAAAAGTGGACATAACACTCAAGTAAATAAATGTTGTGGCATATTGGTTGTTGACTACAAAGTAAAACTAGTTGGGATTAATTCTGTTTTCCATATCCATCACTTAATCGAGTTTGGGTAACACCTAGGACTATTTTATACAGATGGAATTCATGTCAACCCAATGGTATCAATTTTATGGAACCATTTTATTACCCACTTAAATTCCCTAAACTTTATTTTCCAAGAGAGTGTTATTTGCAAAGGTTCTAGAGAGAGACCACTTGCAACTTATGTGTCCCATCCCTACTACTACAAATTTCTTAGAAGTTGCACTTGTAGTAAGTATAGAAATCACTCACATTTTGGTGGTAAAGTAGATGAATAAGAAACAGCAGGTACCTATACATTGGGAGATGAGGAAAATCCTTTGAGAGAATTTATCAAGGGAATGGGAGCCTGATATGAACTTGATCTGGAAGAAGAAAAAGCCTTGGTTATCTCAGCTGATAAGGAATTCTGCATGTAGTAATGAAGCCTTTTGATTCTGACAATTCTTTGCCGTAAGTGTAGGTTCTGGGTATGAGAATATTAAGAGCTGCTTCACTTGGTTTTCATGAAACATATTGCGGTCCAAGAAGCAACAGGACATTATAAAAGTGACTTGGGACACTTCTAAGAATTCTTGGTGACATCTCTTTTAGAAATGGGCTCCTGAAGTCCTTTTCATGTGGTTGGATTTCATTTCCAGAATTGAAGAAAGAAATAGTAATTGAACTGTGTAATTATAGTCAGGACCAGGAAGCTACCCAAGAGCAAGAGGTCAAGTTCATTTCTAATCTTCTATGGAAGTTTCCCATTATTATCAGTGACCTCATGGCTGGAAAGTTTGAATTTTCCTAAGAACTCCGAATACAGAATGGCTTTAATTAAAGAAAAAGATAGTCAATAATTGTTGGTTTGATGTTATAAGATAATAATTCTAGTAAACTCATATTCTATGAGAGAAACAGAAAGTTTTCTTATGTTATTACCAGAAGCTGAAAATAAAGTTAATTTAACTTGAAGTAAATCTCCACAAAAGTTATAACAAACATACCGGGCAGCTTCTGAATATCTCCCCAGACATCTAAACACTGTTGCCTGACGAAGATGATTTCGGAAATAGGCTGGGTTTAAAATAATGCTCCTGTAAAAAGATAAAAGAAAGGCAATTGTTATTAGGTTTTTAAAAGTCAATTACCAGAACTGTATAGGAATGAAATAAAATGTATTCAATTTTATATACTGTATATTTTAAAAGATACTAATGCATGACGCCCTTTCATCCTTGTAATTGTTAGTTAAGATAAACAAGCATTCTTGAAGGACTAAGTCTGCATGATAAAAGCAGTTTTATTTATAGCACTAGATTTCTTTTATGTGACTGGATATCTTTAATGACAAAGAATTTGAATACAACTTATATTACATAGAAGACATGATGTTCTTTTCTTATGTTAATAAATCAGGCAAAATCCAGAAGTTATTTATAGTATGTCTACCTATAATAAAGTAGGAGATTGTTAACTGCTGAATTTCAGTTGAAAGGAAGTGGAATTTGGGTAACATGTTCATTTAGCACTCCATAATTAGGCTCTGTATCTTGTCCCAGCTGGACAATGTAGTGGAATAGAAGGAGCTCTGTAAAAATGTAACCACTTTTGGTTAGGCCCTTATTTATTTTGGGTTTCCATTTTATCTTTATTGAAATTATAAGGCTTGATCTGTGGATAAGATGATCTCTCTATCCTTACTTGTTGATTTCTCCATCTTAGAGTTCTGGAGTTTCAATCCAAGCCCAAAATGAGATGATCACTCCTTAGCTGCCTTCTTCTCCTAGAGATAAACTGGTAGACATTTCCCTTCCTTGCTTCGTTGAGAACCAGGCACTGTTTAAGGCATTTGAAACAAAGAGGTGAACTAGACATAGCTCATGGCCTATCGCCAACTGGGGAGACTGCTGTTGATGAAGGTGAACGTAGCTTATACTAACAGAGTGTGTGGTGTCATTGATGCAGGATACAAAATGGTACAGAACCAACAGCATTATTATGCAACCTTCTTGTGAGCCTGTTTTGACAAGTTGATGAGAAACACTTGAAATTAGTTTATCATTGAAGGAAATGATCCTTAATCTTTTTTTTTTTTGAGAAGTTCACAGAACTTTTTGGAATCAAATGAAAGCTAGGTACCTCTGCCTGGAAGAATGCACACAAACATAGTTGCCCAAATCTAGGGAATTCTTGGGATCCCTGAAGGCTATTCATGAATTCCAGATAAAATAAATAAATAAAAGCAGGCAAAAATAATTCCATTCCCAGAAATATTGCTTATGGAAAGAACAAAGTAGAAAAGAAATGTATTTCTGGCTCATGTAGAATTATAGAATTATATAGCAATGAGAGGGGTGGATTAAATAATTTAGGTCTTTTAAACAAAGAGGTTACCAAAGAGGTTAAGGGAACTTTGTAAAATCATACACAACTAGTTAGGTGAAGAACTGTTTTATTGTGATTCCTACCTCTAGCTACAGTACTTCATATTCTAACTTAAGGCCTTTACTATGATGATTTCTGAATTAGAGGGCCTTGAATTAGTGAAATATACTATACCCTATGGCTAATCATTTATACAAATGAGTACATTAATCCCCAAGAATACAGAGCATTTCCTTTGGTGGTTTCTGATTAAAATGTTAGAAATTTAAAAATGATTACATGAGTTTATGCCATATCAATACTGAACTACTAATACTTTATATTAATTCAGAAAAAAGTGTATTTCTAAAGCATGTTTAAATATTTTATCTCTGTAAAAGTGATCTTGTAAAAGTAGATCAGAATGAATAAGAGCAGAGCTGTGTCTTGGGGCCTGGGTCTTCCTTCTGACCAAAATTTGTCCTTACATGTCATAGCTTATTCTTCCCTCTTACTTTGTAATTAGTCACTCACTTATGCATTTTTAGTAAATGCCCACAAATGTGATAGGACCAAACACTTACTGAACTGATGGTTTTAGCATATGACATCTCTTTGTCCATGATGTGGTGTTCTGGCTTTGCTGAACTATTCTCTAAGGATCTTGCTTTGCCAGACAAATTCTTTGACAAAAATGCAAAAGACTGGAGAGAAGGATGGGATGAGGTGGGCAAAAGGAATAGTTAAGGAAAGGTTTAGTAAGAGAAGGAGGAAGGAGAAGAAGAGTCATAAAGTGGTCTGAATATAGGTGAAGGAGAAGATTTTTGTGGGTAGTGAGGATTGGTGAGGTAAACACCATGGGAACTGTTTCAGTGTGATTTTTTAAAAGAATAGTTTTTTAAAATAAAATTGCTTGTAATTACAAGTCACATTTATAGTATTGAAAAAGAACATGGGTTTAGAAATTACTATTGCTAGACAGGAATAGTGTCTTTTAACCCTGTACCACCCTACACTGAGCCATGTGAGTCAACTTCATATGAGGGACTCAAAGGAGACCTGGGCCCAGTCTACCCCAAGAAGTGGAAGTATTATCATAAAAATGTGTTTAGAAATTTGGGATGAGATATCACATTTGGCAATCAATTGTTTTTGGCTCTCTTATAATTACTGAAGCATTCACTGTGTGCTCCTGTATGCTGTGTAACTCTGGGGGGGAAAATGTTCCCAGCTCAGGGCAAATAACCTTTGAAGCCAAAATCAATCAAAGGGAGAAGTAACATGGGAGAAACCTGTTTATTGCTGACAAGCAGTTGTCTACTGCTTGCCCATGTTTCCTGCAGTGTGGCTGCAAAAGGATCCCACCAAACCTCTCTGGTCCAGATATTCCCTCATTCCCTGCCCTGCTGTGTAGTCACCTATTGATAAAGAGATGGACTACCTCTCTCCACCCCTTGGGAACACCTATTGATATGGAGATGCATTAAAGTCAGGTGAGAGATTCTGGAAATATTGCAGTTTTACCCACATACCCTATTAGATGTTTGGTAAGGAAATGCTGCTGGTGATTTTGAAGCCTTTTTTTACACTAAAAAATTTAATGCTTTCTAAAATGACATATGCTTTTAAAAGTGTATTTTAATGCTTTGCACAACTTGTAGAGGAAATGCTGATTTAAAACTTGCTTTAAACACTCTTAATCACTTATCTGATGCCCTTTTGGGAAGAAGTCTATGACCAAAATGGAGAGTCTGACTGGGGCAGTAGAGAAAAAGAGAAAATCCTACAGTCGTAATCTAAGAGTTATGATCCCTGTTCTGGCTGGTCTGTTTTTATAAGAGTGGAAAAAATTCTGATTTAGCTGTGCTGATGGGGCTTTTGGTAAAATACAAGAATCATGTTAGAGAGAATAGCTAAATTATAGAAGTCATTGAATTTTTGTCAAAAGAATGGAGATAGTAACAGGCCATGATTGCTCACTAGATTGGCTAGCCTTTCTGAGATTGGGATCATGTAAAATAATAAATATGATAGGTAAAACATTTTCTTTGTAAATTATTCCTGCAGTATATCTTTTAATGATTTCTATTTGTGCATGCTTTAAAATTTATTTTTATATAAAAGTTCACACAATTTTATTGTGTGTGCATGCATGTGCACTTGTTTTCTTAAGTCCTAAGGTCATAATGTTGTGAGGCCAGAAGACTAGTCTATTTCAGGGATTGTTCAGGTGTTTCAGTTCACTTGTCAAGTAATCTGTCCTCTCAGTGGTTTGCTAGTATGCCAAGTTCCTATGTACACTTGGATGGATGGATGGACGGACTTTGTATCCCACACTTTTGATCTGTTTCTGTGACAGAAGCAAATTTCTTTAATTAATGTTATTTTTAAGTACACTTTAATTTCTGGAATGGAAAGAATTGCCTACTGTCCTTTCTATGAAAAAAATCTGTTATCTGATACAGCATATTTATTTATTATTCTTCCTCATGAACTTTATAATCTTCATCTTTTGAGTTGGAAAAAACAGCACTTGGTAGCTTTCACTGGTCTTAAAATAGAGGCATTAGATTCATTTTAGGGGGAATAGACGTTTTTATGCTATTGTCTTCTCATCCAGGAGGGTGACATTTCTTATTCATTCAAATATTCTTTTATGTCTCCCAGTAATATTTTAACATTCTTTTTACTTTTTTTAAAAATAGAGGCTACTAGTTTCTTGTTAATTCTCAAGTTTTAAAATTATACATGAGAATATATATACATATATATATATATATATATGTATATATATATACATGTGAATATATGCATGTGTGTGTGTGTACAGTGTGTATGTTCCTCCTCAAAGAATGATCAGTAGTACCTGGGAGCTCATTAGAAATGTGAAATCTTGATCCCCATGCCAAGCCTACTGAATGTGCATTTTAACAACACCTTCAGGTGATTTACACATTAAAGTTTGGGAAGTGTAGTGCATGGTAAGAGTGTTTTCTTTTTCCATTTTACTTCCTTTTTATTGCTAGCATCTAGATAGGCATTTTACTTTTCAATATTTACATCTGTTTTTCTTGTCTTTCAGTCTAAGCAAATTTTTTAAAGGAATTTAAATATGCTTCAATATGTCATTGATAATTATAATTGTGGGTTGATTTAAGAAAGAAATTATTTTCCAAGAGTTATTGCATACAGTAGTATTCGCTTTTAAACTTAACATTTAATGCATTTTCACAAATTTATAACCATCACCACAATGAAGATATAAAGTATTTCCAAGTATACCAAAAAGTGATGATGGAGGCCAGAAAGTTTTCTACCTATTCCCCTGGAAACAAATGTGTTTTGCTTCTACTAGTCTACCAGAAGCCATTAGTTTTTGCTTGGACTTTGAATGAGAATGGTAGCTATCTATCTCTCCTTCAGAAACTTAAGTCTTTATATGAGATAGGCGATCAGGGAAGCAATTTTTTACTTAGGCAAAATTCCCTTTACCTTGGTTGGTCATTAGCAAAGTGAGTTAACACTGATTCATCCTCCTGAATGACAGTCCTCTTACTCTCCTGGTAAAGTGCTGCCATATCTTTTTAGAAATGGTTGATCTAGAGAAGTCCAGGAATAAGGAATATTTTGGTTTCACCAGAGAATGATATACTTGTGGCTAAGATGTTGACATTTATGTTGGACATTGGCATTGCTCAATAGATTATAACTAGTTGAACAACTGATCAGTAATACTGAAGTATGTTCTGGGTTATTATGAAAGAAGGGATTTAATGGCTTGTCTTTAGCCCTTTGGGGAACAATACTTCCATTTGTGACTAGAATTAAGAGGTTATTGAAAGGATGTCTGCAAAATTTTCAGATGGAATAAATTTAACTCAACAAGGAGCTCTAATATCACTGATGATAAAAGCAAAATCCAAAATGATCTGGACTGGTTAAAAACAAAAATCTTATGACATGGATTAGAAAAATCAGTTTAATAAATATAAGCATGGCTTGAGTTTGACCATGCATTAAAAAGTCTAAATATTTTAACTAATCATAAGCTAAATTTCATAGGACAATATGGTAGAGCTACAAAAACAGTACATAAAATTTATGTTAAATCAATCAAAGGTATTATGTCCAAATAAATGATATTTTCACTGAATTGTGCCTTAGCCATATAGTCTCTTGAATTCATCTATAGTTCTGAGATTATCATATCGTATGTGTCTAGATGGTTCGCTGAGTTTGGGGAACACAGTGTGTCAACATAGGGGAGGAAAATGATGTGTTTAGAGAGTTAAAAAGATTAGTGTAGACTAAGTAAGAACTTTAAAATTTCAAAAGACCCGCCGTGTGGAAAACAGAATAATTATTCTGTATAATACCAGATGAGGCCATGCAAAAACCAGTATTATGAAGTTAATAAGTAGTTCAGTTCAACATAAGGAGGGACTTAATAACCAATGATACAACAGGCTTTGTGAAGAGTTTCCTTTTACTAGAATCACTTAAAGGATATTTAGAATGCCATCTGTCGGGATGTGTAGAAATTCTTGACTGAGTAGGAGATTAGTGTAAATGACTTTCAAGTATATTCACAAAAATCCCTTATAATATGTTGCCAAGCTATGCAAAAAGTCTGAGTTTTTCTGCTATTATAGGCTAACAAGTTAGCCAGACATAGTTGCATGGATTCTCATAGAACACATGAAGCTTCAGGGCCAGAGACAAAGGACAGTTTCTTACTAACAGCAATAGCAGTAGACAGTGTATATCTTTTGTTGCACTGGCTCCTTGAGCCACAATTCCCAGATAGCAATGCAAAGAATGATGACACCTTCTTATGCAGTAGGCTGCACAACAGGGGTGGATTCCTGAGCTTAGGGAGCATAAGTCTTTCATAAAGGGCTGTAAGCAAACCTGTCCTTAGCTCTACAGGGAAATGCTATCTCCATCTTCCAAGGCTGAGAGCAGGTTTGCTTTTTCTTTCAAGGCTGTTGACCACACACTCATCTTGGAAAAGATAGTCCAGAGCAAAGGCGAGTCAGTGCCTTGTTTACAAGACATACAAAATAGAAGAGACCCATGGAGAATTGTCTTCCTACATAGACAATTTTTTTTCAGATATGCAAGCACTATTTGTTTATATTCATGATGTTAACAAATAAAAAAGGGTTCATAGCAAGGTACAAAAAATTAAACTATCATAGGAAAATGAGAGAACACCTAATATTAAAAAGCAAGTGATTGTATTATTATCTATATATATTCTGTTCTAGGAGCAGTTGAAGGCAGCTTATAGAACACTTATGAGATTAAATTAAAGTAAGAATAACTCACAAGGAACAAAGTGAGAAATGAAGTGGACTATATCAAAATTGAAAACTTCTGTGCATCAAAGGACACTACCAACGGAGTGAAAAGGCAACCCAAGGGATGGGAGAAAATGTTTGCAAGTCATATATCTGATAAGGGGTAAATATCCAGAATATACAAAGGGCTCCTACAACTTCACAATGAAAAACAAACAACCCAGTTAAAAAATGGGCAAAAGACTTGAGCAGACATTTTTCCAAAGATGATATACAAATGACCAGTAAGCACATGAAAAGATGCCTAACCTCATTTATCATTAAGGAAATGCATACCAAAACTACAATGAGATACCACTTCACACTCATTAGAATGGCTACTCTAAAAAAAAAAAAACCAAGGATGTGGAGAAACTGGAATCCTCAGGCATGGTTTGTGGGAATGGAAAATGATACTGCTACTGAAAACAATATGGTAGTTCTTCAAAAATTAACAAGAGAGTTATAATATGATCCAGCAATTCCACTTCTGCATATATATACCCAAAATAATTGAAAACATGATTTTGAAGGTGTACCCCCATGCTCATAGTAACATCATTCACAGAAGCTCAAATGTGGAAGCAACCCAAGGGTCTACTGACAAATGAGTAGATAAAACACAAAGTGGTGTATACATGCAATGGAATATAATTCAGCCTTAAAAAGGAAAGTAATTCTTATAATGCTAAAAATGGATGAACCTTCAGGATATTATGCCAAGTTAAGTGAGCCAATCACAAAAAGGCAAATACTGACTTAGCTGAGGGACGTAGATTAGGTAAGTTCATACAGACAAAGTAGAATGGTGGTTGCCAGGGGCGGGGTGAGCGGGAGATGGAGTTGTTGGATGGAGTTGTTTGATGGTGTAGCGTTTGAGTTTTGCAATGTGAAAAGAGTTCTGGAGATTGGCTGTAACACAATGTGAATGTACTTAACACTCCTGAATGTACATTTAAAGACTGGGTATGTTGGCCAATTTTATGTTATGTGTGTTTTATTACAATTAAAAATAAAACAACAACAACAAAACAATTGAGGAAAATGAGATAAAAACTTGAGGAGTTAAGATGGAACCTGTATGAAGTTAGTACATGAAGCATATGTCATAAGATCCTAAGAGTGTGGTTGAGTTGGACTCCACATTTTTTCAGGTTTTCTGGCAGCTAATGGAAAGAGGAGTGTATAGTTTATTTCAAACAAGCCAGTTGCTCAATTCGAATATTTCTTGCGGTACAATCAGAAAGGTCTCCTTATCCAAAGATGCCCTGTAGCAATCTGTGTCCTCAGTGACAGATTTACAGAAAAATCAGTAAGTATTCCATATGACTGCTTCTTAGAACTTCTTTCAACATGGGCTGTTGTCGTAACAACAAAACCTGAATTCTGGAGTAAGTGGAAGGAAGAGGAATGTAAAAGACACAGGCAATAGTGCTGTCGCTACACAAGGATTCAGTGAAATCTTAGTGATTGTGTATTCTTTGGTCACTTGGTTCACTACAGAAGGTTGATTAGAATGAAAGCTAAAGTAAAGCATTACAGTCCTTAATTTATTGAGAAGCGAGATCTATGTACTCTCTTTAAATATTTTATATTGAGAAGTAAGACAGAACAATGGAATGACTTGATTTAATTTACATGGCAGAAATGAACTATTTTATAAAGGATTAGAGCATAAAATCAGAATTAAAGGCATTGGGTTTTTTTGTATATTATTTTTTAATTAAGGTATTATTGATATACACTCTTATGAAGGTTTTACATGAAAAAACAATGTGGTCACTACATTCACCCATATTATCAAGTCCCCACCCATACCCCAATGCAGTCACCATCCATCAGTGTAGTAAGATGCAACAGATTCACTATTTGCCTTCTCTGTGCTACACTGTTTTTCCAGTGATCCCCCACACCACGCATACTAAACAAAATACCCCTCAATCCCCTTCTCCCACCCTCCCCACCTGCCCTCCCACACACCCCCACCTTTGGTAACCACTAGTTCCTTCTTAGAGTCTCTGAGTCTGCTGCTATTTTGTTCCTTCAGTTTTGCTTCATTGTTATACTCCACAAATGAGGAAAATCATTAAAGGTGTTGGTTTTGAAAATAAGAAAATCACAGTAGATTGTTGTCAAGTAAAGCATATAGCTCTGCCAAAACAGTAGCACAGTATATTTTTGCAAAAGCGTGAAAGTGAAACCTAACTCTTTAGGGAAACAACAAGGAATCATTTTCAAATATTCCTTGAGATCCCAGCATGAGCATGCACAGAAGAAACAACTTTAGAGAATAGTTACCGTAGAGCAGTAACACCAGTATCATCCCTGATGTTTTACCCTCCCCCCCAATTTACAATTAAATATATATGGAAACTATTAAATTATGGAATTACACGAACAACAAACAACTAATTTCTTGGCATAACCAAGAAATAGATAAATACTTTTAAAAATCTGCTATATTGTCACAGCACTGAAAAATATGTAGTCAGAATGGAGATGTTACATTGTCTTCTTTATAGATATAATCATGAACATGCATTAAAGAATGATTGGGATCTATGTTTAAGCATGTTTTACTTTAGAATTTGAGTATGAGGTTTCCTTGTTCAGAAAAACAGAATGAAGAGTGAAGGCGGCAAATAACAAATTAAATTGGTCATCAATACCAAGAAATAGGAACCTGTAGAAGGAGGCTTCCTGGGGCCCGTAGTCTTCCACATTCTTCATCAGTATGAATATTGTCAGTTAAAGCATCAAATAATCATAAAAAATAAGTATGACACTACTGAATCTTTAGAAGTATACAGGGATATGCCTTTTTGAACAATGGAGAACATTTCTTTTTCTCTAACTTTCTTTTACTTTTTTACTAGTTAATTGCTCTGTATCCACTGGAGACTTCTCCAAGATGCGAAGTAATGCTCACCAATATTATTTATCTTTATATGTGCAGCACCTCACAAATGCCTGACACATAATGGGAAGTCAATGAATCTTTATAGAATAAAGCAGTTTTACCGAGTGCCTGAACACACTCTTCCTCAAGAACAACCAGAGAACCTAATCTTATCTGAGATTTGCCAGTGAGATCTACATTATTCTGACCTGAATATACCAAGGGCCCCTTTCGCTTTTGCACCTATATTCCAGTTGAACGTTAGATTTGTTAGGCAGAGAGACAGACATGACTGGGGTGAAAAGAGGGTGGGACCCACAAGAACTCAGAGAGCTAATCAGATAAAGCCAGAGAGCCAGAAAGGACTCACAGAGTTAACGCCCCTTGCAGTGTGAGTTCATTCCACAGGCTCTGAATCTGGGCTGACCTTGAGACTTGCTCTAGCTAATGCAGGTGAGGTAGGGCAGAGACATGGGGCAGGCCTCATGATTAACTTTTCCTGCCTGTGATGAAAAATGCCAAGACATAAATAGTATAGTAAGAACATGAGGGACTCCATCTTAAGGCTAAGATTCCATTTTAAAAA
Organism: Smutsia gigantea; assembly: GCA_032199065.1. NCBI lineage: Eukaryota > Metazoa > Chordata > Mammalia > Pholidota > Manidae > Smutsia > Smutsia gigantea. The sequence goes on along the minus strand of JAVSCE010008520.1, from coordinate 739,212 downwards.
CCAGCGAGTTAGGAAGTAAGATTCCTAACATATTCTTTGGTCATCAGACAATAACCCACCCTATCTTAAGGCAGAACAAGCAGTCTTAGCTGATGTGTTCCCAGTGCTTGGAGGTAGCCACTGTCTTGGAAAGAACAGGAAGTTTATCTTACAGAATTATCTTGAGGACTGACTGTGGTTAGTGACATAATGTCTCTCACCAGAGAGAGACATCATGAGAGCACAAGTCAAGCCTATTACCGACAGCCCTCACCCCTGCCCTTTGCCCCATTCTTGAAAGCCTTAAAAGACAGAATCCTAAGCCCTTAGGTGCACCCTTTCTTGGAGTGTGTATTTTTAAAAGACCTTTAACTGCTCAACTTATTACATTTTGTCTCTGTGCTCTTCCAGGGGTGTCTTTGTCACTTTGCTATTTCATTCTATTTTCCAGACTTTAAGCACAAGTCTTCATTCTCCGTCCTACTCCAGATAAGTCGGGAGGAGCTACTGAGAGCTCTGATTTGAGCTTACAAGGTCCCCTCAGGGAGTTTCCCCTCCCTCTCTGCTTCATGCAAGTAAACCTGCTTTTGTCTGCCTTGGCCCTGGCCTGCTCCTCCCTTAGAGTGTATGCAGAATAAAACTTTTGCTCTCCTTTACTACTATCTCTCTGCCTAACAAGAACCGAGGAGAACAAACTCAACCCTGTAACATATTTACACAATTTCATAATCCCTACCTACATTCAGATGTGTTCAGGAATGAAAGGAAGTTTATGTAATTCAAGGATATACAGATAGAGATAAGCAGGCCCTTTGAAAGAAATTCCCAATACATACTTATTTTTCATAATTTGAAAACCTGAAAAAAAGTCCCATGTTTTTGTAGACTGCAGTTGTATTTCCCCATTTTTTTCTCTGTCTGGTACCTGGACAGAGCAAACATGAAATGGATTCCCAGTTATGTTTCATCTACACTGTGATCCAAAGACTGTTCAGTAAAAGCTGTTATTAAATCACTCGGTCAGTTCTCCCAACAAAACAGTCTTTAATACAGTATATCAAACTATCTTTTGACATTTTCATTTTTTGTCCTTGACATTTTCTCTTAAAAAATAATACAGTATTGACCCTGTTATCTTTTCTTTAGCTAAAGAAATACTTTGCCAACCAAACATCAGCTATAAACTCTTGTAGAAAAGCTATCCAGATTCAGAAACAAAGATGTAGAAGCAAGTTCAGCTGTCTGCGTAATGTTGCGGGGGAGGTGGCGGTGGTGATGGTGGTAGAGGCTCAAGAACAGCCTGACAGATACCCCATGTTTTTTCTGTTCCCTGTGTTCCTTGGGTGGGATGCATTTTAGAATGATTACTTTGAAAAGTACAATTAATAAATTCCCCTCCATTCTAACGTACCAGAAATTACTTATGATTCATTCAACAACAATTACTGAGTATAAACCATGTTCCAGACACTGTAAAGTTCTAAAGAAATGAGCCAGAGGGTAAACACATACTTAAACTAATATTTTGAGTAGCCCTATTGTATGGAAATAAATGTCTGCCTGCGTTCTATTATTTTTTGTGCTGCCTTCAACTGGCAATTATGCAAGAACCTTTAAAATGAGCTGAAATAAATTATAGTGGGTTCTACTATGTAGTTTCACTGGGTAATGAAATGGGATGCTTATTTCTTTTAGAATCTGGGAATTCTGATAGCAAAACCAAAAACATTTGTATATTATCAAGTATTAAAATTGCTCATATTAACATCGTGATTTTTTGGTTTGGAGACTAATAAATGGCATATTTATCTACTATAATAATATCTTACCTACTTTAAAGCCCCCTGCAGGCCCTATGCCAAAGGAGAAATATTAATGTAACTCATGCTTTATGAAGCAATTGGATTTCTGACAATTGTCTGTGATTTCCCTTTGTCAGATCCAAGAATTAGTGGGAAAGTATAACAGTGGGCACTGTATTTATGTATACAATGCCCATTCTGGGTAAACCCCTGCATTATATACTATAGTTTACAAGTTTAAAGCCAAAATTTCAATTGAATATAGACTTTGATTATGGGAAAAGCTCTCAATGTTGGAGTCAATGTTTAGTTATAGACCAAATTACCATTACTCAAAGTGACTCCAATTAGGAAAGTCTGCTACTTAATAATAATATAAATGAGAATGTTAATGGTTTCTCTTTGAAACACAAAGGATTGTCTAATGTACTTATTAATCCTTTATTGACAAAGATGACTAAGTCTCCCATTTGACATCCTATTCTCTGTGGCTCAAAGTATTAAGTCACAACCTGTTGTGACTTGTACCAAATAAAGTGTCATAGCACATTACTTTGGAAAGAATGCATTTTTCCAGATATCTTTAAAAAGAGTGCTGCCATTTCTGTGAATATAGTGACAGCAGCATATATTGTGCTTCTTTTATTTAAAAAGCTGTGTTAGAGCACAACTGAAGGAACAGAATAGCAGCAGCCTCAGAGACTCCAAGAAGGAACTAGTGGTTATCAAAGGGGAGGGGTGTGCGAGGGCGGGTGGGGAGGGTGGGAGAAGGGGATTGAGGGGTATTTTGTTTAGTACAGATGGTGTGGGGAATCACCGGGAAAACAGTGTAGCACAGAGAAGGCAAGTAGTGAATCTGTGGCATCTTACTACACTGATGGACAGTGACTGCATTAGGGTGTGGGTAGGGACTTGATAATATGGGTAAATGTAGTGACCACATTGTTTTTTCATGTGAAACCTTCATAAGAATGTATATCAATAATACCTTAATAAAAAAAAGCTATGTTAGATACTAAGTGACTAGCCTCCAAATAGAAGTATCAAACCAATTGTGAAAAATCATAAAAATACATAGCTAAGCAAGAATAAATGAACTGAAATTTGAAACAGGTAGATTGTAGGACACATACAAAGGAGATGAAAAAAAAACAAAAGCCTTGGTGAAAGGTTTGCAGTGACAGGAATATGTAAAACTTGGAAAGAAATCAGGAGATGTGTTTTGAGCTCACGTTGAAATGGTCATATTTAGGGAAGAGAAGTAGAAAATCCAAACTGGAAGAGTGGTCCCAAAATGTCTTGGTGACAGAGGAGGGTAAACCATATTAAAAACTACCCTATAAATCTGTTCAACTAAAGTAATAAATTTACCTTAGGAAAAGACAGAAGACTAGTAAGGATCTGTTATCAGATAAAGGATTTTTAATTATGGAAAAAATTACTAATGCTTTAGGGATTACTAAGGAAGCACCTGATGGAAATATTTTTAAAGAAGACAATCATTGCAACTATTCTGAAGAAAGATGACAGTCGTGAAAGCTGGGAGGACCCTAAGGGTGCTGTGAGCTGGGACAGTGGTTCTCAGAGTGTGTGGCCTCTGGATTCCCACGGGTTCTCAGGCAGTTTCAGGGTCCTCAAAATATTATTATTGTTTTCATAATAATATTAAGATACTATTTTCCTTTTTCACGGGGTTGACATTTACACTGATGTTGCAAAAGCCATGGTGGATAAAACTGCTGTCTCTGTTGCAGGCATCACCTTAGCACTATTGGTTGTTCTGCTGGTCATCGAGTATATTCTTTACCGCTGTGGGTATCCGCCTCCCCCCGACCAAAATTAGAAATCTCAACCCTTAATATTTGGCATGACAAGATGAGACATATGGATAAAGGAGTTTTTCCTGTATAATAAAGTGTGATGGCTGTCTTGAGGAAAAGTGCTTGTGCTGTTGTGTGCTGACTTAGCTGCTGTTTCCATGGAACACCATGTTTTACTTGGAAGAACAACTAGCAAACTTTGGTAATCAGACTTGGAATTTGGCAGACATTTCTTGAAAATGAAGTAAGTGTGCCTGTCATTTAAAGGAACACAACTGACAGTATTTATTGCCAGTGATAAAAGTTTGAGCTTTTAAGCAAAAATTAGAATTTTGGAAAACTTTTATCTGTCACCGTGAGCTACACAACCACCCAATGTTTAAAGACCCTTCTAATGAGGCTGGTGGTATTAACATGGGCACTTTTTAAACCTATTGTTGCATAATAGAAATCTGAAAATGATACTTTATTTTTCAAGCCAATGTATAGTGTTATTAACTCATGCATGGGTAAACAATCCATTCAAAATGTAAAGAAGACCAGTGACTTTTAATGTAACAGAGTACAAGTTGGTTGATAGGTTTCAAAATCCACACTACAATGAATCTTTAAGAAACAACTGCTTATCAAGTCTTGGTGTAGTATCAAAGAAGAAAATTCAGGATTATCTGAAAAATCAATAACATTTTCTTTCCTTTTCTAACTATACACCTGTGTCACACTGGATTTTCTTCATATAGTTCAACTTGTTGGAACAGATTGAATGCAGGATCAGAGAAGAGAATGCAGTTTTATGATGCCATACATTAAAGAAATTTGCAAAAATGTAAAGCAATGCTACTCCTCTATGCACGTTTTTGAGAATATAGTAACTTTTCATAAAATACGTATTTTATATTAATATGTATTGGTTTCATTGTTATATTTAAGTAAATATTTTTAAAATTCTACATTTTAATGCCTAATGTTGTAAAGATTTCTAGATATCACCCACAGAAAGCAAAATCTATTTGGCAAGATCCTCAAAAGTGTTTAAAAACATAATGGGTTCATAAGATCAGTTTGAGGACCACTATACAATAGTCAAAATTTGTATGAAGTCTCTAACTATATACTAATGAAGATGCAGAGGCATATGGGTTATACTTTTTTAAGATTTGTTTAAAGGATATCACACCATCCTTCATCCTTTTGCCCTCTCCCCTAAAACCAAAATGCTTCTCCCCCCTTGTTTCTGGGTACCTATATGTGACTTCCTAATGTCATTCTCACATTATTTTCTTTCTACAAAAATCAAAAAGAAACTTTGTAAAGCCTGTATGCATTGAGCAGTTTCTACAAGGAAAATGTACAAGAACTGTAAGTCGAAAAAAGATTGAAGTTAAATATATAGGAAAGTCATGTATTAGATTTTTTTTCAGCTGTTAATCTCTTATTGTGAAATACCAAAAACATACCAACCACTACTGTGAAATCAACTGTCTTCTGGGTAAAAGTCATATTTGCTACTGAAAGCTTAATAATTGGTAATATCATAAGGACAGTTATACCCAGTCACAAAATTATTTTGCCTCAGGTAACTTGGAAGGACACAGGGTCTGTAACTTCCTCCAGTGAGGAAGATTCATAAGAAATGTATGGCACAGCTGTAAGTTGTGAGCAGTTACCGTTAGTGCCATCAAGGAGACATTTATTTTTAAACTAAAGGTGTTATAGCTTAACATATGGCTGCTCTTCAGCTTCTATGAAAAATGAGGACAGGTCACAGCCCTGAGAGAGGATGAACATGAGGAATTCTTGCCACAGCAAGAGAAGAGGAAATGAGGGAGGGTTTAGGTAAATACAGCAGTTAACAATAAAACCCCAGGCTTTGCAAAACATTAGTTGAGGCCAGCAGTATGTTATCAATGATATAAAAGGTCTGTATCCATGAAATACACATTTATGAATTGTGAGAAGTAAAATGGATTGTGAGAGCAAGTCAGGCCTACCCAACAAGAGATTTCTACCTAAAAGAAGTAGAGAGAAAAATTTATATATCAAACACAGGTTGGAAAGAACTATAAAATGAATAGGGGTTGGCATCTAAGCCATGTTTTCTATCTGCTCCATTAAAAACCGGTCTGCCCCAAATTTGTCTCCTGCTACTCGTAGCTGTATATGTAACAGGCTATTTAGTAACTTCTCCATGCCAAATATCCCAGAAAAGATCCTTAGGATTGAAAGAGTTGGAACAATTGAGGAAAGTTGCTTTGAGAACAAGACACAAACTTCAGTTTTAAAAATTAGCCTGGGTGATGCATATTCATTGGAATAAGCTTTAGTCTTTTAAAATACTGTTGTTAAATTTGGAAATGTAGGGAGTCCTCTAGTTTTCCTCAAAGTTAATCATTTTTAACATTTTTGGACATGTAGTATTCATCAATTCCTTGTATTTTCCTGGACTTCCTCAGTTTAAATACTGGTCTTGACCTATTCTATTTTCTAATTCCTTGTCAGGAAATTTCCTTGTATGCAGAGAAAACAAATTGGGAGGCTAAATACAAACATGTCCCCATGGAGACCATTAAAACAGTTTTCACTTTGTTAATGAGTATTAAATAGACTATTTACTACATTAACCTGAGCAAATGTGCTCATGAAATCTGTAAATTACAGATGTGTAAAATTTCACACTGGTCACCTGTCGTGTTTGAAAATAAAACACAATGTCGATCTTAAGGCTAAAATTTGTACGAAGATTTTCATTTGCAAAACATTTTCATTCTATAATATCGTTTGAACCCCATCACAAGTGTTGAGAAAGATGTTTTGTCATATTCCTTGTGCAGAGATGCAGAAACTGAGCCAAAGAGAAATGAAGTAACTTGTGAAAGTCAAGGCTAGTCAGTGATAATGCAAGGATTCAAATCCAGGCTTTTGGTTATTGAAGCTTGTTTCAATACACTACAAGGAAATTTCTTATTCTTCTACTTTTCTTTATTTGTAATTATAGAATTAATCCTTGAAAATCTAGAACATTTTTATCAACTGACCTTGCAGAAAGCATAAACAAACATATCTCTTCTGTTCTTATTATTCATACTTACTCTAGACCACAGCATCTGTATATTTTAGAACATTTCAAAATCTTAAATACATGACTGCTTTTAATATCCCAGTGAGAATGTATGGAGAAAGAAGGTGAAGAAAGACTTAAGTGACTTGTTGAACCCATACAGATGGTTTTTAGAGCTGGAGTATTAGAAAGCAGGAAACAAACAGAAAAGAATAATCTTAAAATAACAAGAATAAACCCTCCAATGAGCAGTGTCTGTGTAGCATTCTTGCTAGCTTCAAGGACCAAAATGAGCAATACTTCCTGAAGACAGTACTCAGCATGGGAATTGTGCATTTGCATGCCTGTTCTGTTTTCCAAGAACCACCAAGAAATCAAAAGCAAGGGAACAAACTGATAATAACTGGTAAATTCATGTTCTTTTTTTTATTAAGGTGTCATTGATATATACTCTTATGAAGGTTTCACATGAAAAACATTGTGACTACTACATTCACCCATATTATCAAGTCCCCCTTCACCTCATTGCAGTCACTGTCCATCAGCGTAGTAAGATGCCACAGAGTCTCTACTTTTCTTCTCTGTGCTACACTGGCTTCCACGTGACCCCCCGCCAACATCATGTCTGCCAATCTTAATGCCACTCAATCCCCTTCTCTCTCCTTCTCCATCCATCCATGCCCTCACCTCCACCTCCTTTGGTAACCACTAGTCCCTTCTTGGAGACCGTGAATCTGCTGCTGTTTTGTTCCTTCAGTTTTGCTTTGTTGTTATACTCCACAAATGAGTGAAATCTTTTGGTACTTGTCTTCCTCCACCTGGCTTATTTCACTGAGCATAAAACCCTCTAGCTCCACCCATGTTGTTGCAAATGGTAGGATTTGTTTTCTTCTTATGGATGAATAATATTCTGTTGTGTATATGTATCACTTCTTTATCCATTCATCTACTCATGGACCCTTAGGTTGCTTCCATATCTTGGCTATTGTAAAAAGTACTCCAATAAATGTAGGGGTGCATACATCTTTTTGAATCTGGATCTTGTTTTCTTTGGGTAAATTTCTAGGAGTGGAATTCCTGAGTCAAATGCTATTTCTATTTTTAGTTTTTTGAGGAACCTCCATATTGCTTTCCACAATGGTTGAACTAACTTACATTCCCACCAGCAGGGCAAGAGGGTTTCCCCTTTCTCCGCACCCTTGCCAGCATTTGTTGTTCCTTGTCTTTTCAATGTTGACATTCTAACTGGTGTGAGGTGAAATCTTGTTGTGGTTTTTATTTGCATTTCCCTGATAATTAGTGAAGTGGAGCATCTTTTCATGTCCCTGCTGGCCATCTGAATTTCTTCTTTGGAAAAGTGTCTGTTATATCCTCTGCCCATTTTTTAATTGGGTTATTTGCTTTTTGGGTGTTGAGGCATGTGAGTTCTTTATATATTTTGTATGTTAACCCCTTGTCAGATATGTTGTTTATGAATATATTCTCCCATACTGTAGGATGCCTTTTTGTCCTGTTGATGGTGTCCTTTGCTGTACAGAAGCTTTTTAGTTTGATGTAGTCCCATTTGTTCATTTTTGTTTTTGTTTCCCTTTCCCAAGGAGATTTTCAGGAAAAAGTTGCTCATGTTTTTATTCAAGACATTTTTACCTATGTTTTCTTCTAAGGGTTTTATGGTTTCATGACTTACATTCAGCTCTTTGATCCATTTTGAGTTTAATTTGAGGTTTTCTTTTGTGATATTGTTGCCAAGGAACAACAAATGCTGGCGAGGGTGTGGAGAAAGGGGAACCCTCCTGCCCTGCTGGTGGGAATATAAATTACTTCAACCATGTGGAAAGCAATATGGAGGTTCCTCAAAAAACTAAAAATAGAAATACCATTTGACTCAGGAATTCCACTCCTAGAAATTTACCCAAAGAAAACAAGATCCCAGATTCAAAAAGATGTGTATGGAGTTAGACAGTAATCCAGTTTCATTCTCTTACATGTTGCTGTCCAGTTTTGCCAACACCAGTTGTTGAAGAGGCTGTTATTTCCCCATTGTATATCTATGGCTGGTTTATCATATATTAATTAACCATAAATGCTTCAGTTTATATCTGGGCTCTCTATTCTGTTCCATTGGCCTTTGGGTCTGTTCTTTTGCCAATACCAAATTGTCTTGATTACTGTGTTTTTGAAGTAGAACTTGAGGCTCTACTCTTCCCCAGCTTTATTCTTCCTTCTCAGGATTGCTTTCACTATTCAGGGTTTTTGTGGTTCCATATGAATTTTAGAAGTATTTGTTCTAGTTTCATTGAAGAATGCAGTTGGTATTTGATAGAAATTGCATTGAATCTGTAGATTGCTTTAGGCAGGATGGCCATTTTGACAATATTAATTCTTCCTATCCATGACCACAGGGTGTATTTCCATTTTTTGGTGTCTTCTTTAATTTCTCTGATGAGTGTCTTGTAGTTTTCAGGCTATCGGTCTTTCACCTCCTTGGTTAGATTTATTCCTAGGTATTTTATTCTTTTTGATGCGATTGTGAATGGAATTGTTTTCCTGATTTCTCTTTCTGCTAGTTCATCATTTGTATATAGGAATGCAACAGATTTCTGTGTATTAATTTTGTATCCTGCAACTTTGCTAAATTCATTTATTAGTTCTAGTAGTTTTGGGGTGGATTCTTTAGGGTTTTTATGCACAATATTATATCATCTGCAAACAGTGACAGTTTAACTTCTTCCCTACCAATGTGGATGCCTTTTACTTCTTTGTGTTGTCTGACTGCTGTGGCTAGGACTTCCAGAACTATGTTGAATAAAAGTGGGGAGAATGGGCATCCTTGTCTTGTTCCTGATCTAAGAGGAAAAGCTGAAAGCTTTTCCCTGTTAAGTATGATGTTGGCTGTGGGTTTGTCATATATTGCCTCTATTATGTTGAGGTACTTACTCTCTATACCCATTTCATTGAGAGTTTTTATTATGAATGGATGTTGAATTTTTTAAAATGCTTTTTCAGCATCTCTGGAGATTATCATGTAATTTTTGTCCTTTTTGTTGATGTGGTGCATGATTTTGATAGGTTTTTGAATATTGTACTATCCTTGCATCCCTGGAATAAATCTTACTTGATCATGATAGATTATCTTTTTGGTGTTTTTTAATTCAGTTTGCTCATATTTTGTTGAGTATATTTGCATCTATGTTCACCAGGGATATTGCTCTGTAATTTTCTTTTTTTGTGTTTTCTTTGGTTTCAGATTAGAGTGATTAGACCTCACAGAATGAGTTTGGAAGTATTCTTTCCTCTTCCACTTTTTGGAAAACTTTATGGAGGATGGGTATTAGGTCTTCACTAAGTGTTTGGTAAAATTCAGCAGTGAAACTATCTGGTCCAGGGATTTTGTTCTTAGGTAGTTTTTTGATTATCAATTCAATTTCATTGCTGGTAATTGGTCTGTTCAGATTTTCTGTTTCTTCCTGGGTCAGCCTTGGAAAGTTGCATGTTTCTAGAAAGTTATCCATTTCTTCTAGGTTATCCAATTTGTTAGCATATAATTTTTCATAGTATTCTCTAATAAATCTTAGTATTTCTGTGGTGTTCATAGTGATTTTTTCCTTTCTCATTTCTGATTCTGTTTGTATGTGTAGTCTCTCATTTTTTTCTTGATAAATCTGGTAAGGGGTTTATATATTTTGTTAATTTTCTTGAAGAACCAGCTCCTGCTTTCATTGATTCTTTCTATTGCTTTCTTCTCAATTTTATTTATTTCTTCTCTGATCTTTATCATGTCCCTCTTTCTACTGACTTTGGGCCTCATTTGTTCTTCTTTTACTAGTTTCATACATTATGAGTTCATATGGGATTGTTCTTCTTTCCTGAGGTAAGCCTGCATGTCAATATACCTCCCTCTTTGCACGGCCTTCATTGAATCCCACAGTTTTTGGATGTTGAGTTGTTGTTTTCATTTGTCTCCATATATCACTTGATCTCTGTTTTAATTTGGTCATTGATCCATTGGAGCAGGTTGTTAAGCCTCCATGTGTTTGTGGGCTTTTTTGTTTTCTTTGCACAATTTATTTCTAGTTTTGTACCTCTGTGGTCGGAGAAGTTGATGGGTAAAATTTCAATCCTGAATTTACTGAGGTTCTTTTTGTGGTCTAGTATGTGATTGATTCTGGAAAATGTTCCATGTGCACTTGAGAAGAATGTGTATCCTGTTGCTTTTGGATGGAGTATTCTATAGATGTCTGATAGGTTCATCTGTTCTAATGTGTTGTTCAGTGCCTTGGTCTCCTTATTTATTTTCTGTCTGGTTGATCTGTCCTTTGGAGTGAGTGGTATGTTGAAGTCTCCTAAAATGTATGAATTGCATTCTATTTTCCCCTTTAATTCTGTTAGTATTTGTTTCAAATATGTAGGTGCTCCTATATTGGGTGCATAGATATTTATAATGGTTATATCCTGTTGGTTTGACCCTTTTATAATTGTGTAATGTCCTTTGTTGTCTCTTGTTACTTTCTTTGTTTTGAGGTCTGTCTTGTCCAATACAAGTACTACAACTCCTGCTTTTTTCTCCCTATTATTTGCATGAACTATCTTTTTCCATCTCTTCATTTTAGTCTGTGTGTTTGTTTGGGTTTGAAGTGAGTCTCTTGTAGGCAGCATATAGCGGGGTCTTGTTTTTTTTTCCATTCTGTAACTCTATATCTTTCGGTTGGCACATTAAGACCATTTACATTTAGGGTGATTATCGATAGATATGTACTTATTGCCATTGCAGGCTTTTTAGATTCGTGGTTACCAAAGGTTCACAGGTAGCTTCTTTACTATCTAAGGGTCTAACTTAACTCACAGTATGCTATTACAAACAGAAACTAAAGGTTCTTTTTTTTTTCCTCGTGCCTTCTTTTTCTTTTTCCTCCATTCTTTGTACATTAGGTATTATATTCTCTACTCTTTTGCTTATCCCTTGACTGACTTTGGGGGTGGTTGATTTAATTTTGCATTTGCTTAGTTATTTATTGTTCTATGCCTTTATGGTGGTTTTATTTTCTCTGATGACAGCTCTTTAGCCTAGGAACACTTCCATTTATAAAAGTCCATCCAAAATACACTGTAGAGATGGTTTTGGGAGGTAAATTCCCTCAACTTTTGCTTATCTGGAAATTGTTTAATTTCTACTTTAAATTTAAATGATAATCTTGCTGGGTAGAATATACTTGGTTTGAGGCCCTTCTGCTTCATTGCATTAAATATATCATGCTACTCCCTTCTGGCCTGTAAGGTTTCTATTGAGAATTCTGATGATAGCCTGATGGGTTTTCCTTTGTACATGATCTTATTTCTCTCTCTGGCTGCTTTTAAATGTCTGTCCTTATCCTTGATCTTTGCCATTTTAATTATCATATGTCTTGGTGTTGTCTTCCTTTGATCCCTTGTGTTGGGAGATCTGTTCACCTCCATGGCCTGAGAGACTATCTCCTTCCCCAGATTGGGGAAGTTTACAGCAATTATTTCTTCAAAGGCATTTTCTATCCCTTTTTCTCTCTCTTCTTCTGGTATGCTTATAATGCAAATATTGTTCTATTTGGATTGGTCACACAGTTCTCTCAATATTCTTTCATTCTGAGAGATCCTTTTTCCTTTCTGTGCCTCAGCTTCTTTGTATTCCTTTTCTCTAATTTCTAATCTATTTACTGCCTCCTCTACTTCTTCTAATCTGCTTTTAAATCCCTCCCTTGTATGTTTTATTTTGTATACTGTATTTCTGTCTCTTTCTTGAATTCCTCCCTGAGTTCTTCAATATTTTTCTATAGCTCCATGAACATGTTTATTATTTTTATTTTGAAATCTTTTTCAGGAATATTGGTGAGTTCAGTTTCACTTGGCCCTCTTTCTGGTGTTTGTGGGATTTTGGTTTGTACCAGGTTCTTTTGATATTTCATATTTGTAATAGTAACTTGGTGTAGGCCATGCTTTCTAGTGCCCAGAAGCTCTACTCTCTGGAGCTGCTCAGCCCCTGGAGCAATTGTGGGGGTTGCAGGCAAGTGGTGCTTGTGTCTGCTATGAGGAAAGAGCTCTTTGCAGCTTTCCACCTCAAGTGCTGCCTGCACTGCCAGAGCTCGTGGGCTGAGCATGCAGGGATGAGCCTCTATGCTACCCCCTTGTAGCTGCAATAGATGGGGCTGCCGTCTGGTTGACCTGGAACAGTGGCACAGGCAGCAGGTTTGCGAGCCTGTACCTGCCAGGAGGAAGGAGCAGTAGGCTGCATATCATGGTGGGGAGCCTTGAGGCTGCATTGCCAGCCATGGGGATGGAGCGCCTGAAGCTCCTGAAATTTCTCAACCTGTTGGGCAGAGTGCGCTGGGACAATTTTGTCCATCTGTCCTTTCCCCTGAGCAGCAAGCTCTGTGAAATCCTTGCCCCTTTAGCAGCCCTCTAACTTTTGGGAAGTCTCTCAGAGTGCCTGCTTTTCTTTTGTCCCAGAGCAGCAAGTACCTGTTCTCCTCAAGTGGCTGGAATCTCAGTCTTTCCAAGTATTCTGCCTGTCTTAGCTTTCCAACCCCTCTAATCTCTAAAGCACCATGTAATGTAGGTTTGTATTCCCAGAGCAGCTGTTCTGGGCTGGGTGTTCAGCAGTCCTTGGTCCCCATCCCCTCCCCACTCCAGTTCTCTTCCTCTTGTCTGTGAACTGCAGTGGGGAATGGTTTGGGTCCCACCAGATCATGGCTTTGCTACCTCACCCTTTTCTTTGAGGTCTGCTGTTTTCCCCAGATGTAGGCAGTCTGCTGCAGCCTTCTTTCCTGTTACTCTTTCAGGATTAGTTGTATTTGCTATATTTTCATATTACATGTGGTTTTGGGAGGAGGTTTCTGTCTCCTCTCTCACACAGCCATATTTAAGCCTATCCTATACTGTATCTTTTTCTTTTTGGTAATTTCACATTCTAAAGAGAGGGCCTGACAGATGCATTGTTGCATAAGAATAACACTCCGTTCATTAATGTACTGCTTCCTCATTTATGAACCATTTTTAAGTCAATGAGTAAATGGAAGGAAAGATAAAAGCCAAGTAGATATTGACCCCAGACTTAAGACTAGGCTAAATTGTTAGAAGAGAAAGAGTGGAAACTAGGATGTGACATAAAACATCAAGTAAGATGATTGTTAAGTAAAATGCAGTCAATGTGAATAAAAGGTAGAAGATGACATGTCTGGGTGAAGAGTCATGGGAGGAATGGCAGAGTGTAATGGAGACAATACAGGTGTGCTACAGACAGCATTATTTTAATTAATCTTGTGATAAAAAACATAAGCTTGAACAATTGTAGATATATTTAATAAAAATAGAGTATGATGCTTATATATATCACATTTTTTGCAACTTGGAAAGACAACTAAAGGACTCTGATCCAGCTTCAGAACCTATTATTGAAAACTCAAGATGAGGTCAATCTGCTTTTTTTCTGAATTTGCTAAATCTTCAAATTTTTCTCTCTTACCAAACATAGTCATTGCTGTCTCCCCCTCCCCCTTCTTCCTTCTCTGTTTCTCTTGTTCCTCCTTCACCTCCCCTACCTTCTCTTCCTTTATTCCCCTTTCCCTTCCCCATTTCTCTTCCACTTCCTCCTCTCCTCTTCTGTTTCTCCTATTTCTGCTGCTTCTCCTTCTTTTACGCCTTCAGAAAAGAAACTTCCAATAAGATGTCTAGACATCAGGGCCCTGTTTATTGTGTTCTTACTAAGACAGGTAAATAATGCTCTTAGACACTTAACCATTTATGTTCCTTGGATGATATATGAGCATATTTAATTATTTTCTGTAATTTACTTGCTTTAATCTTTTTTCTTAATATTTTTTTTACACAAATAAAGTTATGTGTTTATCTTACAAGACTATTTTATTAATTCATGTGATAATCACAAAGAAGAGCTATGACTTCAGGTTAAAAGAAGGAAAAAAAGTGGTGACAATTTAAGCTAGAGTCTTGTGATTCACGTTGCATAAATACTGTACAGTAGACCTGCTAAGTAGTATTATCCACAAATCACACATGAGGAAAGCAAGGCTTTTGCAAAATAATGAAGTGGTAGTTAAACTGAGATTTTATGATTTCAGGGATATTGCCCACTATATCCCACTGCTGCCTCAGCCTGTATGGTTGATTTTGAAAATGCAATGATTTTCATTTTCAGGATGAAATGAGATGACAGCCAGAATTTTTAGGAGAAAAAATTACTGTGATGTCATAAGTTTTCTGGGATGTAGGTCCTTCAGTTCTTCATATGTGAAATAGTAGTAAGGAAACCTTCTCAGGAAGTTATTGGAGGGATTAACTCAAATAAGATATGAAGTGCAACTCAAATAGCATATGAAGTGCCTAACTCATACATGCTAATTGGCAGGTGTTCAGTAAATGCTTGTTCTCATTCCTGTTTGAGAACTATTTCTTGTGTGATCAACTTTGCACTGCATAAAAGGTGTGATGGCTGTTCCCTGCAGTTATAGTGCAGTGAACAGAATCTTTGCCCTTCCATGGAAATTGTCCTGTTTTATATTCTTTTTAGAATTGAAAGGAACACTTGGACTGTTTAATATAAACTTTTATATGTAGATGTATTTTCATCGGGATTAAATAGCAAGAGATGTAAATGTACTAATATACCACATAGTATTTTAACATGCCTCACTTCTTGAAGAGGCAAAATGCCTAAGTTGCAAAAAGACCAACCATATATCCTTAAAATGGTCTTATTTTAACATGGCAGTGCCATGGTTTCTCTTTTTTTTCTCTGCACTCATAAGCTCATATAAACATACTTGCATACATAGGCACACAAATACATACAGATTGTGCTAATATCATTTAATCTCAATAATCTAGGGGTCATAGAAAAATAGAATTAGGAAGAAACAGTGATTTTCTAACTTAAACCCCTCCTTTAACAGTTGAGAAAAATGAGTATGGATCATGTAATGTTTTTCTGAAATGAATGGCAATGTCATCAAAACAGTCATGCTGGTTTTCCCAAAGCAAGACACTGAAATGCCTAGGGTTATATATGTTCAGGTAAGAGCACACCTTTTTGTGTGTGTATTTCCTATTATCCTCCTGCGATCAGTATATATACTAATACTTAGTATTCAATACATTTGTTCATATCAAGAAACTGGCACCAACTAGTTTGTATTACTATTAGTATTGTGGTTTTAAGTTCACCTAAGACTGAGATTTATTTTCTTTCATCTAATGTTATGAAACTATTTTCTTTAATTTTTCTCTAAATTTTATTGAGGTACACTTAACAAATAGAAACTGTAGATATTTAAGGTATAGAGCTCAATGGTTTGATACAATTATACATTGTGAAATGATTATAACTATCAATTTAATTAATATATTTATCACCTCACATAGTTATTTTCTTTTTGGTGTGATGAGAATACTTACAATTACTCTTTTAGCAAATTTCTAGTATATAATACATTATTATTAACTGTTGTCACCATGCTCTTCATAGATTCCCAGAGCTTACTCATCTTATAACTGAAAGTTTGTACCTTGGACCAACATCTCCCCATTTTCCCCACATTCCCATGCTCCAGCAATCACAATTCTACTCTCTGGTTCTGTGAGTTAGACATTTTTAGATTTCACATATTAGTGAGATCACACAGTATTTGCCTTTCCATGTTTGGCTTATTTCACTTAGCAAATGAACTTACAGGTTCATTCATGTTGTCACAAATGGCAGGATTTCCTACTTTTTTATGGCTGAATATTCCTCTGTGTGTGTGTGTGTGTGTGTATACATATCACATTTTCTTTATCCATTTATTCATCAATGGACACTCAGAGTATTTCCATGTCATGTATTGTGAATACTCTTGCAGTGAACATTGGGGTGCATATATTTTTCAAGACACTGACTTCATTTTGCTGGATATATATCTAGTAGTGGGATTGCTCGATATTATGGCCCTTCTATTTTTAACTTTTTGAGGACCCTCTATACTGTTTTCCATAGTGGGTGGCTGTAGCAGTTTACATTCCCACCAGAAGTGCACAGGGTTCCCTTTTTTCCATACTCTCATCAGCACTGTAATCTCTTGTCTTAGATAATAGCCATCCTAACAGGTTTGAGGTGATATCTCATTGATTTGCTATGCATTTCTCTGGATGATTAGTAATGCTGAGATGTAGTCATATACCTTTTAGCCACTTGTAGGTCTTTGGAAAAATGTCTGTTTCAGTCTTTTGTTACATTTTAATCAGGTTATTTGTTTTTCTTTTCTTTTCTTTTTGCTGTTGAGTTATGAGAGTTCCTTACATATTTGGGAAGTTAACCCTTTGTCAAATATATGGTTTGCAAATATTTTCTCCCATGCCACCTGTTGCTTTTTGTTTTGTTGATTGCTTCTTTGCTATGAAGAAAATTTTTAGTTTGGTGTTTTTCTACTTGTTGACTGTGATTTTGTTGCCTGTGTTTTTGATGTCATATCCAAATAATTATTGACAAGACTGATATCAAGGAGCTCTTTTTCTATATTTTCTTCTAGAATTTTTATGGTCTTAGGTCTTACTTTTAAGTTCATTAATTCATTTTGAGCTGATTTTGTATATGGTGTAAGATAAGTTCTAATTTCATTCTTCTGCATGTGTTTTCTCAACACTATTTATTGAAGAGACTCTTCTTTCCCTATTATGTACTCTTGCCCTCCTGGTCATATTCACTGACCACATGTGTGGGTTTATTTCTGGGCTTTCTATTCTGTGCCACTGATCTATGTGTCTGTTTATATGCCAGTACCATTTGGTTTGATTACTTTGTTTGATAGCTTTGTAATATAGTTTGAAATCAGTAAGTGTGATGCCTCCAACTTTGCCCTTCTTTCTCAAGATTGTTTAGCTGTTCAAAATGTTTTGTGGTTCCATATAAATTTTAGGGTGGCTTTTTCTATGTCTGTAAAAAATGCCACTGGAATTTTTATAGTGATTGCAATGAATCTGTAGATTGCCTTGTGTAATATGGACATTTTAACAATATTAACTTCCATCAATGAACACAGGATATCTTTTCATTTATTTATGTCTTCTTTCATTGTTCATTAGTGCCTTACAATTTTCAGTGTACAGATCTCTTTGGTTAAGTTTAGTCCTATTACTTTTTTTTTGACACTATTGTCAATTGTTATCTAATATCTTTATCACTTAATATCAGATAGTTATTTGTTAGTGCATAGAAATGCAAATGATTTTTATATGTTCATTTTGTATCCTGCAACTTAACTGAATTCATTTATTACTTCTAACAGTTTCTTGGTGGAGTCTTTAGGGTTTCTATATATAAGATCATGTCATCTGCAAACAGAGACAGTTTAACTTTTTCCTTTCCCATTTGGATGCCTTTAATTTCTATTTCTTGCCTAATTGGTCTGGCTAGGACTTCCAGTACTATGTTGTGTAGGAGTGATGAGATGGCACCATTGTCTTGTTCCCCATCTTAGAGGAAAAGATTTCAGCTTTCACCACGGAATATGATATTAGCCTGGTCTTGTCATATATAACCTTTATTATGTTGGGGTACATTCCTTCTATACCTAATTTGCTCAGCGTTTTTTTTTTTAACCATGAACGGATGTTGAATTTTTCCTGCATTATTCAGATGATCATACAATTTTTTCTTTTATTTTGTTAAAGTGATGTATCACATTTGTTGATTTGCGTGTGTTGAAACATCCTTGCATTCCAGGAATAAATCCCACGTAGTTATGGTATATGATTCTTTTAATGGCACAATGTAAATTTGGTTTGCTATGGTTTTGTTGAGGATTTTTGCATCTATGTTCATCAAGGTTAATGGCCTCTAATTTTCATCTCTTGTAGTGTTCTTATCTGGCTTTGGTATTAGGGTAAGGCTGGCCTTGTAAAACTAGTTTGGAAATCTCTCTTGTATTTTTTTGGAAAAGTAGGACTAGAGTTAATTCCTCTTTAAAATTTAACTGGTGTTAAAATTCAGCAGTGAAACCATCTGGTTCTAGCATTTTCTTTGTTGGGAGGTTTTTGATTACTGCTTCAATCTCTATGCTATTTATTGGTCTGTTCAGATTTTCTATTTCTTCATGATTCTGTCTTGGCAGGTTGCATGTTTCTAGGAATTTTTCCTTCTAGGTTATTTAATTTGTTGGTATATACTTGTTTACACTAGTTTATGAGCTTTTGTATTTCTGTGTTATCAACTATAATGCCTTCTCTTCAATTTATAATTTTGTTTGAGTCCCCTTTTCTTCTTGGTTAGCCTAGTTAAAGTTTGTCAATATTGTTTATCTTTTCAAAATACCAGCTCCTAGTTTTGCTGATTTTTTTCTGCTGTTTCTCTAGTCTCTAACTCCTTTACTTTTGCTCTAATCTTTATTTTCCTCCTTCCTTCTGCTAACTTTGGGTTTAGTTTTTCTTTCTCAAGTTTCTCAAGATGTAAAGTTATGTTGCTTACTTGACATCTTTTATTCTTAACAGAGGCATTTATTGCTATAATCTTCCCTTTTAGAACTGCGTTTGCCGCATCCCATTAGTTTTGGTATGCTGTGTTTTCATTTTTGTTTGTCTCAATATACTTTCTGATTTCCCTTTTAATTTCTTCTTTGACCCAGTGGATTTTCAAGAGTATGTTGTTTAATTTGGCATGTAATTGTTAATTTTCTATTATTCTTGCTCTTATTATTTCTGGCTTCATATACTGTGGTCAGAAAACATACTTGACATGATTTTATCTTCTTAAATATGTTAAGACTTGCTTTGTGGCCCAACATATGATCTGCCTGAGAGAGCGTTCTCTGTGTACTTTGAAAAAATGTATATTTGGTACTGTTGGGTGGAATCTTTTGTATATGTCTGTTAGGTCCATTTGGTCTATTGTGTTGTTTAAGTCTACTGTTTCCTTACTGATTTTCTGTCTGGATAACTTATCCACTATTGAAAGTGGGATATTGAAGTCCCTTACTGTCTATTTCTTCCTTTAATTCTGTCAATATTTGCTTTACATATTTATATGCCCCAATTTCAGATCCTGTTGGTTTCCCAGGCTAATGGGATTACCTCCAGAACTGCAATTGAGGTAGGTTGGAGCTGGATCACCTGGCTGTTGTTGGGTCCACAGTGAGGTTTGTGATTGGTGGGTCTGTTACCAGGAGCTTCAGTGGGTATGTATCCTGCCTAGTTCCTGAGTAGACAGGACTGCTTCAGTAGGGCTGATTCCAGGGTAAAGGTCCACTTCAGGGTCTGCAGTTGAGTCTGCAGACAGCAGTCCTATTATCAGGTGTATGGACAGAATTGGCTCCTTCTGGATCCTTGGGAGGGCTCCTACTAGATCACTGAGTGGATCCCTGTGTGGGCAGGCAGACTGGCTCTGAACTGTGGCTGATGAGCTGGATCTGAATCCCAGGACTACTTCAGGGTGCATAGCCAGGACTGAGGTCTGCAGTTTTGGATCTGGAGGCATGGATTGTCATGTCTCTCAGCAGTTCCCTTGTTAGATAACACTGTCTCCTGAGTGCAGTTAGAAGGTGCTGGAACCATGTCATAGGGGCGTTTCAGGATCTCTGTGGGTACAAATGGGTGTGTGTCTCCTGCCAGGTCTCTGGGCTGGTAGGGCTGCTTATGGACTGTGGCAGAATGGGACTGGAGCTGGGTTATATCACTTCAATGTTCTTAGCCACTATCAAAGTTTTCAGGCTTATTATCTAAGTCAGAGGCAGGCATGACTCCTCCTGGGTTCCTTGGTATTTGCTGGTAATGGCAGTACCAATCTCACATGGGGATACAGCTAATTCAACAGGGGTGAGAGCTATCTGCAAGTCTGTAGCAGGGACCACTAAGTGGGTCAGTCCCTGTGGTGTCGGCCTGCCTTACCAAAACAGTCTTCCTTGGACTTGGGCCCCATTAGAGTTTCACTGTCTTCTGCTTGGATCTCAAAGCTTCTACAAAGGCACTCTGTCTTTGGATGGCTGCCAAATTATTGTTGCAGAGGGTGGATATAGCTGGCAACTGCCTATTCTGCCATCTTGGTGTCACTTCTGGTCAAATTTTAAACATTCAGTTATGGAAAAGAAGAGAGTGTTATATTTAAAATATTTCATGTTATGAGATCTGCAAAGTATTTCTGTTACTTTCCTGTGAACTAGTTCATTCTAAAACTCATGAATATCTATAATACTTTAAGCACATATCACCTCTGAGCATTTTAGTTATCCTCAAAGTTGTGGATAATGACATCCCCGAAGTTGTATTTTCATTGAAGTTTACAAATTGTCTGCTTTATTATCTGTTTAGTTCAAAAGGATGTTTTAAAAAAATAGTCTCCTCTATACATACATAGAGTGTATTAGTATTATTACTACTGAAAATAATCTGCATTTGTTATTGGTAGTGAGATTAAAATAAAATTCAAATCTGATATATTTTGATATTCAGGATGACTTTAAAGTAGTTTACTTAGATTTAAAGATGAGATAACTGAAGCAAAAAGAAGTTAAGGTACTTGTGAAAGTCAAAGCTTATAAATGATGGAATTGGAGATTCAAATACACGTCTTTGGTTATTTTATTTTCCTATATCTTGACACATGAATTGTTTAGATGTGTATTATTTAATTTCCATGTATTTGGAGGGCTTTTCAAAATATCTTACTGTTAGTGACTTCTAATTTAATTCCATTATGGTTAGAGAATAGCTCTTTCAGATTTCACATTTTCAAAAATTTTCATGTGCCTTATTTTTATCTCTGGTAATACTCATTTTCTTGAGGTCAACTTTGTCTGATATTAACATAGCCAGACCTTACATAAAAATAGGTTTTTATGTTTACTATGTGGCTATCATTTTTCTTCCTTTTACTTTCAATGTGAACTATTTACTTTAGTATATAGTTTATATTTGCTATAAATAGTTGAGTCTGTGATTTAATCCAACTGATAATCTCTACCTTTCAATTGGAATGTTTGTTCAATGCATGTTTAATGTATTTATTAATGGTTCAATTGTGCCATCTTGTTATTATCTTTCAGGGTCCCATCCATTATTTGTTTTTCTTTTTCCCCCTTCTGACTTATTTTCAACTAACTAAATATTCTTTAGTATATAATTTTAAGTCCATTATTGGCTTTCTACATATACTTTTTATATTTTTCAGTAGTTACTTTAGTGACTGTATTTGCATCCTTAATTTAACATAAGCCACTTATGGCTAATATTGTACTACCTCATGTAAAAACTTGTAGTAGCAAAATTCCATCTGTGCTCCCTCCTGTGAGCCTTTATTTATCTAATATCTAATATATAATCTATATATTTATTTATATAATATGCCTATATTTTATATAAATATATTTGTATTAATCATAAAATATTTCTCATAGAAATATGTATTATTATTATTTATTATTTTTACTTCAGGTAATATGTAAAATGTTATTATTTTCCCTTAGTCATTTATCTTTAAGTATATTTTAGAAGAAAAATAGCATTTTTATATTTACTCACTTATTTACCATTTCTGGTAAATGTAGATCCAAATTTCAATCTATTGTCATTTATATCAGCTTGAAATATCTTAATTTCTCAAAGTTCAAATCTGCTAAAGATTAATTTTTGAACTTTTCTTTATATATGGATGTATTTATCTCACATTTTTTGAAGAATATTTTTGCTGAACATAAAATTCTGGTTTGACATCATTTTTCTTTCATCATTTTAGAGTTGTTTCTCCATTGTATTTTGACCTTCATTATTTCTGATTAAAAGTCACCTGTTATTTGCATCATTGTTCCCTTGTATGTAATGTATTGTTTTCCTTTGACTTTCTTTAATATTTTCTCTCCATCCCGGGTTTTCAAGAGTTTAGTCATGCTATTCCTAGATATGGTTCTCTTTGTATTTATCTTAGTTGGGGCTGACTGGATTTTTCCTTTTGTAAAATCAAATTTGGGAAAATTCCAGTAATTACTTATATGTCCCATTCTCTTTCCCTTCCCTTTGAGACTTCATTTATGTGTATGCTAGATTGCTTGTTACTGTCCCTAAGGACAGGTCAGAGAAGCATTTGTTAACTTTTTAAAACCTTTTTTTTTTCATTCTTTTAACTGGCTAATTTCTATTGATTTGTCTTCAAGTTCACTAACCCTATCTATAGCAGCCCCAAGTATGATGTTAAAGTCAATCAGAACATTTTTTATTTCAGATATTTTGTTAATATATGCTTAATCTCAATTTAGTTAATTTCTTAGTTTTTTATTTTTCTGTTGAGATTCTTAACTCTTCACATATTATCATCTTTAAGGTTCCTTGAACCTGTTTTTCATAGCTTCTTTAAAATCCTCAATCAATTCTGACATACGGGTCACCTTGGGTTCTGTTTCTATGGACTATTTATTTTATTAAATATGAGTCTTATTTCCTACTTCTTTACACATCTAGTAGTTTTCAATTTTATGCTGGACATTTTGGATGAAACTTTCTAAGGAATCAGGATTATGACATCAACCCTACAAACTTGCTGAAATTTTTTCCTATTAGGCAATTAAATGGCAAATACCCTTGTTCTTGTAATGCTTGGTTTTAGTCTTTGTTAGGGCAGGTCTATTTTGGCTTTGAGCTTAATCTTTAGGTGTCTCCTTTCTGGAAATCATGGTCTTACTCTTAAAGCATGGTCTTTCTGGGGTCTTAACTGAATGCCTGAGGTACTAGGTAAGGTCTCTTCACATTGGTGCTCCAACATCTCCCATCATGGCAGGTCCTCTAGTATTTCCATTTACCACTTAGTCCTATATTCAGACAATCTCTGCTATAGGGAGTCTATATTGGGCAAGAATCTGCAGTAAATTGTTGATCAAACTTTTATCCAAACCCTTCACACAGCTATCTCTTCTTTGGCCACCTGCCCTGTAAATTACAGATTTTGTGGCAGCCAGCTATTCTAATCTCTGCCTTCCAAGCTCAGCAAGATGCAATTAACTTGATCTCCATCTCTGAATAAGGGCAGGGAAATAACCGGAGGAAAAAGATGAGAAAAGTGTGGGGCTCATTTCTCCCTTTTCTCAAGGATCACAGTCTTGCTGTGACCATTGTCCAATGCCTGAAAAGTCACCTCCTATATTTTGTCCAGTTTTATAGTTGTTAACTGCAGGAAGGAAGGTCCAGTACCAGTGACTCTGTCATGGCTGGAATAAAAAAATCCATAGGTTGTTTTTTTTATTAAGGTATTATTGATGTACATTCTTATGAAGGTTTCACATGAAAAAACAATATGGTTACTACATTTACCCATGTTATCAAGTCCCCACTAATACCCCAACTCAGTCAGTGTCCATCAGTGTAGTAAGATGACACAGATTCACTGTTTGCTTTCTCTGTGCTACACTGTTTTCCCGGTGACCCCCCACACCATGTGTACTAAACATAATACCAGACAGTTACCTTCTCCCACCTCCCCACCCACCCTCCCACACCCCACCCCTTTGGTAACCACTAGTTCCTTCTTGGAGTCTCTGAGTCGGCAACTATTTTGTTCCTTCGGTTTTGCTTCATTGTTATACTCCACACATGAGGGAAATCATTTGGCACTTGTCTTTCTCTGCCTGGCTTACTTCACTGAGCATAATATCCTCCAACTCCATCCATGTTGTTGCAAATGGCAGGATTTGTTTCCTTATGGCTGAATAGTATTCCATTGTATATATGTACCACTTCTTCTTTATCCATTCATCTGCTGATGGACACTTAGGTTGCTTCCATTTCTTGGCTATTGTAAAAAGTGCTGCAATAAACATAGGGGTGTATATGTCTTTTTGAACCTGAGAAGTTTTATTCTTTGGGTAAATTCCAAGGAGTGGGATTTCCGGGTCAAATGGTATTTGTATTTTTAGTTTTTTGAGGAACCTCCATATTGCTTTCCACAATGGTTGAACTAGCTTACATTCCCACCAACAGTGTAGGAGGCTTCCCCTTTCTCTGCATCCTTGCCAGCATTTGTTGTTCTTAGTCTTTTGGATGGTGGCCATCCTTACTGGTGTGAGGTGATATCTCATTGTGGTTTTAATTTGCATTTCCCTGATGATTAGTGATGTGGAGCATCTTTTCATGTGTCAGTTGGCCATCTGAATTTCTTCTTTGAAGAACTGTCTCTTCGTATCCTCTGCCCATTTTTTAATCGGGTTATTTGCTTTTTGAGTGTAGAGGTGTGTAAGTTCTTTATATATTTTGGATGTTAACCCCTTGTCAGATACGTCATTTACAAATATATTCTCCCATACTGTTGGATACCTTTTTGTTCTGTTGATGGTGTCCTTTGCTATACAGAAACTTTTTAGTTTGATGTAGTCCCACGGGTTCATTTTTTCTTTTGTTTCCCTTGCTCGAGGAGATGCATTCAGGAAGAAGTCGTTCATGCTTATATTCAGGAGATTTTTGCCTATGTTGTCTTCTAAGAGTTTGATGGTTTCATGACTTACATTCAGGTCCTTGATCCATTTCGAGTTTACTTTTGTGTATGGGGTTAAACAATAATCCAGTTTCATTCTCTTGCATGTAGCTGTCCAGTTTTGCCAACACCAGCTGTTGAACAGGCTGTCATTTCCCCATTGTATGTCCATGGCTCCTTTATCATATATTAATTGACCATATATGGTTGGGTTTATATCAGGGCTCTCTATTCTGTTCCATTGGTCTATAGGTCTATTCTTGTGCCAGTACCAAACTGTCTTGAGTACTGTGGCTTTTTACTAAAGCTTGAAGTTGGGGAACATAATCCCCCCAGCTTTATTCTTCCTTCTCAGGATTGCTTTGGCTATTCGGGGTCTTTTGTGGTTCCATATGAATTTTACAATGATTTTCTCTAGTTCGTTGAAAAATGCTGTTGGTATTTTGATAGGAATTGCATTGAATCTGTAGATTGTTTTAGGCAGGATGACCATTTTGACAATATTAATTCTTCCTATCCATGAGCATGGGATCTGTTTCCATTTATTGGTATCTTTAATTTATCTCATGAGTGTCTTGTAGTTTTCAGAGTATAGGTCTTTCACTTCCTTGGTTAGGTTTACTCCTAGGTATTTTATTCTTTTTGATGCAATTTTGAATGGAATTGTTTTCCTGATTTCTCTCTCTGCTAGGTCACTGTTAGTGTATAGGAATGCCATAGATTTCTGCGCATTGTTTTGTATCCTGCAACTTTGCTGAATTCAGATATTTGATCTGGTAGTTTTGGAGTAGATTCTTTAGGGTTTTTTAATGTAAAATATCATGTCATCTGCAAACAGGGACAGTTTAACTTCTTCCCTGCCAATCTGGATGCCTTTTATTTCTTTGCGTTGTCTGATTGCCGTGGCTAGGACCTCCAGTACTATGTTGAATAGAAGTGGGGAGAGTGGGCATCCTTGTCTTGTTCCCGACCTTAAACGAAAGGCTTTCAGCTTCTCACTGTTAAGTATAATGTTGGCTGTGGGTTTGTCATATATGGCCTTTATTATGTTGAAGTACTTTCCCTCCATACCCATTTTGTTGAGAGTTTTTATCATGAATGTATGTTGAATTTTGTCAAATGGTTTTTCAGCATCTATGGAGATGATCATGTGTTTTTTGTCCTTTTTGTTGATGTGGTGGATGATGTTGATGGATTTTCTAATATTGAATCATCTTCGCATCCCTGGAATAAATCCTACATGATCATGATGGATGATCCTTTTGATGTACTTTTGAATTCTGTTTGCTAATATTTTGTTGAGTATTTTTGCGTCTATGATCATCAGGGATATTGATCTGTAGTTTTCTTTTTTTGTGGTGTCTTTGCCTGGTTTTGATATTAGAGTGATGCTCGCCTCATAGAATGAGTTTGGAAGTATTCCCTCTTTGTCTACTCCTTGGAAAACTTTAAGGAGGATGAGTATTAGGTCTTCACAAAATGTTTGATAAAATTCAGCAGTGAAGCCATCTGGTCCAGGGATTTGTTCTTAGGTAGGTTTTTGATTACCAGTTCAATTTCATTGCTGGTAATTGGTCTGCTGAGATTTTCTGTTCCTTTCTGGGTCAGCCTTGGAAGGTTGTATTTTTCTAGAAAGTTGTCCATTTATTCTAGGTTATCCAGTTTGTTAGCATATAATTTTTCATAGTATTCTCTAATAGTTCTTTGTATGTCCTGTGCTGTCCATAGTAATTTTTCCTTTCTCATTTCTGATTCTGTTCATGTGAGTAGACTCTCTTTTTTTCCTGATAAGTTTGGCTAGGGGTTTATCTATTTTGTTTATTTTCTCGAAGAACGGGCTCTTGCTTTCATTGATCCTTTCTATTGTTTTATTGTTCTCGATTTTATTTATTTCTGCTCTAATCTTTATTATGTCCCTCCTTCTACTGACTTTGGGTCTCATTTGTTCTTCTTTTTCTAGTTTCATTAATTGTGAATTTAGACTGCTCATATGGGAATGTTCTTCTTTCCTGAGGTAGGCGTGCATTGCAATATACTTTCCTCTTAGCACGGCCTTCACTGCATCCCACAGATTTTGCGGTGTTGAATTATTGTTGTCATTTGTCTCCATATATTGCTTGATCTCTGTTTTTATTTGGTCATCGATCCATTGATTATTTAGGAGCGTGTTATTAAGCCTCCATGTGTTTGTGGGATTTTTCATTTTTTGGGGGTAATTCATTTCTAGTTTCATTCCTTTGTAGTCTGAGAAGCTTGTTGGTACAATTTCAATCTTTTTGAATTTACCAAGGCACTTTTTGTGGCCTAGTACATGATCTATTCTTGAAAATATTCCATGTACACTTGAGAAGAATGTGTATTCTGCTGCTTTTGGGTGTAGAGTTCTGTAGATGTCCATTAGGTCCATCTGTTCTGTGTTTTTCAGTGCCTCTGTCTCCTTACTTATTTTCTGTCTGGTTGATCTGTCCTTCAGAGTGAGTGGTGTGTTGAAGTCTCCTAGAATGAATGCATTGCATTCTATTTCCCCCTTTAATTCTGTTAGTATTTGTTTCACATATGTAGGAGCTCCTGTGTTGGGTGCATAGACATTTATAATGGTTATATCTTCTTGTTGGATTGACCCTTTTATCATTATGTGATGTCCTTCTTTGTCTCTTGTGACTTTCTTTGTTTTGAAGTCTATTTTGTCTGATATAAGTACTGCAACTCCTGCTTTTTTCTCCCTATTAGTTACATGAAATGTCTTTCTCCATCCCTTCAGTTTTAGTCTGTATATGTCTTTGGGTTTAAAGTGAATCTCTTGAAGGCAGCATATAGATGGGTCTTGTTTTTTTATCCATTCAGTGACTCTATGTCTTTTGACTGGTGCGTTTAGTCCATTTACATTTAGGGTAATTATGGATAGGTATGTACTTATTGGCATTGCAGGCTTCAGATTCGTGGTTACCAAAGGTTCAAGGTTAACTTCCCCACTATCTAAGAGTCTAACAACTCACTTAATATGCTATTACAAACACAATCTAAAGGTTCTTTTTATGTTTGTTTGTTTTCCCTCTACCTTTTTCTTCCTCCTCCATTCTTTATATATTAGGTATCATATTCTGTACTCTTTGTCTATCCGTTGATTGACCTTGGGGATCGTTAATTTAGTTTTGCATTTTCTTAGTATTTAGCTGTTCTACTTTCTTCACTGTGGTTTTATTACCTCTGGTGACAGCTATTAAACCATAGGAACACTTCCATCTATAACTGTCCCTCCAAAATACACTGTAGAGATGGTTTGTGGGAGGTAAATTCTCTCAGCTTTTGCTTATCTGGGAATTGTTTAATCCCCCCTTCAAATTTAAATGATAATCTTGCAGGATAAAGTAATCTTGGTTCAAGGCCCCTCTGCTTCATTGCATTAAATACATCATGCCACTCCCTTCTGGCCTGGAAGGTTTCTGCTGAGAAGTCTGATGATAGCCTGATGGGTTTTCCTTTGTATGTGATCTTATTTCTCTCTCTGGCTGCTTTTAATAGTCTGTCCTTATCCTTGATCTTTGCCATTTTAATTACTATATGTCTTGCTGTTGTCTTCCTTGGGTCCCTTGTGTTGGGAGATCTGCGCACCTCCATGGCCTGAGAGACTATCTCCTTCCCCAGATTGGGTAAGTTTTCAGCAATCACCTCCTCAAAGACACTTTCTAACCCTTTTTCTCTCTCTTCTTCTTCTGGTACCCCTGTAATGCCAGTATTGTTCCATTTGGATTGGTCACACAGTTCTCTCAATATTCTTTCATTCTTAGAGATCCTTTTTTCTCTCAGTGCCTCAGCTTCTTTGTATTCCTCTTCTCTAGTTTCTATTTCATTTATTGTCTCCTCCACCATATCCAATCTGCTTTTAATACCATCCATTGTGCTCTTCAATGGTTGGATCTCGGACAAGAATTCATTCCTGAGTTCTTGAATATCTTTCCGTACCTCCATGAGCATGTTAATGATTTTTATTTCAAACTCCCTTTCAGGGAGAGTCATGAAGTCCATATCATTTAAATCTTTCTCAGGTGTTGTATTCATAATTTTACTCTGGACCAGGTTCCTTTGGCATTTCAAAAGCTCTACTCTCTGGAGCTGCTCAGCCCCTAAAGCAATGTCTGGGATTGCAGGGCAGTGGTATTGGTGCCTCCAGGGAGGAAAGAGCTTTTTCCTGCTTCCTGGCTGCTATGCCTGTCTCCACTGCCTGAACCAGTGGGCCAAGCACACAGGTATAAGCCTCTGTACTTTGCGTTTTTAGTTGCTGTAGACAGATCTTCCCTCTGGCTGGCCTAATGCCAGGGTATGGTTTCCCGGTTTGCAAGCCTGGTGGGGCTGGCCAGGAGGAAGGTGCAGTAGTCTGCCTATCACAGAAGGGGTTCTTGGAGCTGTGTAGGCAGCCAGGGAGCTGGAGCACCTGAAGATTGTGAAAGCTCCCAACCTGTTGGGCAGAGTGCACCCGGACAATTTTGTCTGCCTGTCCTTTCTCCTGAGCAGTAAGCTCCATGCAATCCTTGCCCCTTTAGCAGCCCTCTTGCTAAAGGCTTCTTTGTTAGGAAGTCTCTCAGACTGCCTGCCTTTCTTTTGTACCCGAGCAGCTGGGTATGGATCCCTGCTTTCACAAGCAGCTGGATTCTTAGTCTCTCCAGGAATTCTGCCTGTCTTAGCTTTCCAACCCCCTAAATTATGAGAGTATCATGCAAGCACCATGAAATGTAGGTTTGTGCTCCCAGAGCAGATATCCGGAGTTAGGTATTCAGCAGTCCCACATCTCCACTCCCTCCCACCTCTGTTCCTCTTCCTCCTGCTGGTGAGCTGGGGTGGGGGAAGGGCTTGGATCCCGCAGGACCACAGTTTAGTATGTTACCCTTTTCTGTGAGGGCTGCTCTTGTCTCCAGGTGTATGCAGTTTGTTGCCATCCTCTTTCCTGCTGCTCTTTCAA
Organism: Smutsia gigantea; assembly: GCA_032199065.1. Lineage (NCBI taxonomy): Eukaryota > Metazoa > Chordata > Mammalia > Pholidota > Manidae > Smutsia > Smutsia gigantea. The sequence goes on along the minus strand of JAVSCE010008520.1, from coordinate 709,133 downwards.
GAGTAGTTGTATTAGTTATATTTTCATATTATATCCGGTTTTAGGAGGAAGCCTCTGTCTCACCTCTCATGCCGCCGTCTTTAATCCCTATCTCCATAGTTCATATTTTCACAAAACCTTATGAGATAGTATTTGTGAGGTAGGCACTGCTATTATAATTTACTTTTATAGTGAATTAAATTCAGGCTAACTAGTGAGTCAGAATTTGAGCCTGAGCAGTTATATTGCAGACTCTGTGCTTTATGCTGCCTCTGAAACATGAAATTGTGTTTATTTCCTTCATAGCATTTATCATACCTTTTTATCATGTATTAATATTTATTGTTTACACTTTGCTACTTCTTCTAATGTATATACACACCAAATATTTCCTGTTTACAACTGCATCCCCACTGCCTAGCACAGGCTCTTGGTAGGCATTCAGTAAATAGTTGTTGTATGAATAATGAATGGATATAGATGCCACCATTAGAAAACAACTGAAAACAGGATCTTTTCCACATATTTAGTATTTTAGATTTCATCTGGCCTGCTACCTTGTGGCATCAAAACTCTGCAACAAAAATTAACAACAATCTAAAGGTGGGAAATATGCAATAAAGGTAATATGCATCATTAGAATCTTTAAAATTACATACATCAAAATATAATTATATGAAAGGAAAAGAGTTATAGCAGAATTTCTACTGTTAATAAGATAGCAGTAGTTAGAAATCAGTCTTAGGACTGTTCAAAACACCCACTGATATACAATGGCACTAGTTTGATAACATAAACACAGGGGTGATGTGTTTTTGGTGAGTCTAAGTATCACCTTTGGTTGAAGTAAAAAAAAAAAAGGATGACATCTATATTTGTCAGTTTCAGTATGTTATTAGAAAAAAAGGCAAAAATATTTTGTTAATAGTTGTGTCTAGAGCCTTTGTATCACTTATCATCATATTTTAAATGGCAGTACTCAGATGATTCATTTCAAAATGTATCTTTGTTGAACTTAAAACCATAAAGTTATAGTTCTTATAGTCTTTATATGTCAAAACAATACGCACTTATTTTTATCAGAAGCAAAGCTACATGACAGTTTTTAGGATAATTTTTGTGCTAACACATCTCCTAAAGATATGCTGTAGACCTCACATTTACATAAAATTAAAGAAAGGTTGCTTCAGGAAATGCAAATAAATGCAAAAAATGAATATTTTAATTTTAATCCATGATTAGTAGCAACCATCACAATAATACAAAAGCAAAATTCTGCATCAGTGTATAACATAATGCTGTAAGCCATTTATAGACTGAGATTCCTGATTAATTTATTTTGAGAAATATGTTTATTGATTATGTTTCAGACTGTTTTAAAATCTGAGATCTTTAAAAATGTTTTAAGATTAGAATCATATTCACTGACTTTTTCAGTTCTGCAATGACAAGCCCAGCAAAATGATTTATTTCACTTGGTACATTATTAATTGTATGAATTGACTGTTTAACCTCCATTGATTTGTATTTCTTATTGTGTTACAATAGAAAAAAAAAGAATATAAAAGTTAATCCTACCATAATAGGGAAGATCATTTTATGATTCACCATTATATATCCTCCTTTCAAGTAGTTTTCAAGGAACCATCTTAATTTTAAAACAAAAGTTTCTAAGTCTGAATATTGAAACTTTTAAAGATAATCCTTGCATGCTCAGGAACTATAGTGTTTTACCGTTTCTTTCATTTGGATTATAGTGGAATTTTTTATTCATGTTCATTATTTATTTTTATAACACTGAATTGAATTTTGATATGACCATGCCAGTTGAAACATTTCTATTATTAAAAATGATTCAAGAATTCATCAAACCATTCTGACAGCTCGGAGATTTTCCCTGAAATGTGGGGCATGTTGGTGGACCTTTTAATGTGTGGTGAAAGCCATGGAGAAGGTGATAAATAATTACTTTTAGTGTATCTCAAGTCATTATTGTTTACATATGCCTATGAATTGTCTGGGCTAGTGCCAATTTCAAATATTTTCCCATTGTGCTCATAAGTCACTGAAGTAGCTCAGAAATTCCAATATTTTAGCATACTAAAATACATATTACTTTTACAAAAGTGGTACTTGAAAAGGAAATGGAATAAAATTTTTGACAAATCATATGTCCTGATACTGGATTTAGAAACTGTGGTTGCATAAAATATCCCCAGAAAATGTAGAGTCGAGTTTTCTTTTGGTGTGTCAAAGAGCATTTGCCTTTATAAATTCTGCAGTTTACCAAAGCAGGAAAATTTCTTTCAAACAGGTTATCTTGTGAATTTCAAAGTAATTTTGTTGTCTGCAGGTCCTTGATGTCAAGCTTAAGCCTATAAACTTGAGGCATCCTTGAGGCTGTGAAGAATCTTGGGTAGAACTTTTATATTCTTGTGGTTGTGGAGTTGCAAATGATTTTTACCATGTTGGCAGATCGCTTGTTCCCATTATGGGTCTTCATACAACTATGATGGTTGCTTCTCAGGAGTTAGTGACAGGGCTAGAATTATGTTTTAATGTTGGCATTAGTTTTGTTATTTGTATCCAAAAGAAGTACAGGATGTGTGAGATCAGAGAACGGACAAGACAGATATTCTAAGTAAATTGGTCTAAGTCAGGCAGGGAGGAATAGAGGCATTGTAATTCTAAGGAAAGAGTTATTCAAAAGTGGTAACATAATCACTTTATCTTTGCTGTCAATTAAACTGAATAAGAGCAAGTTCTTCAGGAAACGGCACAGGAGAGGTACATTTTTATAGAAAAAAAGACAGGCCTGGGTAACTGTTGGGTCTAGGAAGCCACAAGATAATGTAATGATACAGAGTCCTGAAGAGGGGTAGAAATATGAAAAGGAAATCTTTAAGGACATAGATAAAAAGCATTTCACATCTTTGGATGGCTGTCAGCCCTTCCCCCCGCCGCATAGCAACCTTTGAATCAGCTGTGCTACCACCAAGTAAGCCACAAACGTTCAAGTCTTTGCTCATGATTCACAGTCCAAATTTTCTTCTGCCATTCTCCATGCCTTGTGCCTTTTTGGAAATCCCTCTTATGCATCTCATCCCTTACTTACCTTATTCACACTCTCTTTTCTTCTTGCAGTAATTTGCTACTACGGTTATCTGCCTAATTTTGCCTTGCATTATGAATAGTTGTTTATGTGTCTGTTTCTTCCATTAGGTTTTGAGAGACTCTTGTGATCTCTGTGATTATCTAACTTAGGTCAATTAGTAAAGAAATGTTTTTGTTTTGTCTTTAAGTTTAAATGAAATGGAGGTTGATCACGCAGCTCACATAGTACTTGCATGGATAGCACTTACTTGAAGTTATCAATACTTCATTTTACCTGTGCGCATGGTTCAGAGCCAGGTCTGGCTTCTTCATCCGTAGATAGCACATGACAAGTTTTGTCTCAATGAAACTTGCCACGCTTGCTATATCTTCAGCAGATGCTTCATATGGTTTTCCTAGAGCTGCCCCTTTGCTGCAAAGCTTAAAAAAAAAATACTCTAAGTTTCCTAATAATCTTGGCATATAATTGATATTTTAAGTAAGCGAAACATATATATGCACCCATTTTTCCAAACTACAAGTAAAATATTGATATTTTGATTATAAATTAAATACATTGACTACAATATAAAATACTAACACATTTCACTGTGAAATGCTTTGTGTAAAATATTTTTAAATAATGATATATTTTAAAGGGGTGCTATTTGCTACGAATGTCTGTTTTAAAAATAAAGCACACAATAAGCAAAGATATTAACAGAAATTAGGTATAGATCCTATTAAATACCAGTGCTTTTATGAAAGCTCAGCTGAACAATGATCGAGCACATTATCAAATTTGATTTAATATAATAAGAGTTATAGGAAGTAAACTCCTAGGAGCTATTAACATGATCGGTGATTAATCTGAGTCTGAATCATATTCTCTAAGATGTTACTGAAAGAAAAGAAGTGAAAATTTATTAGAATTTATTGGCAGAGGCTACAGTATCTGAAAAACATAGCAAGAATGTGGAATTCTTAATAAAAATTCCAGGAAGCCAATGGTTTCTGGGCACCATAGATAAACTGTAGAGGAAGAAAATAATTAATATTTTGGGAGAACCCCAAACATTAAGAAGCATCGATAATATGACAAGAATAGACCAGCACTTCTTTTTACCCTCAGGTTCTATTCTTCCTTGGAATTAAGGTTGATGGGGAAGGAGAAACCCCATCTTCTGTTTACTGAGCTTATTCAGGGCATTTGCTTCTTTGCCCTTTTCTCTCTCCATCTGTGTATATACTGGGGTGAAATTTTCTCCCAGGGGTAATAATATCTGGAGTTAATACCTAGTTATATATGTCTCACTATAAAATTTCTTGTATTCTAAATCTTATTTAAATGATAGAGTTTAAACTAATTTTTCTTTTATAGATTAAGTCAAGATTGGCTTGCCTTAACATCATTGTGAAATATTTGTTAAAGTGAAATTTGGCTACGAATGGCTATATTCTGTTCTAAAACGTATGTCTCTTTTTAGTTTTACCAAAAAAACTATAAGCTAAAATGAATCTAGAATTTAGAATCTTAACATCCCTAGTTTGAATTGGTAGTTACCTCATGCTATTATCTTTTATTTGGATATCCTGTTAATTTTGAGAACGCATATCATTTTTAGAAGTCTTTCACAATTTGATGGATAAGTGTTACTTCATTCAGTCAATAAAATTTATCATCTAGTATGAATTACCAGACAAAAATTACTGCCTTTACATTTTACCTTGCATTAGATCTGTCTTTTTCATGAGTTTTGGCTATTTTTAGCTCTGTGTAAATTCCTATTTTTTATTCCTTGCTGTAACTCCAGGAGGGAAATATTTTCCTAGCCTGGGGCAAAATACCTTTGAAACTGAAATCAAGGTGAGAAATAAAGTAGGAGAAACCCATTTATTGCTCACAAGCAGTCATCCACTTCTGCTCCCCCATGTCTCTTGAGACCCGGCTGCAAAAAGGGACCCCCCCCAACCTCACTGGTCCAGATTCGCCCTCCCGCCCTTGTAACTACTTTCTGATATGGAGATGGACTACTTCTCTCCACCCCTTGGAAACACCTATTGATGTGGAGATACAGTAAAGCCAGGTGGGAGATTCTGGAAATATTGCAATTTTACCCACACTTGCCTATTCCCATTGATGTTAATCTTTTTCTTATTTATTATAAGAGCTCCTTAGACACATGAGCTATTTTCCCTCCTCCTAAACAACTATATATACATAATCAAATGTAAGTGTTTTTCTCCCTCAAATTATCCTTTAGAAAAGAGTCAACTTTTATTCCTGTTCGTATAAGGACTCAGAGTACATATATTATAAAACACTTTTCTCAATTGTTTGGAAGAAAAAAAGCAGACTATCTGTGGATGACCTCAGTCAAAGCTGTTTGGATGCGGTGTAAAAATTACCTGATAGAACTTGTAATAAAAGAGACAAAACTTTAACACTGATTTAGTAACTATTCCTGAGAGTCTGACCTCACAAATGTCGATGTGGTTGTAAACAGACCTGAAAATATAATTCAAGAAAGCACTGTAGTCATGGCAGCTTGAGGCAGCATCTTCCTTCTACTATTCTGATCTCACAGACTCAGAAATATCTAAACAGACAATTTTTGAGAAAAAGATTTTTGGATCGCATAACTTTTTATAAAGCCCAAATCAGTAGCAAATAAGATGAATAGAAATTATAAAATATTTATTAATATATCATAGTATTAAAATTCTACACTTTCTTGATTAATTTTTTCTGCTAAATGAAATCAGCATTTTTTTTCAAGTCTTACATGCCCAAACCTCTTGGTCTCTTCACATAAAATCTTACACAGACAAAAAAAAACAAACAAATGAACCACAAACAAAGGGGCATTCTTTGCCCCTTCCTGTCTGTGTTCCTCTTTGGTGTGATGGAGTGGACAAACCTTTTCAGGCACACTTCGTGTGGCGTGAATGTACAGGCCATTCGGGGAGTAGTCAGGGAGTCACTTGCATGAGGACATTCAGATGCTACATGCCCAAAGGAAGCTGACCTTCAGATTGAATAACATTAAAGGCTTTGTCTATGAACACCAAGAGAGACTGAAGAAAAAAAAAGCCTGATTTCCTAAGCACTGCAATATTCTCTACTTCTGTGAGATTCAGGGCCAGGAAAGGAATAAAAATGATCACTCTTAACATACTAAAGAAAATACTTCATGAAACCAAACTATAAGACAAGGATAATTTTTCAATTCACTGTAAAATGGTAAACAGGCAGTAGCCTACTGGATAGGCTCTGTGTATATTTGTGCTCATCTTGGTTTATCCATCAAGTATTATAACACTGAGAACTTTACTGATTTTTATCAAAGATTGCTTTGTTTGTTTGTGCCAGTGTGGTATATCCCTGAAATAAGCTTTGCAATTTGGCACATTATTATAAAATATGTTGAAGTTAAAGGCAGAATTATAGGTAAATGTAGAAAAAAGACTAGTATCAGGATTATAAAAAATATTACAGATATTTTACTGTGTTTTAAAATCTTCATGCAGACATTTGTACATACTGAGAAGTTAACGCTCTGGAAGATGGACTTTAATGTGGTATGCATTTGTCAGAATGTAGGGAGACTTTGCTCAATTTATTATTTGTTTAAAACTATATGCTCTAAGTCTTCAGTAAAATAAGTCATGGAGATAAGGGAATAAACATTTTAAACTACCTGAAATAGTGTCTCAGTGAGAAGACTTAACTAAGAAAAATTAATATTAGGTATTAATTTTTTTATATCAAAAGGAAGCTTAAAATATTTTTGAATGAAGTATGAAAAAATTAAAAGGATAATATTCTAGGTAAAATGCAGTGAAAACTTGTATGCGTATAGTTGTTTTGATGAGAATCTAGATATTAAAATAAAATTATGGTAGTAAATTAGAGCCACAAGCTCAAATATTAATAAGAAAGTATGTATTTTACAAAATATATTTAATAATTTTCTGAAAACAAGATGATAATACTTTGGGGTTATAAAATACTTTTTTAGGGTATCTGAAAGTTATTTTAAGAAATAAATATTAAACTTTTTTATGGAAATTATGGCACAAAGGAATTTTACTGTTTACAATTTTATAGGAATTTTACTGATTAAAAATAACATAAAGCCCAATAACAGAAGAAATAACCAATATTAAATATTATACCATGGGCCCCATTCTTAAATATGCAACCATGCATTTTTCTTTAATTAGGATCCTCATTAGCAAGATTGATATTGCTAATAGATTCTCCCTTATTAGAATATTGTATGATGAATGCTTGTCCACTATATTCTTGGGACATAATTTTGTGTGATCTGTGAAGATTTGGGAAAAACAATAAATGTGAAAAATGTGGCATTATTTGAGTTATCAAATATCGACAAATAAAAGTATATATTTCACCCAGCCAATAAGTAATTTTTTAAGTTTTTAAAGTTGTTTTTGGAGGTTACAAAAAATCTATAGATAGAAAATCACCCAAAACCCTATTACCATGTACAAATGACATTAATTTTTGGCATATTTCCAATGTCCCTGACAAACATAGATGCAAAAATCCTCAACAAAATATTAGAAAACCAAATTCATTAGCACATTAAAAGGGTTATAACACTATGATCAAGGGAGATACATTCTAAGAATGCAAGTTTGATTCAACATCCACAAATCAATCAATGAGGTATACCATATTAACAAAACTAATTATACAAATCATATGATCATCTCAGTAGATGTAGAAAAAGCATTTGACAAAATTCAACATCCATTCATGATAAAAAGCTCTCCACAAAGTGGGAATGGAAGACATGTACCTCAACATGATAAAGACCATATGTGACAAGCCCACAGCTAACATCATACTCAGTGGTGAAAAGCTGAAAACTTTTCCTCTAAGATTTGTAAGAAGACAAGGATGCCCATTCTTGCTACTTTTATTCAACGTAGTATTGTAAGTTCTAGACACAGCAATTAGGGAATAAGAAGAAGTGAAATGGATCCAGATTGGAAAGGAAGAGGTAAAGTTGTCACTATTTGCAGATGACATGATACTGTACATAGAAAGCCCTAAGGACTCCATCAAAAGCTGAGAACTAATAAATTAACTCAAAAAAAGTTCAGGATACAAAGTCAATATATAGAAATCTACTGCACTTCTATACACAAATAACAAATTATCAGAAAGAAAAATTAAGAAAACAATCCCATTTACCATTGCATCAAAAAGAGTAAAATACCATGGAGTAAATTTAACCAAGGAGGTTCAATACCTGTATATTGAAAAACACAAGACATTAATGAAATAATTTGAATAAGATACAAAAAATGAAAAGATATTGCATGCTCATGGATTGGAAGAAATAATATTATTAAAATACCCAAAGCAAACTACAGATTCAATGTGATCCTTATCAAAATTCCAATGGCATTTTTCATAGAAATAGAACAAACAATTCTAAAACTTATATGGAATCACAAAAGACCCCCAAAAGCAAAAGCAATCTTGAGAAAGATCAAAGCTGGGGGCATCACATTCCCTGATTTCAAACTGTATTACAAAGCTATAGTAATCAAACAATGTGGTATTGACATTAAAACAGATACACAGATCAACAGAACAGGATAGTCCAGCAATAAACCAATGCATGTAAGGTCAATTAGTTTAAAATAAAGGAGTCAAGAATATATGATAGGTAAAGGATAGTCTCTTCTACAAATAGTGCTGGGAAACTGGAAAGCCACATGAAAAGAATGAAACTGGAATACTGTCTTACACCATACACAAAAATTAACTCAAAGTGGATCAAAGTCTTGAATGTAAGACATAAAATCATAAAACTCTGAGAGGAAAACATAAGAAATGAATTCCTTGATACTGGTCTTGGAGATGACTTTTTTGGATTTTACACCAAAGCAAAGGCAACAAAAGCAAAAATAAACAACGAGGATTACATCAAATCAAACAATCTTCTGAACAGCAAAGGGAACCATCAGAAAAATGAAAAGACACCCTACTGAATGAGAGAGAGTACTTGCAAATCATAAATCTGATAAGGTGTTAATTATCCAAAATATATAAAGAACACATACAACTCAACACTAAAAAACAATCTAATTTAAAAAATGGGCAGAGGATCTGAATAGTCATTTTTCTAGAGAAAATATACAGATGACCAGTAAATACATAAAAATATGCTCAATATCACTAATCATCAGGTACGTGCAATTCAAAACCACAATGAGATATTACCTCATGCTTGTTAGAATGGTTATAATCAGAAAGACAAGAAGTAACAAGTATTGGCAAGGGTGTAGAGAAAAGGGAACTGTTGATGGAATGCAAATTAGCGTAGCTACTATGGAGAGCAGTTTGCAGGTTCCTTAAAGAATTAAAAATAGAACTACCATATGATCCAGCAATTCCACTCCTGGGTATTTGAAGAAAATGAAAACACTGACTTGAAAAGATATATGCACCCCCATGTTCACTGTTACATTACTTACAACAGCCAAGATATGGAAACAACCTAAGTGTATATTGACAGAGGAATGGATAAAGAAGATGTGATATATATTTTTACACACACCCACAGGAATATTATTCATCTATGAAAAAGGATGAAATCTTGCCATTTGCAACAATGAGGATGGACCTTGAAGACATTATGTTAACTGAAATAAGTCAGACAGAGAAAGACAAAAACTAGATGATCTCATTTATATGTGGAATCTCAAAAACAAAAACACAAATGAAAACAAAACCAAGCTAATAGATAAAGAGAACAGACTGGTGCTTGCCAGAGGTAGTGGGTTGTGATGGAGCAAGTAGGTGAAAGGAGTCAAAAATTACAAACTTCCAGTTACAAATTAAATGAGTCATGAGGATGGACTGTACAGCATGGCAGCTATAGTTGATAATACTGTATGGCATGTTTGAAAATTGTGAAGAGAGTCACAGAATACACACACAGGTCCAAGTAAAACTAGAGAAATCTAAGGCTGGTGGATTGTATCAGTTTTAATATTCTGGAGGTTATACTGTACTACAGTTTTATAAGATCTTACCATTGGGAGAAACTACATAAAGAATACATGGTTCTCCCTGCATTATTTCTTACAACTGCATGCAAATCTACAACTGTCACAAAATAAAGCTTTATTAAAAAATAGTCACATTAATATTTAGCTATCTTTCATTTTATTTCCCCCACTTTCTTTTTAGCACACTTATAATCATGTTTAACTAGGGTTTTGGATGAGAAGATAAATTGTATTTGAAGGAGTTTTCCATAGGTTTTTCTCTGTCAAATTATAGGTGATTTCTGTAATGAAGGATAATAACTCATAACGATGTTTTATTCAGAAGCCATAGTGAAAGGATGCACCAGTTCTTCTACATTCTCATCACAGGCATACCTCAGAGATATTGGGGTTTGATTCTAGACTACCTCAATATGGGGATTATCATAACAAAGTGGGTCAAGTGACCTTTTTGGTTTTTCAGTGCATAAAAATGATGTTCACACTATACTGTGGTCTATTAAGTATGCAAAACATTATGTTTTAAAAAAATGTCAATAACTTAATTTAAAAGTACTTTCTTGCTAAAAAGTGCTAACCATCATCTGAGTTTTCAGCAAGTCATAATCACCGATTATAGATCACCATAACAAATAAAATACCAATGAAAAGGTTTGAAATACTGAAAAAATTACCAAAATGTGACAGAGACATGAAGTGAGCAAATGGTGTTGGAAAAATGGTGCTGATAGACTTCCTCATTGTGGGGTTGCCACAAACCTTCAGGGTGTAAAAAACACACTCTCTGTGAAGCATAACAAAGAAGGGCAATAAAACGAGGTCAGTCTGTATTGTGGTCTCTGTTTGAGGACCCTTGACATGAGATGAGGATTTTGTTTAGTGATAGTCACAAAGGGAAGTTGGTGAGTCCTTTTATATAATGACTTCATTATTTATTTTTTTCTAAATCATTTCTCAGTTTGCTAGCATCTACTCCCAAGTAATTTATTTTACTTTTTTATTTTTTTATTTTGGTATCATTAATGTACAATTACATGAGCAACATTGTGGTTACTAGTTTCCCCCCATTATCAAGTCCCCACCACATACCCCATTGCAGTCACTGTCCATCAGTGTAGTAAGATGCTATAGAGTTACTACTTGTCTTCTCTGTGCTATACTGCCTTCCCAGCGTCACACCACCCTACATTATACGTGCTACTCGTGAAGCCCCTTTTTCCCCCTTATCCCTCCCTCCCCACCCATCCTCCAGTCCCTATTCCTTTGGTAACTGTTAGTCCATTCTTGGGTTCTGTGATTCTGCTCCTGTTTTGTTCCTTCAGTTTTTGTTTGTTCTTATACTCCACAGATGAATGAAATCATTTGATATTTGCCTTTCTCCGCCTGGCTTATTTCACTGAGCATAATACCCTCTAGCTCCATCCATGTTGTTGCAAATGGTAGGATTTGTTTTCTTCTTATGGCTGAATAGGATTCCATTGTGTATATGTACCCCAGCTTCTTTATCCATTCATCTACTGATGGACACTTAGGTTGCTTCCATTTCTTGACTATTGTAAATAGTGCTGTGATAAACATAGGGGTGCATATGTCTTTTTCAAACTGGGCTGCTGCATTCTTAGGGTAAATTCCTAGGAGTGGAATTCCTGGGTCAAGTGGTATTTCTATTTTGAGTTTTTTGAGGGACCTCCATACTGCTTTACACAATGGTGGAACTAATTTACATTCCCACCAGCAGTGGAGGAGGGTTCCCCTTTCTCCAAATCCTCACCAACATTTGTTGTTGTTTGTCTTTTGGATGTTGGCCATCCTAACTGGTGTGAGGTGATATCTCATTGTGGTTTGTATTTGCATTTCTCTGATTATTAGTGATGTGGAGCATCTTTTCATGTGTCTGTTGGCCATCTGAATTTCTTTTTTGGAGAAGTGTCTGTTTATATCCTCTGCCCATTTTTTAATTGGATAATTGGCTTTTTGTTTGTGGAGGTGCGTGAGCTCTTTATATGTATTTTATGTCAACCCTTTATTGGATATGTCATTTATGAATACATTCTCCCATATTGTAGGATGCCATTTTGTTCTACTGATGGTGTCCTTTGCTGTACAGAAGCTTTTGAGCTTGATATAGACCCACTTTTCATTTTTGCTTTTGTTTCCCTTGCCTGGGGTGATATGTTCATGAAGAAGTTGCTCATGTTTATGTCCAAGAGATTTTTGCCTATGTTTTTTTCTAAGAGTTTTATGGTTTCATGACTTACATTCAGGTCTTTGATCCATTTCAAATTTACTTTTGTGTATGGAATTAGACAATAATCCAGTTTCATTCTCTTGCATGTAGCTGTCAAGTTTTGCCAACACCAGCTGTTGAAGAGGCGGTCATTTCCTCATTGTATATCCATGGCTCCTTTATCATATATTAATTGACCAATATATGTTTGGGTTAATATCTGGACCCTGTATTCTGTTCCACTGGTCTGTGGGTCTGTTTTTGTGCCAATACCAAATTGTCTTGATTACTGTGGCTTTGTAGTAGAGCTTGAAGGTGGGGAACATCATCCTCCAGCTTTATTCTTCCTTCTCAGGATTGCTTTGGCTATTCTGGCTCTTTTGTGGTTCCATATGAATTTTAAAACGATTTGCTCCAGTTCATTGAAGAATGCTGTTGGTATTTTGATAGGGATTGCATTGAATCTGTAGATTGCTTCATGCAGGATGGCCATTTTGACAATATTAATTCTTCCTAGCCAAGAGCATGGGATGAATTTCCATTTATTAGTATCCTCTTTAATTTCTCTTAAGTGTGTCTTGCAGTTTTCAGGGTATAGGTCTTTCACTTCCTTGGTTAGGTTTATTCCTAGGTATTTTATTCTTTTTGATGCAATTGTGAATGGAATTGTTTCCCTGATTTCTCTTTCTGCTAGGTCATCATTAGTGTATAGGAATGCAACATATTTCTGGTTATTAATTTTGTATCCTGCAACTTTGCTAAATTTAGATATTAGTTCTAGTAGTTTTGAAGTGGATTCTTTAGGGTTTTTTATATACAATATCATGTCATCTGCAAACAGGGACAGTTTAACTTCTTTCCTGCCAATATGGATGCCCTGTATTTCTTTGTTTTGTCTGATTGCCATGGCTAGGACCTCCAGTACTATGTTGAATAAAAGTGGGGAGAGTGGGCATCCCTGCCTTGTTCCCGATCTAAGGTGAAAAGCTTACAGCTTCTTGCTGTTAAGTATGATGTTGGCTGTGTGTTTGTCATATATGGCCTTTATGATGTTGAGGTACTTGCCCTCTATACCCATTATGTTGAGAGTTTTTATCATGAATGGATGCTGAATTTTGTTGAATAGTTTTTCAGCATCGATGGAGATGATCATGTGGTTTTTTTCCTTCTTTTTGTTGATGTGGTGGATGATAAGTTGATGGATTTTCTAATGTCGTACCATCCTTGCATCCCTGAGATGAATCCTGCTTGATCATGATGTATGATCCTCTTGCTGTATTTTTTGACTTTGGCTTGCTAATATTTTTTGAGTATTTTTACATCTATGTTCATCAGAGATATTGGTCTGTAATTTTCTTTTATACTGGGGTCTTTGCCAGGTTTTGGTATTAGAGTGATGCTGGCTTCATAGAATGAGTTTGGAAGTATTCCCTCCTCTTCTATTTTTTGGAAAACTTTAATGAGAATGGGTATTATGTCTTCTCTAAATGTATGATAAAACTGTGTTGAATCCATCAGGCCCAGGGGTTTTGTTCTTGGGTAGTTTTTGATTACCAATTCAATTCCATTTCTGGTGATTGGTCTGTTTAGATTTTCTGTTTCTTCCTTGGTCAGTCTTGGAAGGTTGTATTTTTCTAGAAAGTTGTCCATTTCTTCTAGGTTATCCAGCTTTTAGCATATAGATTTTCATAGTATTCTCTAATAATTCTTTGTATTTCTGTGGTGTCCATTGTGATTTTTCCTTTTTCATTTCTGATTCTGTTTATTTGTGTAGATTCCCTTTTTCTCTTAATAAGTCTGGCTAGGGGTTTATTTATTTTGTTTATTTTTTCAAAGAATCAACTCTTGGTTTCATTGACTTTTTTTATTGTTTTATTCTTCTCAATTCTGTTTTTTCTTCTTTAATATTTATTATGTCCTTCCTTCTGCTGACTTTGGGCCTCATTTGTTCTTCTTTTTCCAGTTTCCATAAGTGTGAATTTAGACTATTCATTTGCGATTGTTCTTCTGTCTTTAAATAGGCCTGGATTGCTATATACTTTCCTCTTAGAACTGCCTTTGCTGCATCCCACAGAAGCTGGGGCATTATGCTGTTGTTGTCATTTGTCTCCATATATTGCTTGATCTCTCTTTTAATTTGGTCTTTGATCCATTGATTATTTAGGAGCATGTTGTTAAGCCTCCATGTGTTGTGAGCCTTTTTGTTTTCTCTGTACATTTTACTTCTAGTTTTATACCTTTGTGATCTGAGAAGTTGGTTGGTAGCATTTCAATATTTTTGAATTTACTGAGGCATTTTTTGTGGCCCAGTATCTGTTCTATTCTGGAAAATGTTCCATATGCACTTGAGAAGAATGTGTATCCTGCTGCTTTTGGGTGTAGAGTTCTGTAGATGTCTGTTAGGTCCATCTGTTCTAGCATGTTGTTCAGTGCCTCTGTGTCTTTACTTATTTTCTGTCTGGTTGATCTGTCCTTCAGAGTGAGTGGTGTGTTGAAGTCTCCTAAAATGAATGAATTGCATTCTATTTCCTCCTTTAATTTTGTTAGTGTTTGTTTCACATATGAAGGTGGTCCTGTGTTGGGTGAGTAGATATTTATACTGGTTATATCCTCCTGTTGGACTGACCCCTTTATCATTATTTAATGTCCTTCTTTATCTCTTGTTACTTTCTTTTGAAGTCTATTTTGTCTGATACAAGTACTGCAACACCTGTTTTTTTCTCCCTATTGTTTGCATGAAATATCTTTTTCCATCTCTTCACTTTTACTCTGTGTATATCTTTGGGTTTGAGGTGAGTCTCTTTTAAGCAGCATATAGATGGGTCTTGCTTTTTTATCCATTCTATTACTCTGTGTCTTTTGATTGGTGCATTCAGTCATTTACATTTAGGGTGATTATCGATAGATATGTACTTTTTGCCATTGCAGGCTTTGAATTTGTGGTTACCAAAGGTTCAAGATCAGCTTCTTTACTATCTAACCATCTAACTTATCTCACTTATTATGCTTTTATAAACACAGTCTGATGATTCTTTATTTCTCTCCCTTCTTATTCTTCCTCCTCCAATCTTTGTATGTTAAGTGTTTTATTCTGTACTCTTTTGTGTTTCCTTTGACTTCTGTTGTGGATAGTTGATTTTATTTTCTCTGGTGACATCTATTTAGCCTTAGAAGTACTTCCACCTAGAGCAGTCCCTTTAACATAGCCTATAGAGGTGGTCTGTGGGAAGAAAATTCCCTCAACTTTTGCTTACCTGGAAATTGCTTAATACCACCTTCAAATTTAAATGATAATCTTTCTGGATACAGTATTCTTGGTTCGAGGCCCTTCTGTTTCATTGCATTAAATATATAATGCCATTCTCTTCTGGCCTGTAAGGTTTCTGTTGAGAAGTCTGATGATAACCTGGTGGGTTTTCCTTTGTAGGTGATCTTTTCTCTCTCTCTGGCTGTCTTTAATACCCTGTCCTTGTCTTTGGTCTTTGCCATTTTAATTATTATATGTCTTGGTGTTGTCCTCCTTGGGTCCCTTGTATTGGGAAATCTGTGGGCTTCCATGGTCTGGAGACTGTTTCGTTCCCCAGCTTGGAGAAGTTTTCAGCAATTATGTCTTCAAAGACACTTTCTATCCCTTTTTATCTCTCTTCTTCTTCTGGTACCCCTATTATGCAAATATTGTTCCATTTGGATTGGTCACACAATTCTCTTAATATTCTTTCATTCCTAGAGATCCTTTTATCTCTCTCTGCCTCAGCTTCTCTATATTCCTGTTCTTTGATTTCTAGTCCATTAACAGTCTCTTGCACCTTATCCAGTCTGCTCTTAAGTCCCTCTATAGATTGTTTCATTTCTATTATCTCCCTCTGGACTTTATCCTTTAGCTCTTGCATATTTCTGTGCAGCTGCATCAGCATGGTTATGACTTTTATTTTGAATTCTTTTTCAGGAAGATTGGTTATATCTATCTCACCAGGCCCCCTCTCTGGTGTTGTTTGAGTGATTTTGGACTGGACCAGGTTTTTCTACCTTTTCCTAGTGATAGAAGTGATCGCCGGCAAGCGGGGCATGTGTCAGCTGGAAGAACAAAGTCTCTTCCTGTTTGCTGGTCACCTTACCCTTCTCCGCTGCCTGTGTCAGTTACCCGCACACAGGAAGCAGTCTCTGGGTTGATTTCCAGAGCTGCCATGGTCGGGGCGGCCCTCAGGATGGGGTAGCGCACTGCTGCTGGTCGCAGGCACGCAGTGTGTGTTCTCCTGCGGAAACAGCACCCCTTCGTGCCTTCCGGACATTGCCCTGGCTTCCTCTGCCTGTGTCGGTGGCTGTGCATTGGGGGCAGCCTCTGGGTGTGGTCTGGTAAGCTGCGCGCTGTCCTAAGACTGTGTTGTTGCTGTGAGCGGGGCTGCTCCCCAACTGGTCTGCAGCAGTAGCGGGTCAGCTGGTTTGCTTGCAGTGCCGGCAGGGTGGAATGAACGGCAGGCTGCTTATCGCTGCCGTGAGGGGCTTCGGAGCTGCGTTACCACCCAGAGGGTTAGGGTGGCTGAAGTTCCTTAATATTCCCAGCCTGCTGGGTTGAGTGTGCCGGGATGATTTTGTCCACCTGTCATATCCTTGTCCCTTTAAGACTTTTAAAACGCCTGCTTTACTTTTGTCTCAAGGGAGCCAGCTATGGGGACCCGCTCACAGTCTGTATCTCGGATTTTACTTTTCTGCTTCTCTAATATCCAGTACACCATGCAATGTGCGTCTGTGCTCCCAGTGCAGATTGCTAGGGCTTGTTATTTAGCAGTCCTATGCTTCCACTCCCTCCCCACTCTGATTCTTTCCTCCCGCCAGTGAGCTGTGGTCGGGAGAGTGCTTGGGTCCAGCATGTCACGCTTTGTATCTTTACATTTTCTTGAGATGCTGAGCTCTCTCAGATGTAGCCTGGCTGTTGTACTGTATCTTCTGGTCTCTCTTTTAGGAACAGTTGTATTTGCTGTATTTTCAAAACATGTATTGTTTTGGAAGGAGATTTCCGCTGCCCTACTCACACTGCCATCTTCTACTCTCTCTCCCATTCTCAAGTAATTTTTTCAAGAGGGGTTATGTAGATACTTTTCTGACTAGTGCATATCTGAGAATGTTTTTTTTTTTGCCAGCTTTACACTTGCAAATTAAAGAGGCTGAATATGTTTCTTGAGACAGCCATTTCTCTGTATATACGTAGTTTTTCATTTACATTCTTGTATTTAGCATGCAGAAGAGAAACCATAGTTTTTTAAATGAAATTAGACATAATTTAAAAGAACTCCCTGTGTTGAAATTTCTTCCTTTTCTCCAAGCATGTAGTGTTTTTTTCCCCTAATTTCTTATAATTCAAAATCATTGCTAGAATGAGTCCAGATGTGTTCTATTTTCATCTGTTTTACCTGGAAAGGGATTACGTTCTTTGTGTTTCCATACACAGGGTTTTTTTTTTAACTTAGAAAAGTTTTTTTCAGTTATATCTTTGAATATTGGTCTCATTCCAATTGCTGGGTTTTATTTCATAGAAGATAATTCTTAAATTTCATCTTCCATTTTTATTTTTTAGGTTTTCTGATTTTTTTTCACCTCTGCATATTAGGAGTGTCTCAAGATTGACAGCTACAATACTGACTTTATTTTACCCATTATTAACTCTACTCTTCTTTATATAAAAGTAATACTAGTGATTATAAATGCAAACATTTAAATGGTACTTACTTTGTTACAAGTAACATTCTTTATGCTATTATGTCATTTTGTAATCATAGTGTGAAGCACTATTTTTTTGCCCATTGTCTCATTTCAGGCTACTATAACAAAATACCATAGACTGGGTGGCTTAAAAAAAAACACATTTATTTCTCACTGTACTGGAGGCTGGGAAGTCCAAGATTCAGGTGCTATGTGATTGAACACTTGTGAGGGCCCTCTTTCAGGCTGCAGACTGCCAACTTCTAATTGTAAAATCACATGGCAGACGGAAAGCTAGAGAGCTAGATGAGGTCTTTTATAAGGACACTAATTCCATTCATGTGGGTTTCACCCTCATGACCTAATTACCTCTCAAAGACCCACTCCAAATACCAGCACATTGCGATAAGGCTTTAACATATGAATTTGAGGGGAAACAAACATTCAGTCTAAAGTTAGTAATTAGGATTTATACCTAGATGTCTGGCCCTAGAGTCTGTGTCTTTAATCACTATACCAGTGCTACACTGTGTCACTGTGTCATTCCGTGAACTGTTGATCCATGATAAGTACATAAACAGAGAGTAGGCATTTAGAAACGTTTATAGCAGTTTGACAGGAAATATATCTGTTGAATCTCCTAAGAAAAATTAAGCTATTTTAATGTCTTACTTTTACTTTTTTTCTAGTGACCCATTTTTACTATATTTGATAAAGTATCAGTCCTCAACAAATTAAGGCAAAAACAAAATAAAACAGAATTGGTTTTTCACCTTAGATAGTGAAAAGAACATTACTAAACTGTTAGAAATTTAGATAATCAAGAAATTATAAAGACAAAAATACACTTACAATTATTTTTAAATGACCATTGTTAAATATTGGTGTGGATATTATCTATCCACATCTTGATATATCTATCATCTTTCTATCTATTCATGTCTTTATCCTTCCATTTACAAAAATGGCACATTATTCATTATCCGTGCTATTATGTACCTTGCTTTTTTTGTGTCTTTGAAAATATCATGGACATTAATATAGATATATACCATTTTTAAAATGGCTGCATTATTTTACTAGAACCCCACTTAATGTTTCCCTATTGAGAAATTTTCTCTAGGAATATTAAACATTCTCGATGTCATAAGTAATGTATATCAAACAGCCTTGTGTGTGTGTGTGTGTGTGTGTGTGTGTGTGTGTGTGTGTGTATCTTTGTCCACACATTTGAAATTTCCAGATTGTTATATTCTTTTATAATGTATTCTTACATATTGAAATTGCTGAGTAGACATTACAATCCAAAAACTATATTTTAGAATATACATCACAAAAGTGCTCTCCAGAAAGGTTTTATACCTTTGCCAACATATTAAAGTTCTTGTTTCTCTATACTCTCATCCACACTAGGTATTAGCTAGGTATTAGCTATTAATACATCTATTCTTTGCAAATCAGATGGACAAAAATGACACCTTACTCCCAGCTGGACTTCTAGCTCCACCTCTTATGTTTATTGGCCATGTGTATGTGTATACTGTTTGTTCATAAATTTTATTCATTTTAAAATTGGGCTATTCTTATTCTTATTGACTTATTTTCATTTAGTAAACATACAGTTAGATTTTTTTCCAAATATGTAATTTATTTGAGTTATGTTTATCATATTTTTGGTATCAGTGATTTGGTATTTGCACTAGCTTTGTAAAACAAATTGGAAAGATTCCTATCGTTTTCAATACTCTGGAACATTTTGAAATATTTGAAAAAAAATTGAGTCCTGCTACTTTCACCTCTATTTTTTTCTTTCTTTCTTACTTGATTATTGTTCTTTTCAGGTTTTCAATGTTTTGCATCAATTTTGTTAATTTGTATTTTCCTAGAAAATTGTCAGCTTCCCTCAGATTTTAAAATCTGTCATTACAGTGGAGAACATTATATTCTTAGAACATTTTAAATGCCTGTGTGCTAGTGGTGTCATTCCCTTTCTCACTCTCAGCACTTTTTGTTTTTCTCTATTTCTTAACTAGAATTGCTAAAGGTTTCACAATATTTTCTTCTCTAAAAGTAACAAACTCTTAGATTAATTTATTCTCCTATTCTTCTTCCTAGTTCATTAATGTTGGTTTTTATGTTAGCTTTTTTTTTTCTCTTGCTTTCCTTAGGTTTTTTATTTTTTTCCTGTGGTTCTTTTACTAACATCTTTACTTGACTGCTTAACTCATTTATTTTACTTTTTCTTTTATGTAAGTTTGTTGTATGCTTCTCTGCTTTACTAAGGAAGAAAATCATAGGTTTTATTTCTATGTCTTTGCCAATGGCTATTTTAGAAAGTGTGGGTTTACTACTATTCTTTAAAACTCTACCACCTGCTTTTCTTAGTACTTGTAAGACTAGACCTTTTCTGCATATTTGTTAGTCATTTATATTTCATCATTTATGGATTATCTGCTCAGATCCTTTACCATTTGTTTTCCAGGTTCTTACTATTTTTCTTGTTAATTTCTATGAGCTCAGTCATGAAAGCCTAGTGTTTTTGCAGGTTCTACATTTCTTTCTCCATCCTACAGATTTGAACTCTTCTGGAAAAATGCCTCAACCCCAGGTGGTAGCCTTTTTCAAGGTACAGATATTATGACTTCAGGAGTCCAGTGTTGAGGGACCCTTCTTTGCTGGAGAGAGCAAACATCTGTTTGAGAATGAAGCCAGTACAGAGAGAGTGGAGTCAAAGATGAAGTAGCTGGAAAGCCTAACACTAAATCCTGAAAATGTTCTTTTGAATCCCAATAAGAAAGATAATTTGAAAAGGCAGTATTCTTTAGGTATTTTGAAGAAGTGAGATTAGGGGATTGGAGAAAATAAAACTATAAATAAATTAAAAATCAAATTGCACCATGAATTTTTACCTAGCAACAATAAGTAAAGAATCACTAAATTGTAAAATCAGAAATGTGGAGGACAATCTCTAAAAAATGAAAGATACTAATAACTCCTTTACTAATGACTTTTTATAATTTCTAAGACATTTTCATGTATAAAACTACATTTAACTTCTTGGTTTCTCCATGAAGTAGATAAAAACCATTTGCCCCATTTGACAGATGTAAAAACCTTTTCTAAAAGTGGCAAGTGATTTTCCCAAGTTAGTAGCAGAGACCAGACCTGATATTTGTTCTTTAATGGGCAGTTCTTTTTCTTCTACATCAGGCTCATTGTCCTAAATTATTCTATTTGTTTATTTATTTTTTTAGTCCCTATCATCTCTCTTAGACATTCAGCGAATCTTCTCATTATAACTTCCAATGATCTTCTTTTGGAAAATATGATTCTGTATTCCACCTGAGTTTAACGCTTCCCTTTTTTCCACCATGTAAAATCCTTCCAAAGGCCTGTCTTTGAATAAGAAACTGTCCAAGCCAAACAGTTTGCTAGAGATTGGGTTGGTGTTTTCTTCTTGGATCTCCTTGCAGCTCACCTCAGTGTTGTTAGAACTTAAAGATAGAACTTTCTTTGCCAGGAGAATTGGGAAGGGAAAAAACAAAACAAAACAGATTTCAAGCTCCAGAGTTCAATGCTCTTTTTGATGATCTCTTCTCAACTTCAATCTCAAGGTGACTAAATCACTGCTAAGCAATTTCTATTTCCTAATTGTTAAAGATATTAACACTTATGCATATATATAGAAAAAGACGTACTAATAGTGGAATTGGGGGATGAAAATAGCATTGACAGTTTTGGAAATGAGCCTGGGTACAAAGTGGGGAAATTGTTGGCATTCTAGTTACAAAATGCCCTGTGTCTCTGAGTTGTGCATGCAGTAGATATAGGTAATAATCTACTTTTTATCTTCTGTTCTGTCTTGGGGCTTGTTTTTTGGAAACTCCACCTGGTATGTGGCAGATCTTTATCCTACTTTTTAGAAATCTATTCATGTGGGTTAATATATATGTAGGGAAGAGAATTGGACACAACAGCTAATCAACATTGTAACCTGCCAGTTTTTCAATGGGGTCTTTAAAATTCCTTTTTTTGATACCAGACTAAACTTCAGATTGCAAGGGTCTCCTAACTAATAGCTTTCAATTTCAATAAATATCTTTTTATAATTCCTTAACAGAGTGGAAAGAATCTTTATACTGTAGAATAATAACCATTGGTTTTAAATTTTCTATCATCTTGTTACATGAAAAAGAAATGAATCAGAGAGCTCATCACTTACAACTTTCCACATGGTTCCACATAGATCTACTAAAGTATCTCCCTGGGAGAGACAGAGTATGTGGGGCTAAGAGATGCAGAGAATTATGTTCACACATCAGCAGACTTAAAAGTACCATCAGGGTTTCAGAAGCAATGTTTTTCAGCCAAGTAGGCCGTGATGTGACCTCTATTAAATTTATGGGAATTGGAAAAAATGAGGTTACTCCCTGGGTGACAAGCTGGTGAATGACAGTAAAAAGTAATTAATCACTCCTACTTCTATTTGTTAAAATAGCTGTGCTTCAGTTTTATTTATTTATTTATTTCCAGGTAGCCTTAAAATAGAGGTGTGGCCACAGTGGATTCCTTCTAGTGTTTCACCTTGATCTCACCAGCCAGCAATTTGCTTATGCTGTGAAGCATGTAGACGATTACACATTAACCTTCAGTGCTTTTTTTTTAAGAGATACCCCTAAACTCCAGCTATCTGATGTGTAAAACAGATCAGAAACATGGCAGGAGTAAGATGAATTAATACAATAAATCTTCCTTCTTTCTTGCCCCTGCATTTCAGCTCATAAAGGTAGTGATTTTAAAATAAAGATAATGTTAACAGCATGCTAGTTGTAAGGTGGTTATTTGTATTAAAAACTAAATATATTATCACATACAAACACCGCTCTTATACAATAATTATAATCACTAGCATTTATTGAGTGCCGACTATGTGTTTGGCATTGTGTTAAGCTCTTTATATATAGTATCCCATTAGATATTATCATTTATAGATGGTATCTTATTAAATATTCTTACACCTAATTTTCAGATGGGGAAATTGGGTTTAAGAGAGGGCACTAACTTATCAGACTAAGTTCTAGAGCTATGATTCAAATATGGATCTACTGTCCCACCTAGAGCTCGTGTTCCTCAGATAGCATGCTCCTCAGCCAGCCATTGTTAGTTAGTCACAGTCCAGTTCTAGAAGGACCAATGTGATCCCAACACCTATCATTAGCACCGGGGTCTTATTTTGACCACTTCATTCACAGTCATATATTCAGTGATATATCTCTATCTATCTTATATAGATAGCTAGATATACATATATACACACACACACACACGTACATATACATATATAGTAGTTTAGTGAAATACAGAAATATATATAAGATAAAGAAATAGTCGGATAGATAGGATAGGCAGGAAAAGAGAGGTCAGTATTTATTGAGAAACCAGGTAAGGCTATGTACATACATGAATCACTTAATCCCCACTTTATACACAGCCATTTTATACACAGAGTTAACTAATTCAAGCAACAGGGGAGGCTAGACAATGTATAAATGGAGAGAAGGACTAGATGGTGCACATCAATGAGGAAAAGAACAGCTGGTGGAGGTGCTATAGGGAGAAAGGGAACATAGTTCTCGTCAGTCATAGGGGTCCTTGTCTGGGGTCCCGGGATGAAGGCCTCAGCTGGTAGCAGTGAGGAGCCTGGCGAGCCAATGGATGTCAAGCCAGAACTAACAGTTCCCCAGGCAGGGGAGTTTTCCTTTACCCCCTTTGTGAATAGCAGTAAAATTAAAATTAGTATTTTGAGGACATTGGATAATTGGGATTTTGTGGGCCACTCGTCTTAATATATAAACTGCAGAATTATTTCTTTTCCCATTTATATTCATGTTAATTAAATGTTTTTCATAACCTCATTTTGTTTAATTGAGGAAAGCTAAGCTGTCTGGGAGGGTACGTTTTCTTTAGAAATGGTGGGATAACATACTATGACAAGCACAATATTTAAAAATTGTATGATTTTTACAGGACATAGGTTTTAAGACAAGTTTTCATTGTTTTCAAAAACTTAAGAATTAAGGGAATTAAAAAAATGCAAGAATTTACAAAACCAGTGCCCTATAATACACCACTTGATTTCACTTCCATGTTCTCTTTCGGTTACAATTTATTGCAGTATTAATTATTTCAGAGCAAACTGCTATGCAGCTGTATATAAGTTGGTAACTGCCACTAAAACACTGCAAAGAAAACCACCCAAAACTCACTGGCACACAACAAAATAAATCCAGTTATTTCTTGTCCATGCATCTCTGAGTTGGCTAAGATTGACAGAACTAGGCTATGTTTAGCTAGGCTTGACTCAAAGATAATAACTAACTCTAGGTCAAGTAGGACTTGTAACAGCAGCTATCTGAGGCATGTTCTTCTTGGAGGGAAGGCAGTAGTAGAAGACGGTAAGACGAGGGGGCAAACACATTTAAAGCCTTCATTTCAGGTCTACTAACATCCCATTGGTCAAAGTGAGTCACATGACCATGCCCACCGTCAAGGGTTGAGACCATGGCCGGCGGGAGGACTTACAATGCTATGACAGGATGGCAGTGGGGCATGAAGAATTGTGACCAAGAGCTTAATTTACTAGAAGCAGAGAAGCAAATTTCTCTCCCTAAGGATTTCTTTTGTAAATTCTTTATACACATACCCTTTTATGAAGCTGTGCAGTCTGGGTCTCTACTACTACTGTTCTTCCTTTTCTTTTAATACAACAAATTCCTTCAGGATAGAAATAGTTTTGAAATTATATGTTCTACAGGATTTTAAGGAGTTATTACATCAAAATATTTCTTGGATCAAATAAGCTTGTGATATGCTTAACTATAGGGCTACTAAAATTACTTAACATACTGACACATAGTGCAACTATCTAAGAGGAAGATATGGCATACAATATTTCCCAAACTTATTGGCCATAGAATCCCCTTCCTTCAAGAAACTCATTAAAAAGAATGTCTTGAGGGCCTAGAATTTTGTGAAATTCCTTTTGGGAAATGCTGTCCTAAGGCACCTTCCATCTTTCTTACTTCTTAGTTCAAATTGGGCCGACCACTGGTTAATACCCAATTTTGAGATAAATGTTTCTAAAAAGAATTTGAGGAGAGGAAGAATCAGTTTTAGCACCCTCGATAATGAGGCAATATAATTACTTGATATGATCTAATATATTCTATTTCAGTTTATGTTATACATGTTACTTTTAAGTTGGTCAAATCCAGACATATTGTACTGTCTTTAAAATTTTTTCAATTGCCTTTTTAAACACTCAGTGTTTACATATAATGTTTATGTGCATATTTAAAGTATGCTAGAAAATGCTTGCAGATACCAACAAATTTCTGTTTGTAGGCCCAGAAAGAATCGAGTTGTAAGATCATTTAATCCATACTGTTATATTGAGTGTAAGATACGGTAATATAATTTTTTTTTTAAGTAAGCAATACTGATAGATATTTTCCTTCTCTGGATGCACGTTTAAATTAGCGTCTTGATGTTATGCTATGGAGAATAACTTAAAAAAAAAACACCTGTTATGCTGGGACAGTTTTAGCACAGTAGAAAATATTTTTTACATCTAAAATTTTTATGGAATGTTATAAATCTGAAAAAAAATCATTTTAAAGAGCTGAGATTTTATATCCACTCAGGAATAATAAAAAGTTTGAAGAATATATTAGATTATGTAGATGAGGGGAATATATTAGTCAATATTGTGACTTTTTAGAAGTTTGCTCTTAAAAAAGAGGATAAAGGAAAATTATTTACTAATATTTCAGGTAAAATGTCAGTCTGTTTTTTGCATAATCTTTCTTACCAATATATCCTAATTTTCAAAGTACAATTACATGGTGTAGGATGTTCTGGCATTAGTGAACCCCAAGCCCTTCAACATGGCAGTGCGGAGCATGGTCCCTGATCATAAAAGGCAGTAAACTTCAGAACATTTAAAGAGAATTTCTGAAGAGCATCTGAACAGTTAATTGTGTAATGCTAAAAATATTTGAATGGGGATTTGCAATAATTTATATAGCATTTCTGTACATTGTGTTATTTTTTTCTTCACTGAAGCTCTAAGAGGTAAGTCAGGCAGACATTGACTACCATTTTATTGGTAATAAAATTGAGATCAAATGACCTATTCAAGGGCACACAGTTCATAAATAGCTGAGAAGGAAACTAAAAATAATTCTTCTACTTTCAAATTCAGTACTTTCCCCATATCTATGTACATTTTTTGGGTTTGTTTCCTGATCCCAAGTATATATAGTTCATATTATAAAATTAGACTTCATCTCTCTCATGACTTTAGTCATGAAAAAATAGTAGAAGGGGGTGGAAGTTTAGAAAAAAAATATTGTTTTTAAATTTAAATATTTTAGGAGAAAAGAGGCATAAAAGCAATAAGAGGATTGGAATTCCTGAAAGGGACTTTAAAGCAATATTTATGGATCTATGCAGAGAAAACTAAGTTTTATGGTACATGCAAGTCATTCCTCCATACAAGGATAAAACTTTATTTAAAGCACCACCATTGAAGTTTCAGTGTAAAAGCAGGCATGCCGTTTCCCAGAGCTGGTGGTGGAACATAACAGAAAGAAGTACTTTTGCTAGAGACTAATCAGGGTTTCAAGGGATATGAGAACAGGTGATAACTTATTTTGACGGCTCTCAGTCCAAGTGCACAAGAAGGGAATGATTACTTTCTCTCTCACCAACTAATACCCTCATATCAGTGTCTCCTAAAGGTTCTGTGAAAATGTTTTCTATTTCTGAAAGAAAGGGAAAGATGCACCCAGACAAATAGGAAGTGAGTTTCTGTGCTGACCTTGCTTAGGAAATATAAGTTTAACATGGAGACAGCACTTCCCATCTTCTGTTTGCCTGTGTGTTGCTGACAGTGGCAGTCCCTAGGAAAAAAATATATGAAGGAAAAAACAAATTTCTACCTCAATATTTTGGCCAGTCATATGTGAGGGGAGAAAACTCATGAGGAAATGTGATAATTATAATACTTTATAGTGAATTATAGTATAACATAACAGATTTGTTAATAATATATATTATAGTAGTAATAATAATTACTTACTGAGTATTTACATGCACCATTTACTTGTATTACCGTATGAGATAGGTACTAATATTATTTTTACTTTATAGGTGACAGAATTTATGTGTAGGCAGTTTAAATAACTTCCTCAAGGTCACAAAGCTATAGTAAACACTAAGGTTGTTTTCAGACTCACAGAGCTCAGGGCCCACAGACTGCTTAGTCACTGCGTTCTTAAATACTCTGGTAATGAAATACTGGCTACCGAAGTACTGGTTCCAAGACAGGAAATGTATTCATCTTTCTTTGGGAATCTGCCCCTTATCAGTCCTGGTTATCGGTTTACAAACTGGTCCCCAAACATGGAGGCAAAGGAAGGACCCATGAAAGAGACAGATCACTCCAGATGGGTAGATGACGTATTTAATAAGCAAGGGAACTTACATATGAGGCTTATCTTGGGTAGCTGAAATCTCCACACCCATCTACCAGAATCTTAAAAGTTTATATAGAGGCCTTAATGGGATTCAGTTTCTTATTCAGTCCAGATGGTTTCAACAACATGCTCTATCCAAGGCTGTGTCCTTGAAATGGCTTCACCTATGAGAACAGTGGGCAGAACATACATTCCAAGGACAGAGGAGGGGGTGAGGAGCCTCTGATTGCCCGGGTCAGCTGGTGGTCACATCCTCTCAGTGACCTATTACAACATGGAAAAGTTAAAAGGACAAAAAAGTTAAAAGCATCATGGGGATGCTTTTAGCATGGGGAATTCCTTGGGTAAAAACATACCGGTTGGTTAAACATATTGGCATACCTGTCTTACTGTCCTTTGCACATATTGTATTTTTTTTACAAATTGAAGGTTTGTGGCAACCCTGCGTCAGGAGTCTATCGGCACCATTTTTCCAGTAGCATTTGTTCACTTCGTGTCTCTGTGTCATTTGAGAATTCTTGCAGTATTTCAGACTGTTTCATTATTATTATATTCGTTATGGTGATCAGTGACCTTAGATGTCGCTATTGTAATTGTTTTGGGGCATCAAGAACTGCACTCACGTAAGACGGTGAACTTAATCAGTAGATGTGTGTGCTCTGATGGCTCCAGGAACTGGCCATTCCCATGTCTCTCTCCCTCAGCCGGGGCCTCCTTACTCCCTGACATACAATAATACTGAAATTAGGCCAACTAATAACTATAATTGCCTCTAAGAGTTCAAGTGAAAGGAAGAATGGCACATCTCTCATTTTAAATCAAACGCTAGAGATGATTAAGCTTAGCGAGGAAGGCATGTTGAAAGCCAAGCTAGGCTAAAAGCTGGGCCTCTTGTGCCAGAGTTATCCACGTTGTGAGTGCAAAGGCAAAGTTCTTGAAGGAAATTAAGTGCTCCTCCAGTAAACACAAAAAGAGTAAGAAATAGGAACAGCTCTATTGCTGATATGGAGAAAATTTTACTGTTCTGGAGAGAAGATCAAACCAGCCACAACATTCTCTTAAACCAAAGCCTAATCCACAGAAAGGCTCTCTCTTCAATTCTACAAAGACTGAGAGACTTAAGGGAGCTGTAGAAGAAAAGTTGGAAGCTGGCAAAGGTTGGTTCATGAGGTTGAAGGAAAGAAGCCGTCTCCATGACATAAAAGTGCAAGGTGAAGCAGTTGATGGCGAAGCTGCAGCGAGTTATCCAGAAGATCCAGCTCAGATAACTCATGAAGGTGGCTACATTATAGATTTTCAATGGAGACAAAACAGCCTTCTACTCGAAGAAGATGCTGTAAGACTTTCATAGCTAGAGAGAAGGCAATGCCTGGCTTCAAAGCTTCAAAGGACAGGCTGACTCTCTCGTTAGGGGCTAATGCAGCTGGTGACTTTAAGTTGAAGTCAATATTCACTGACCATTCTGGAAATCCTAAGGCCCTTAAGAATTATGCTAAATTTACTCTGTCTGTGTGCTATAAATGGAACAACAAAGCCTGGATGATAGCATATATGTTTACAACATGGTTTAGTGAATATTTTCAGCCATTTGTTGAGACCTATTGTTAGAAAAAAAGCTTTCTTTCAAAATACTACTGCACCTTGACAATGCACTTAGTCACCCCAGAGCTCCGAGGGAGATGTACTATGAAATTAATGTTGTTTGCATGCCTGCTATCACAACAGCCATTCTGTAACCCATGGATCAAGGAGTGATTTAGACTTTCAAGTCTTATTATTTAAGAAAAACATTTTGTAAGGCCATAGCTGGCATAGATGGTTATTCCTCTGATGGATCTAGGAAACATATATTGAAAACTTCTGGAAAGTATTTACCATTCCAGATACCATTAAGAATATTCACGGAATGAATACTTCATGGGAAGGGGTCAAAATAACAACATGAACAGGAGTTTAGAAGTTGATTCCAACACTCATGGATGACTTTGAGAGGTTCAAGACTTCAGTGGAGGAGGTAACAGCAGATGTGGTGGAAACAGCAAGAGAACCGGAATTAGCAGTGGAGCCTGAAGAGGTGACTGGATTGCTACAATCTCATAATAAAACTTGAATGGATTAATTGCTTTTTATGGATGAGCAAATAAATTGGTTTCTGGAGATGTAATCTACTTCTGGTGAGGCTGCTATGAAGACTGTTGAAATGACAACAAAGAATTTGGGGGAAATTACATAAACTTAGTTGATAAAGCACAGACAGTTTGAGAGGATTGACTCCCAATGCTACCAAACAGCATCACACACTACAGGGAAATAATTCATTAAAGATTCAATTGATACAGCGAACTTCATTGTTGTCTCATTTTAAGAAACTACCACAGCCCCCACAAAATTCAGCAACTGCCACTCTGATCAGTCAGCAGCCATCAATATTGAGGCAAGAACTTTACCATCAGAAAGATTGTGACTCACTGAAACCTCAGATGATGGTTAGCATTTTTAGTAATAAAATATTTTTAAATTAGGATATGTACAGTTTTAGACATGATGCTATTACACAGTTAAAAGACTACAGTCTACAGTATCCACTTTAACTCATAGACTTCCCAACTGTCAGATTTACATATTATCTTAGTCTCTTTTTACTGCCAAGAAATGACATCAAAACAAACCAGGTGAGTGAGAATTGTTTTTCCCCTAATTAGTATTGTAGATTTTCCTTCAGGCTCCTTGTGAGCCCTGATGCCATGTCACTTCCCAGAAACACCCAATGAGCAGCTGCAGACTCTCTCCAATGCCCAACCTTTATGACTGTCTTCCACACCACCCTTGGTGATAATGAACTGACAGAAATTGGTTTGCAGATGAGTAGAAGGAAATCGTGGCATTATTTTCCATCCATTATGGTTATACTTATTACAAGAGCTTGGAAAAGTTTGTGGTACAAACCCATTTTGCAATTCTTGCCTGCATGTGATACCTAAAAATGTCAATTGTTAATGTCACCCTGAAAATATTTCAGTTTGTAAGGAATTTCTCTAAGTGCCCAAACTTATGAAGTTACTGTTAAAAATATGATACTGTCAAAAGCTTGACAGTGAGTTGATATAGATAGGGCAGAAGTTCAGGTGCAATTCTCTGTATTTCTTGTGAGCTTGACAAGTCACAAATATCTCATATGCAGTCCTCATTATCACTTGAAATCACTTCTTGGTCCAAGGAGTGCATCACTGACAATATTATGGTGAGCATAGATAAGAAAAAACGTTTATGATGAGCTCCTTATTTAAAATAAGTGAGAAATTAAAAATAGAATAAAACAGTTTCTAATCCTCCTCCCCAAAATGAAACCCCATGATCATTGATAAAATAATTTTTTTTCCTTTGTAGAGGGCTACAGTTGTATTGCTCACATTTTTTAATGCATTAGGGAAGGAAAAGTAATGGTATTACATCTTTTCCATATGAATTTATCTTCTCTTTGTAAGATTTTAGTCTGCAACTCTTTAATTTTAAATAAAAATCATCATCATTTAGTAGTTAGACTCAACTGAAATAATTGGTGTACATCAATCAACTAGTTAGTACCTACTGAACTTATAACTCCCACTCAATGATAACACAAACATGTAAACTAAAATCATTCTCATTTTCTTCACTAATATACTACTAAACAATAAAAGAGAGAGTTTTTCTTCTGAGTTATCAAGTTCCTGAAACACTATTTTACTGGTTCTTAATATTTGAAAATGTGAGATTATGAGTGAGTGAGGGTGTATGTAAAGGAAAACAAACCGGTTGGGATGAGAGCTATTATAAAATTGCCCGATTTAGCAAATAGAAACACATGACACCTAGTTAAAATTGAATTTTATATAAACAACAAATCATTGTTTAGTATGATTATGTCCCATATAGTACTTACACCCATACCGCACCACACCACACCATATCATGCCATTCCGCTAAGTATCAACAATGTTTATCATACTGAGTCACAGGACTGAGATTTAATTTTCTTCCTTTTGATTAGCCACTCAGTGTTTGTGGTGGTATGCACCTTTATTTTCTAGAACAGAAGTCTGGGAGAGGACAGAACTCAAACCTTGCATTTTGATACTGCCCTAAGGTAAGAGATCTCCTAGGTCCAGGCCAGAACAGCTTTTACCAGAATCCACTGACATAACCTTCAGAAGGGAGGAGTAAAAAAGGGAAGGGAGAAATTCCTTGGAGGATCAAGTACCTCGTTAGACATTAGGTGGAGACTGGAGACAGTCAGAAGGCAGGCAAGCCAAGAGTAGAGCTGAACGGAGTGCTTTCCTTTGAGGGAGAGAAACCAAGGATGGAGTTTTCATGTTGAAACTCCAGAATGCTAGTTGAAGCCATCCCAGAGCCTTTCACCTGTCATTTCATTGTCCTTTCTGAGACCTAGAGCTGTGGGTATAATAGGGATGGAAAGAAAGGAAGGGCAAGGTGGCAGCGGGTGAAACCCAGTGGAAACATATGGGGAAGCCACTGTGCGGAATTTTGTTATTATATGGAGATAGTATCGCAGAGATCACTTTTGTTGTCCAAAGTATATTTGATGAAAAATGGGAAAATCAGTTTTAGCCACTTTCTGATCTTGCCAAGGCTTTGAATTTAAGCAAATAGGACACCAGTAGAAAATTTTTGAATGGATTCTCTGATTTATGAACTTATAAAGCCGTATTGCAGCAAGGTTCAAAAGCACACATCTCAAGTCCTGCCTTCCGCTTAATGGGAGAAAGTTCTGCATAAATATGCTTGACACCCAAAAAATTATCATAGGTCCTTAGTTCTTGGGGAGAAAGAATTGTATCTTATACAAGCTTGGAATGACATATTTTCTCTGAAAATGTACCATGAGAAGAGGCGTTCCGTTGTAAAGCCTGAGAAGGAGCCAGAGAGCAAGGTCAAAACTGATGTTATAACAATGTCTTGTCTTCCATTAGTCATTATTTAATAACCATACTTTATCAAATATAGAATATCAAAATATCAAAATCTCCTCTGGGAATTTCTAGTTTAGGTATATAAGAGAGAGGGAGAGAGAGAGAAAGAGAGAATAAATCTGCAAACTCAGTCACTAACAGATGCCTGGCCATGACCAGGCAAACAACTTTAAAATAGACTCGTATTCTTACTCAAATTAAAAATGCCTCATGATTTGTTTCTAGTTGATTAACTGCTTGTTCCTCATAGCCAGTCAGGCCAGGGCTTCCACCGCCACTCTCTGCCCTGCCAAGTCCCTGATTATGTGTTAAGACTAGAGAGTGTAGGGAATGCTACTTGCCTCCAGCTAATGCAGACTAAGAACTGAGACACAGGAACCATTTGGGAGAATAATGAGTCCCTTCCTGGTCTAAACATCAGCTCTAGGTGATGGTTGACCAAACAAATCCAAAATCATAAAGAGGAAAATGGAGGCTTTCATTACATCTTCAAAGAGGAAAATTTGAGCTCAATAAAAATGTGTTTCAACAAGTAGGTAATAAGGTTATAGAATTCATGCCTTTAAGATGAGGTATGAACCAGCCACAGTGATGACAACAAACTAGAATGAGGAAATGGACTTCAGAAACATGGTGGAATAAATGAAAACAGTTCTTCTCACCTAAAGCTGTTCATTAAACCAGCAGCAAAAGGAAAAGAAATTAACATCTGCCAAAATGAACTGGCTAGGAATTTAAGATCCATGTTAAGTAAATGAGTGGTAGTTGTATTTTTGTCTTGGCTAAATTTAAAGGGAAGGCTGTCAGTACTTGCCATTTAAGTATGATGTCAGTATTTAGCATTTGTTATGGTATGTTATTATTTTAGAATATAAAGTGTTAATTTGAACACTGCCATTTCTTGAATCCCATCAAGTGCATTTTTGGCATTTATTAAGATGAGCATATGACTTTCCCACCTTTCGCCTATAAATGCAGTGGATTACATAAGTAGATTGTCCTGTGGCTGAGCCTACCCAGCTGAACCATGATTTACTCTGAGAGGCCTTCCACAACACCCTCATGTAAATCTAGATCTCTCCATAGCACCTTGTATCAGGCCTGCCCCAACATTTGCAGGGACTAGGGCAAGAATACGAATGAAGACCCATATCCCATATGTCTAAACATTTTAAAAATATACATTAAGCTAAACAAACCACTAATAAAACATGTTTTATCCTCCTACTCTGACAAATATATCTTCAAAACCACCTGGAAAACCAGGTTCAAACTAAATTTTCAGAATCTCCTAGTTCTGTGCTAGAACACAGCTTTGGGGAGAAGTGGCCTCAGCCCCTTGTCCTCAGGCTGAGCCCCTTGTCCTCCTTCCTTTCCTGTTCCTGCCTCCATCCAGAACTGCATGGGGCTTCTTCTGCACATGTGTGTCTAACTCAGACCATATATTCAAACCCTGCTCACAATCTTTCCCAAGCACGTTGCTTACAGGTCCTCCAGTAAGGACCTAGCACAAGCTCCATCTTCAGCAGGCTGGATCTAGAGAAGTTTTCTGACCTTAAAAGAGGGTTTGAATTGTTTGAGCAGGAATTCTGGCATCCCTGCTGCCCAAAGATGTGTCTAGGGGAGATTGTGGGTTTCAGATGGGTGTGTCCCATGGTCCCTTTGCTTGTTGGGTAAGGGCACAGCTTGGGGAGGGCAAGGATGCGATTCTCGGAAACCTGGGCCCAAGCACTCTTTTTGCCTGGGTCTAAAGACAGTAGTGCCACGGGCTGCCTAATTATAGCACGTATCACAGTTTATTTTTGCTTCTCTATTCCTCGCTAGACTCTAAGCCCCATGAGGGCAGGGATCTGATTTCTTCCTTCTTGCAATCCCCGTTTTCTAGTACAGCGCCTGGCCTCAATGAACTGTTTATAAATATTTTTGGAATGAAAAAAAGCTAATCATTTTTAAACAGGACTATATCTTTTAAAGTATACCTGTGACATCTATAAAAATTATGTTTTAGGGCTTAATGAATAATTTAAATTTGAAGTCAAGTTTTTATAGGCTTCAACATTTTACTACATCGATTTGGAACGAGAAATAAATAGCATACTTAGCAACAAAACTCACTCATGGAAACTGAAAAAATCCTTTCAAATGATAACAGAGAGAAGGGATTATTTTTAAATGTGGCAAGATATCTAAGAAGGAAGTCTATATGCATATAATATTCCTCATAGCATTTTCTCTAAGAAAGAAAATTGGAAACATTTTAAATCACTACTAATTGGGAAACATTATGGAATAACAAATTGATGGAGTACAATTAAGCCAATGAAATTATAATAATAAATATTAATGATATCATGAAAAATGTACAATAATTTTAAGTGAAGAAAATGCAATGCAAAATGTATGCCACATTCTTACAATAGCTTAGTTATTTTTATATACGAACAAGATGAGTGCAGCAACATGGATGGAGCTAGAGTATTATATATGGACAAGATGGGGAAAAACAGAAAAATGATAGCTGCCTCAGGGTAGGAGAACTGTGGTTCAAATTTTTCTTTTAAAAATAATGATATAACAAAGGCTCTGTTCAAAAATAAAAATTAATAATACTAAATAAAACCATTTAGCTGTGAGAAGATTTTGAGTGCCGAAGTATATTTTTATAAGTCAATGAGACTTCTTTTAATTAGTTTTTGTTTACTCATGGTCTATGTTTTGATGTAGTTTTATATATTTAGAAAAGTAGATTAACTGAACTTTGTATACACACATACAATTATTACATACAATTATTTACATAAAATGCATACTTAATATCTTTTATTGATGTTTACCTAGATGAATTTAGACACACTGGAGAAAGATAAGGGGAAGGGACGTGTACTCAGCTTGAAGCTTTTCCTTATGAGAACTAAGGATTCTAGACTGAAGAAGACCCAGATTTTATCTCATAAATGTCTTAGATACAAAGTACTGTCCTGTAGAAGAAACCACAAACATTCATTCAAAAAATGTTTCCTCAGAGCCTCCTATGTTTTAGGAGGCTGTGGTAGGTGCTAGAGAAGCAGTGATGAATGGTACTAGACAGGAAGTGACTGTGGACCCGGTTGTGGTGTCCTGATGGGAAAGAGTATAACCAAAAGATGGAACATTCAGGAAGGCAGATTCCAGTGAATTCAGGTTGAATATTTCTTCTGGTCAGACATGTTCAAGGATGGACAGACCAACCTATGGTGAAGTGCATTCCCTTTCAGGCTGCATGACCCACTGGTGGTGATGGTATTTAAAGAAGTAGATGTGTAATCAGACCAGATGACTTTTGAAGTTTGCCCAAATCAAAGACAAGTTCACCAGAGGACCTCAAAAAGGAAAAATAAGACCTAACCTACCTTAACAGAGAATTGATTTGGACAGAGGACAGAACTTAGTTTCATGTAATAATTCACTTCAGATTGTGACTAGAAGATAGAAGAAACCCTGAAGAGGCTGTGAAAACACACGTCTTGTGTGGCACATTCTCTTCTCCTCCAGAATCAGGAGGCCACATCCAATGGCCCCTGCCAGTTTTTCTCAGCTTAGCTATTGAAATGTTCTTATCTGTGGATGGCTGGGGAAATTAGTAACTAAAAGGAAGCTTTAGGAAAGAGCTGGTGGCAGAGGAAGCCATGGAATTAACTGCTGAGATGGAGGCATGATTGCCCGTGTCAGTGACAGCTGTCAGTGAAGACAAGGATAGGGCCCATTAGTTCTGCAGGAAGTGAGCCAGCAGATGCTCTGAGGAGGGGCATCTCCGTGACTCGAGGGGACCTGAAGAAATGGTGGTGGCAGTTTGTGTCAGGATGTGAAGGGAAAGCATGAGGAGCTGCCACAGTCAGAGGAGTCTGTTATGGTGAGCGGTACTGAAATGGGGAATGCGCAAGGCACTAGTGGGAAAATTATGAGCAAGAGGGAAGGGTTTGGGACACCAGGTAGGAGGAAATGGCAAGGTGCCAATAAATTGCTGAGGAGTGGCCTCTCCTGGACTCAGCACAGGCAGCCCTTTCTGCACATCAGGGCCTAAGGATGGTGGGATGGTGAGACCTGCCTTGAGATTTCTGACCTGGACAGGTCATAAATTGCAGATTGTAATCACATTCCTTGTTCAGTTAAAAAGCCTGCTGTTAACAGGTACTGAAGGATTCGCCAGAATTCCAAAACAAAAATAAAACAAGATAAAATCCAGATTAAAAATACACATACTAGTTAGGGTGTTTTCACGAAAACTGCAGCATCCCATCGCCTTGAGATCAGAGACAGGGCAACGTATTTTCATCCTTTTCATGCAAATAAGGAAACTGAGGCTTCAGGATCACAGAGATCAGATAGTGAAGAGTTCAGACACAGGTATGCAGATTGCAGTCCCTGAGTGCTTGCCACTGAACTGCTGCAGCATTTTACCTATCAAGGGGAGCCGCTGCAGTTTGTCAGCCTCCTTGGCAGTTTGTAAGCCCTTCTTTTCTCAGTATATTCAAATTGATAAATTTAACATACGAGCAATGACCTATTAAAGCACAAGGATATGGTGAAAGTAGGGACGGTGATTTACTTGAGTTTTTCAGAACCATTAATGGGATAAAATATTGTGAGTGGCAAGATCTTAATCACTACATATGTAGAGTATAAATACAATCTAGTTGGCTTCTTGAACAACTCTCTTTTATGACTAACGACTGCCACTTTTTCCTGGGTCTGATATAATGTGGGTCTAAGGATTATTAGATGGGAAAAAATTGACAAGTTACCCTACATATTACTACTTTTGGGGAAAAAGGTACTCAAAGAATATGTCTTATTGATAGGCATCTGCTATTATCACTTTGTACACAGATGATAGAATATAGTTCTTTTTTCCTCTGACCTAGCTCATTTATCATTAGTTTGGTATTTTCCTTGTAGCCTTCTTTGCCCTTAAAACTAGAAACATGTGATCTGTAGCTTTAACTTAGAGAAAGTCAGAAAAAGAGGGAATAGACCCAATAGCAAATTCATAAATGTTGATTCTTCTAATTTCAAATATAATCACTCATTTATTTGAGTGCGTCTCTTTAGCTTGTTCCATTTCTTGACTCAGAGAGGATTTGGATTTAATATGTAGAAATGAATGTTTTCATCTTCCACTTCTTAGTGAAGGTCCTCTCTGTCAGTTTTTATTGAATGACATTTCACATCAGGGTCATATGAGCACCTGGTTTTCTTCATAATTACCTGTTTGATCGGGGCCCTAATTAGTAAATTTGCTAATATTTGTTTCCTTATTATGAATGGAGGTCAAGCTGTCTTTTTGTATTAGTCATTAGTTTATTAAATTAGCCAAAAAGTCAGCATGTTTTCTCTAGAATTATCTGATGATAAAGTCATTAACAAGGAACAGAGTAGGCACTAGAATATGTTTGAATACAATGTATGAATAAATGGAGGTTGATTGAATGAGTAAAAAAGTTGACAGAAATGGTATTTGAAAAGAAAAAAACAAATATTTTAACTTAAATCTAACTGATTTAAAAAATATTTTCAAAGAACTGGTGCCTACATTTGTGAAACTGTAGACCAGGGTATTAAATGTAGATACAGTATAAGGATAGGAAGACAATTTTTACAAGGGTCTCTTGGGAACAAGGACAGCGTCCAAACAAGATAGTAACCACTCTGTTCTGGATTATCTTTTCAAGGATTTTTGTATATTGAAAAGCCTTGGAAGGAGAAGTAGTGTTTCCTTCTGGGAAGATGGGAAGGCATGCTTACTGCTCATTGTCATGATCTGGGTTCCCCAAGATTGAGCTTCCTCTCCTGTCACAGTCCATGGTGTGTGTTGGCATCCATCAGGCCTCATCTGTATCACCTCCACAGGACTTGGAGATAAGGGGGCCTATGCAAATGTGAGGATGTTCACGCTGCTTGCTGTGCCATGAAGCCCTTTGTCTGTGACCCAGGAGTCTCATATCTTCTCCTGCCATCCATGAACTCTGGCAGGATGTCCTGTTAGTTTGCAAGTAAAGTAATATCTCACACCCTTCACAGTTCTTGATAAGACAGTAGTTGAGAAGGAAGTAATTTATTACATACAGTATTCTCCTGTAGTCAGAGGGTATGGTAAACAAAATAAAGGCTTCCTAGAGCTGTCTACTTCCTGCTCCCTGGAACCTGTCAATACGTTCTGTAACATGGCAAGAAGAGACTGAGGTTGTAGATCGAATTTATCAGCTGCCTTTGAGATAAGGAGATTATCCTGGATTATTTGTGTGGGCTCAGTGTAATCCCAAGTGTTCTTAGAATATGGAAGAGGGAGGCAGAAGAGTCAGTGTGAGAGTCAGGGGAGTTCTGAAGATGTTGCCCTGGATTTGAAGACGGAGGAAGGGGCCATTGGCTAAGGAAAGCAGGCAACCTCTGGAAGCTGGAAAAGGCAAAGAGAAGGTTCTTCCCAGGGTCTCCAGAAAGAGTACTGCCCTATAGACACATTGCTTTTAGTCAAGTGAGTCTCATTTAGTCAGTGAGACTAAGATGATAAATAATATTGCTTAAGCCACTAAGTTTGTGGTAATTTCTTACAGCAGCCCCAGAACACTAATACAGAGGGGAAGGTGTGAAACATTTCTGACAGGGGAAGTTTTGTCATTGTTGCCTTTTCTCCTTGCCTATCTGGCTTATGCTCATCCTTTGAGCCTCAGTTCAAATGTTTGACATTTTCTAAGGAGAGCTCCCTGTTCTCTCTGAAGTTACTCCCTCCTGTTATTTTCTATCACAGCAATATGCTTTTTGTAGTACTCTCTACAAATTGCAATTCAAATCAGGTTTTGTTGTAATTTTTCTGCAGCTAAAACATTATATGTATCTCGAGTTAAGACTGACAATAGTCTTTGTCTATTGTCTTTTTGGTGAAAGTCTGCCCTTTATTCTAAGACTATGTTCTTCCCGTATTTTTAATTTAAAATGTCCTTTAAATGAAATGCTGTTTTGAGAAGGCAATAGTTCCCTTTTTGTTTTCTCTTTTAAATGTCTTCTCTTGGCTATCAAAATGTTGGCAACCTATGTTGATCCTGATTTTAAAAAGTACTGATTTATAAAATAAATCTGGCAATTAGAGCTCTAGATGCTGTCAGATGCCATGTATTGTCATAGCATCTCATTTTTCCTTCACTAGAACACACACCACATTTTGTTTTCATAGCTTTTTCATTTCTGATCTAGAATCCTCATGAGGGGAGAGAACATGGCTGTTTTAGATTACATTCCCAGAGACTAACACAGTGCCTGGCACAGAAGAGGCACACAATAAAATTAGTTTGATACTGATCATGCAAATACCCCAAAATAAAAATGTGCAAAATTTATGCATTTGAGACCAGAATAGAGCCATTGTTCTTGCATATAACATGCTCCTAAAATTATATTTATATTCCCAAATCAATGACTCCAAAAGATAATGATACTCTTCATTTAAGTTTCTATGAAACAAATTTCTTTTAGAGCTCGGTAGTAATACAAAGACTCTCTCTCATGGATCAGGATCATTTAAAATTAGTAAACGTGAGCTAAGTAAATGAGTTCCGTTCTCTATTCACCTTGGCTCCTAGTAAGCACAGAATACTACTTTGTGCTCATTTGGAGTACCAGGGAGCACAGAATAGGTTCTCTGATTTATTCTGTTTCTTCTTTCCTGTCCTACTCCCTCTGCCCCTTCCCTATTTGATTCTCTTTTGACTTGCATTCCTTTTCTCTTATTTTAGATATGTTTCTTTGTATAGTAAGCCAACACAAGTACTTTCTGGAAAAAAAAAAGTATTAACTGGCTCAATCACTGATGTATTGCGGCCCCAATACCTGAGTTTTCACAGTTTCTCATATGTATCACCTCTATGGGACTTGGAGATAAGGGGAGCTGATGCAAATGCGAGCTTGTCCTACACTTCTTCCCTGCAGATTTTGTCTGAGTTTCTCATCGTAAGAACAACATCCAAGGTCGTCTTCCCACTGTGTAGTTTACCTGGTAACTATTCAAATAAAGGAATCATAAATGTTTAAAGTCAAATCCCCTTTTGGACATTATACTCTGTATATAACATTTTATAAAGGAAAGTAATTTTGAGCTAAAGGGGAATTGTAAGTATTTAGTTAGAACATTCAGTAAATGACCATAAAGGACAGACATGTATTTCTCAGCAGGTATATGCTAAAAGGTACAAGGATGGGTTTCTCTATGAAATGATACTAGAAATATTAGAATTAGGTTTAGTCAAAATATTTTTTAAAGGGATTTGAGTGAATCTATATCTTTATCTTCAGTTACTCACAAAGAGTACAAAAATGAGAATATGAGTTCTTCTGTTAGATCCTGGGTTAACACACAGTTTCTGTGAGGTGAGGGTTGGAGGGAGAGAAGGAGAAATAAAGCTGGAGTGAGATTCTTCCAAAAGGGTGTGATAGGCAGGCCACAGGGCTGAGTCAGCAAGCCTCAAAACAGCTCCACTTTATCTTTCTAAGTTTATTGAGCTCATATTCAGCCATTGGTTGCAGGCATCTGTTCAGATCAGTGGGTGCCCTTTTTATAATTGCTTGATGATTTGACTACGTCGATTATAAAATATTTTGAGTATCACTCATGGTTCTGTGTAAGATTTTCTTTGAAAAATGGCTTCACTGCTAAGGAGGCAGTATTGTGTAGTTATAGTTCCTGTGTATTTGAAATCACACAGGCCCAGGTTCAAGCTCTGGCTGTGTTACTGATCGGGGGGGATCTTAAGCAAGTTATCTGACTTCCCGGGGACTTAATTTCCTTACCTGCACAATGGGGCTCATGATTATCCCACTTCTTTGGGTGGTTCTGAGAATTGAAGGAGGTGTGGTAAGTAAACTGTGGGCACACACAAACCACTTAACAAATGCTGACTTAAGCACACAAACAACAAAGCACATCAGAGTTAAGATCATACTTCTGAGTATTTGAATGGAAGTGATTTCAGGACAATAATAGAAAGCCACTCTTTCTTTTTTGTTGTTCAGTATGAAAGTGGAGAAATAATTCTTTTCTCCTTCACATCTTAGAGATGAAGAATGAATAAAAAGAATTTTAAAGTTTACCTATGCATCTGTAATCTATAAATTTCAGATGTTTTTAAAAACAGTATCACTGGAGGTAATTAGTACTCAAGTTTCAGCACTGATCTGATATCATGGATGAAAAATTGCCTTTCTATCAAATCACTGCCACCAGTCAGAGAGAGAATCCCAAGTTAAATATCATGATTGACTTAGCAATTAGTGACAGTCTTTACAAATTTTGTTCTAGAATAAATATGTAGTCACAAGAATCAAATTATTTTCCTGTTTGAAATCAATAGTTTAAACCAGATGCTACTTGAAATATAACATTTTCAACAAAATTTAACAAGGAATAAACCACCCAGAATTAATGTAACTGTGTTAACCTATGCTACCTTTAAACACATTAGATTAATATTCCAGTTGAAATCTACTTTTAGCTGACTGTTAGCCTCTACCATGTTTATTTTTCCTCTAAGGATTTTCTAGGAAAGATGACAATACTGGAGTTGTTGCATTGGAAACAACATCAAAATCTAAAATGTTAAAATCTCAAATAATAAATACTCCATAAATTGCCAAAGATTTTATTGTCATGAAATATAATAGAAATAATGCTCTTATACAAGAACCTTACTACTAATAAAGAGCTTTCTGATTTTTATAGACTAGGAATAATTTTTCCTAAATGTTATTGCTTAACTACTCTCCCATTTCTTGAAAATATGAGGATGGGTTTCATTTTAGAGACATTTACCTCACACTGTAAGAAATGGCCTCTCAGGTCAGCACTGGCACTGCTAAAGAAAGGTAATTGGGTTCTAACGCAAGTTTATTATAGCCCAACACAAATGAAAGGGAAGTCATTTTATCCTACTCTGCAAGAATTACCAGGATTATATAGGGGAAAACTGATTTGACCAAAAGGAACTTTTCATACTTGTTTTGAATCTAAAACCACTCACTAATAAGACAAACACCAACACCACATCAGAAAATTGAGGTATATAGATAGAAGTGGGGGCACACAGGAAAGCAAATGCAAGTGACTCTTAGACACAGGAAAAGATTCTCAACTTGCATTTGGTAAGACAAATGCAAATTTGTCTTGTACTCTGATTTTTTTATCGTTTTGGAAAAAATAAAAAATTGTAATGCACTGGTTTGGTGAGAGTAGAGGAAAATAGGTCTCACACCACTGAAGGAGTGACTTGGAAATACTAAAGTTTTAAATGTGCAAATTCTTGGATTCTAACTCATAGATTGTGTCCTTTATTTGTGTAAAATGACATGTATACAAAGTTGTTAACTGCAGTGCTATTTCATAGAGCAAACACTCTAACTGCATTGATGTTTCTTAGAGCAAAACACTGGAAACAATCCAAATGTTCATTAATGGGGAATGAATATTTCAATATAATGAAATATTATGCAATGATAAAGGAGAATAGTGTTATACACTGTTATATAAAGGAGAAGAGTGTTATACACTGTTATATAAAGAACACCCTTAGACTTTTCATTAAAAAATCATGTTGCAGAAAGAAAGAGTATTATGTACTACCATATTGCTTATATTAATTAACTTAAAAGATAAACAATGGTTGTCCATTTAGAGGGAAATTGCATGGCTAGAGGATAGGTGTGGCAAAGACATTTTATTGAGTACTATTTCGTATCTCTTGAATTTTTAACTATGTGAATATATTGCCTATTCAAAAAATAAATGAGAAGCTTAAAAAGTATAAAACAAACACAGTGCATGGCACAGCAGCCCTCCAACTTGTGACAGTCATGCTGTGTGAGGGCGAGCTGACGACCGACCCGAGGATTCCACTGTGCGTGT
Organism: Smutsia gigantea; assembly: GCA_032199065.1. Classification (NCBI taxonomy): domain Eukaryota; kingdom Metazoa; phylum Chordata; class Mammalia; order Pholidota; family Manidae; genus Smutsia; species Smutsia gigantea. The sequence continues at coordinate 665,651 of JAVSCE010008520.1, read as the reverse complement.
TACTGTCATCAGGATGCGAAGAAGTGGAGGTCAAAAACCTATCCCAGCCACCTACACCTCTCTTTAGCTTCAGCTAAGCCTTTTGGCATTCTCTTTTATTTTTTCATATTCCTCCTTTGTGATCCTAAATTAACAAATGGCAGTGGCAGCAACTGTGTGTGATGCCTTAAATGGACATCCCCACATGCAAGATACTGTTTCCCCTCTAAGAAGAGCTATATACAATAACTCAGTCTTAAAGTAGCTATGATTCCTCCCACTCTCTGTGGGAGCCAGGCCTGCTGAGCAGGGCCCTTAGTGCCAGCCATGGTTTCTAAATACTCTAAGATGACAGGGGTCCCCAGTGTTAGAGAACATAATACTGTGCTTCTTTTGCTTAAGTGGACACTTGATTGTTGCTCCCGTAACCCACATGAATGGCAGGATATTCTGTTCATTCCTAATCTGTGATTAGTATCAGGGCTGAGCTACTTTAAACCACTTTGGGTATCTTTTTGTGTTCCATGGCTGAGTGAAGTTTTAAAGTTTGATTAAGATAAAAACAAAAGAACCAACTGGTGTGAAGTTACCAGCTTTCAACATTCACACCTTACACAGGCATCAGAAAGTGTGAATATTGATTGCTTTATTTTCTTTTTTCACCATTCTGCTTGGTATTTAAAAACATTTATTTGTTATGTTTAAAACTTCACATGCCAACAAATAATTACCACCTTATCTCAAAGCCAGTGCTCTAGGCAACATCCCAAGTAGAGTGTACTAAAAAGCATAGATCACACACACACATACACAGTATGTTATTTGCCACTGAGAATTCTTATGTATTGATATTATAAATTAATTTTTTAAACACTGAAGGTAAATTACAGTGATTTTTTCAATAAATATATGTGCTTACCACTACATATGTTGATATGTTTCCTCCTAAGTAGTCATAAACAATTATTCAGTAATATTTCAAATATCAAAAACAAGGAAAAAATCCAACAAGTATAAATGAATGTGTCAAAATATACAACCTTGCTGACTAAAGGTGTATTTTCAAAGCAGTTTATCACTGTTTCCATTTACATAATTCTAATAACCCTTACAGGTTTTCAATTAGTGCTGTACGTAGTAGGAAAAAATTACACAGGAGAGGTACAAATTTAAAAAAAAAAAGGAATTTTCCTTATACTTTGCTGTGTGTGAAAGACCTCTTCCTCTTCTTCAAATTAAGGCCTGCTGAGCTTTCCAGGAAGACTGGGCACAGGTGGGCTGCATTCTGACCTTCACCTATGCTGGACCATTGACCAGTCAGAATGGAAGGGGCAGTTAATTAATACCTGTTGCTCCAAGTATGTCTCAACCCCTCTTTGAATGAGACATTCCCAAAGTCTCATTCCAGTTGTGCTCTGTGGCTTCCCCCTCTGAAATCTGTCCTCCCACTCCTGCCCACTCTCACGTGCCTGGTCCCTCCCATTGTAAACAAGTCACTCCAAACCTTTATTAGGCTGACTTTTCTTTCCACATTCTTCGATTTAAGTTGGGCCCTCCAAGAAGGTCATGCCCCCTATGGCCTCTGTCACATGGTGTTTTTGTCCTTCTTGGCTCTTAGCACAGTATCCCAGAACACTGTGTCCTCTAGCTATTCTGCCCTCTAACCCTGCTGTATACCAGACTCCTGATTATCCCTCCACATTCCTAAGAGTTGACACATGGATTATGGTTGCTCTTTGTTCTCTTTCCCAACATTATCCTGAGTTACTTCAGGTACCATCTTTGGATGACTCATCTAATATCCTGGCCTCTGACTTTTTTTTTTTTAACTCCTCAACTCTTCTAATGTAGCAACCCAATCCCATGGAACTGAACCTCTCAAATCTTACACTCTAGTACTCTTTGACCAAACCTCCTAGCCTTTCAGCAATTTCATTCCCTCATCCTCAAATGCCTTTCCTTCAACAAGCAGTAGCTGGACCACCACGCACTCTCTCATCCTGACATTTGTCTTTTGTCCTTTCCTACCCACACAGACCCATAATCCACTACTATAACCATGCTCTCATCATTGATCTCAATAGTTCTGACTTCTCATCCACCCCCTCAAAACCTCAAGTCTAAGTCAATCAAAACTTTTGGATTCTCAGAGACATTGTAGAAAATCATATCACTAGAAGTTTATTGTCATTACAGATTCATGGTGCCCTCTCCTTAGACAGGCCCTGAATTCTTTGCCTTCATCCTTTTTAGTTCTGTCTAGTTCTTCTCTGTTGTCTGTCCAATCTTTGTTTCAAGTCTCAAATTCCTCAATTGCTTCCACTCAATTAAAAAATGTAAGCTAAGAAATCTCTTGACTTACCCTCACCCATATACTTCCTTCTTATCTCAGTGGAACAGGTTTCTATGTAATCAAATCCAACCTTCCCATCTGTCTCCAGAATGCCATCCTTTCATACTTTCTTGGGGATCCCACACCTTCACTCATCTTTTCATTACTTTTATTCTCTCTGTCTCCATGGACTCTTCCAATATAATCATGTCTAGTGTTCATATTCCTAAAAAAAGTAAATATCAGCCCATTATTCTATATTCCTTTTGAACTACTATTCCATTTCTCCTTGTCCTCTCAAGTGAAACATTTTGGACACTGTACCCACTACTTCCCTTTCCAGTCTTACTCCTGCTTCTGGCAGTTGGCTTTGTTCAGAAAGGCTATGTCCGACAAGCACAGCTGGCCCTTGATTATAAGCAAATGAAACTGGCATCACTTCAGATGATGGTTTATCCTTTAACAAAGGTCACGGAGATTATGTCATATGCTCAATCATATAATGAATGCAAAGACTAATTGTGCCAGTGTGTGAAATTTCAAGGTACAAATTATGCTTGCTAAATTGTAGTCCACATCCTAAACATGGGACGCATGAACATGGTTATTAAAACTTTTCAGGTCCAAACTATTTTAACCCCAGGGTTGCTAAACTAGAGTGTGTCCAGTCCCATTCTTGAGGAAACAAGGTGTCCTAGTTTAGTTGCAACAATGACCAATAAAACTGTCCTCTCCATAGAACTTTGACAGCAGAGTATTTTTCATTCTTAATAAGACTACATCTAAAACTCTGTAATAGGTAATTTCCTAGAATCCGCTCCAGAAGGAGTAACTTCTAGGAGTTGCATATTAATTAATTTAATCTCATCATTTCTTAATCTGATAACTGCTTTTTTTCTTAATTGTCATATCTTCAGGATTCTTTCCTCATCCCTCTTTCTTTTTTTTAAATAAGGTATCATTGATATACAATGTTCTAAAGGTTTCACATGAGCAACATTGTAGTTATTATATTCACCCATATTATTAAGTCCCTGACCCACACCCCATTACAGTCACTGTCCATCAGTGTAGTAAGATACTATAGAGTCACTTGTCTTCTCTGTGCTATACTGCCTTCCCTGTGACCCCCCTACATTATGTGTGCTAATCATAATGCCCCTTAAACCCCTTGTCCCTGTGCCTGTTGGCCATCTGAATTTCTTCTCTGGAGAAGTGTCTTTTCAGATCCTCTCCCCATTTTTTAATAGGCTTATTTGCTTTTTGGGTGTTGAATTGTTTTCCTGATTTCTCTTTCTGCTAGTTCATTGTTAGTATATAGGAATGCAACAGATTTCTGTGTACTGATTTTGTATACTGCAACTTTGCTGAATTCAGTTATTGGTTCTAATAGCTTTGAGGTAGATTTTTTAGGGCTTTTTTATGTACAATATCATGTCATTGGCAAACAGTGACAGTTTACCTACTTCTTCCTTACCACTCTGGATGCCTTTTATTTCTTTGTGTTGTCTGATTGCTGTGGCTAGGACCTCCAGGACTATGTTGAATAAAAGTGGGGAGAGTGGGCATCCTTGTCTTGTTCCTGATCTTAGAGGAAACTCTTACAGCTTTGAGCTGTTAAGTATGATGTTGGCTGTGGGTTTGTCGTATATGGCCTTCATTATGTTAAGGTACTTGCCCTCTGTACCCATTATGTTAAGAGTTTTTATCATGAATGGATGTCGAATTTTGTCAAATGCTTTTTCAGCATCTATTGAGATGATCATGTGATTTTTGTCCTTCTTTTTGTTGACATGGTGGATGATGTTGATGGATTTTCCAATGTTGTACCATCCTTGTGTCCCTGGAATAAATCCTACTTGATCATGATGGATGATCTTTTTGATGTATTTTTGAGTTCAGTTTGCTAATATTTTGTTGAGTATTTTTGTATCTTTGTTCATCAGGGATATTGGTCTGTAATTTTCTTTTTTTTTTTTTTTTGTGGTGTCTTTGCCTAGTTTTGGTATTGGAGTGATGCTGGCTTCATAGAATAAGTTTGGAAGTATTCCCTTCTCTTCTACTTTTTGGAAAACTGTGAGGAGGATGGTATTAGGTCTTCACTATATGTTTGGTAAAAATTCAGCAGTGAAGCCATCTGGTTCAGGAGTTTTGTTCTTGGGTAGCTTTTTGATTACTGATTCAATTTCATTGCTAGTAAGTGGTCTGTTCAAATTTTCTGTTTCTTCCTGGGTCAGTCTTAGAAGGTTGTATTTTTCTAGGAAGTTGTCCATTTCTTCTAGGTTATCCAATTTGTTAGCATATAATTTTTCATAGTATTCTCTAATAATTCTTTGTATTTCTGTGGTGTCCGTAGTGATTTTTCCTTTCTAATTTTTTATTCTGTTTATGTGTGTACACTCTTTTTTTCTTGATAAGTCTGGCTAAGGGTGTATCTATTTTGTTTATTTTCTCAAAAAAAAAAACAGCTCATAGTTTCATTGATTCTTTCTATTGTTTTATTCTTCTCTATTTTATTTATTTATGGTCTGATCTTTATTATGTCCCACCTTCTACTGACTTTGGGCCTCATTTGTTCTTCTTTTTCTAGTTTCATTAATTTTGAGTTTAGACCGTTCATTTGGGATTATTCTTTCTTGAGGTAAGACTTTATTTCTATGTATTTTCCTTTTAGAACTGCCTTCACTGCATCCGACAGATTTTGGGGTGTTGTTATTGTTTTCATTTGTCTCCATATATTGATTGATCCCTGTTTTAATTTGGTCATCAATCCATTGATTATTTAGGAGCATGTTGTTAAGCCTCCAGGTATTTGTGGGCTTTTTTGTTTTCTTTGCCCTTTTTAATACATCATACCTCTGTGGTCTGAGAAGTCAGTGGATACAATTTCAATACTTCTGAATTTACTGAAACTTTCTGTGGCCTAGTATGTGATCTATTCTGGAAAATGTTCCATGTTCACTTGAGAAGAATGTATATTCTGCTGCTTTTGGGTGTAGAGTTCTGTAGATGTCTGTTAGGTCTATCTGTTCTAATGTGTGGTTCAGTGCCTCTGTCTCCTTACTTATTTTCTGTCTGGTTGTTCTGTCCTTTGGAGTGAGTGGTGGTTGAAGTCTCCTAAATATATGCATTGTATTCTATTTCCCTCTTTAATTCTCTTAGTATATGTTTCACTGATTTAGGTGCTCCTATATTAGGTGCATAGATATTTATAATGGTTATATCCTCTTGTTGGAATGACCCCTTTATCATTATATAATGTCTTTCTTTGTCTCTTGTGACTTTCTTTGTTTTGAAGTCTATTTTGTCTGATACAAGTTCTGCCACACCTGCTTTTTTCTCCCTATTATTTGCATGAAACGTCTTTTTCCATCCGTTCACTTTTAGTCTGTGTATGTCTTTGGGTTTGAAGTGAGTCTCTTGTAGGCAGCATATAGATGGGTCTTTTTTTTTATCCATTCAGCGACTCTGTGTCTTTTGATTGGTGCATTCAGTCCATTTAGGGTGATTATCAATAGATATGTACTTATTGCCAATTATCATTTTCTGATTGTTTTATAGCTCCTCTCTTCCTTTTTTCCTGTCTAAACTCTTCTCTTGTTATTTGACGGATATCTTTAGTGTTGTGGTTGGATCTTTTTTCTTTCTCTCTTTTCTGTCTTCCTTCTTTCTTTTGTGTATCTATTTTAGACTTTAGAGTTGTGGTTGTCCAAGGTTCATGGATAGTTTCCATACTATCTACAAGTGTATCTTAAATCTCTGATTACACTAGTTGAAACACAATGTAAATGTACTTTATTTTTTCTTTCCCCTTCTTCTTCCTCCATCACTTTTTATATTAGGTGTCATATTTTGCACCTTTGTGTATCCCTTGACTAACTTTGTAAGTAGTTGATGTAATTTCATTTATGCTTAGTAATTAATTATTCTACTTTCTTTACTGTGGGTGTATTTTCTGTGGTGACAGCTATTTAGCCTTAGGAGCACTTCCACCTAGAGAAGTCTCTTTAATAGATTCTGTAGGGATGCTTTATTGGTTGTGAATTCCCTCAACTTTTGCTTATCTGGAAATTGTTTAATCCCTTCTTCAAATTTAAATGATAATCTTTGTGGGTAGGGTATTTTTGGTTTGAGGCCCTTCTGTTTTCTTACATTAAATACATCATGCCACTCCCTTCTGGCCTGTAAGATTTCTGCTGAGAATTCTGCTGATTGCCTGATGCGGTTTCCTTTGTATGTGATCTTTTTTCTCTCTCTGGCTGCTTTCAATACTCTCTGCTTATCCTTGATCTTTGCCATTTTAATTATTGTATGTTTTGGTGTTGTCTTCCTATTGTTCCTTGTTTTAGAAGATCTCTGCACTTCCATGACCTGAGTGTCTATTTCTTTCCTCAAATTGGAGAAGTTTTCAACAATTATTTCCTCAAAGAGACCTTCTATCCCTTTGTCTCTCTCTTTCTCTTCTGGTACCCCTATAATGTGAATATTGTTCCATTTGGATTTGTAGCACTTATTATTTTAATTCCTAGAGATCCTTTTTTTCTCGCTATTCCTCAGCTTCTTTGTTTTCATGTTCTCTAATTTCTATTTCATTTAACATCTCCTTTTCATCATCTAGTCTACTTTTAAATCCCTCCATTATATGTTTCATTTCTGATAACTGTAGTCTTCAGCTCTGAGTAGCTTTTGTTTTTCAGCATTTCTGTATCTTTGTTGAAGTCCTCCATGAGATCCAGAATACTTTTCTGTAATCTGTGAGCATATTTATGACTTTTATTTTGAAATCTTTATCAAGAAGATTGGTGATTTCAGTTTCATGAAGCCCTCTTTCTGGTGTTTTTTCTTGTAGCTTTGTTTGGACCAAATTCCTCTGCTTCTTCATTTTTTTTTTAAATAATTCCTATGGAATAATTGCTTTATGTAGGAGGCTCCCTCTAGTGCCAAGAAGCTCAATTTCTTGGGTAGGATGCCCAGCTGTTGGCATGCAGTGATTGTGTCACCTTTCTGCCTTGTTTGTAGTGATCTGAATTCAGGTGGTCTGTGTGGACCATCAGCTAACTGGCAAACAGGGAGAATACTTGGGGCTGTGCCGCTGGAGCTGCTGTGGTTTGAGCCACCCTTCCTCTGGACTGCTGTGATGGCAGGGGCTGCAGGAGAGCAGGACCAGTGCCTGCAGGGAGCAAAGAGCTCAGTTGGGAGAGTTTCCTGCCTTCCTGGCTGTACTGCCTGCCTCTCCTGACAGGTCAGTGGTCTAGGCATACAGGAGGAGCCTGGTGCTGTGCCCCTGGAGCTTCTTTGGTATAGCAACCCTGCGGCTGGCCTACTGTGATGGTGGGGGCAGCAGGTGAGCTGGACCGGCACCTGCTGAGAGGAGGGAGTGGCTGGCTGTGCACCGCATGGGGGAGCCTCAGGGCTGCACTGGCAGCCAGGGGAATGGAGCCTCTGAAGGTCCTGAGAGTTCCCAACCTGCTGGGCTGAGTGGGCCTGGAATGTATTGTCCATTTGCCCTTTTCTCCTGATCAGAGAGCTCTGTATAATCTTTGCCCCTCTAGTGCCCCTACCACTGCTGGGAAGTCCTTTAAATTCCCACTTTTCTCTTGTCTTGGGGGGCTGGTACTGCATGCCTGTTCTCCACAAGTGGCTGGAATCTTAGCCTCTCCAAGTGTTCTGCCCATTTTTGCTTTCAGCCCCACTAATCTCCAGAGCACCATGTAACGTGAGTTCATGTTCCCAGAGCAAATCTCTAGGGACAGGTGTTTAGCAGTCCTGGGCTTCTACCCCCTCCCTGCTCCACTCCTCTTCCTCTACCTGTGGGTTGGGGTGGCGGCAGGGCTTGGGTCATGCTGGATCCTGGTTTTGCCACTATATCCTTTCTTTGAGGTCTTCTCTTCTTCCCAGATGTAGGCTTTCTGTTCTGTAGTCTTAGGTCGTTTTCAGGATTAGTTGTATTTGCTATATTTTTGTGTTCTATGGGATTTGGGGAGGACGTTTCTGCCTTGCTTCTTACACTGTCATCTTTTTCCCAGGAGTTCCTCTGTCTGTTTTTTAAGAACATCAAGAGTCTGGCTCTGTCTTTCTACCCTTATTTCATAATAATGCCTTCCTTTGGTCTGCCCATCTCTTTGTTGTCCTTCCTCTAGTTCATGCTTCTTTTCTCAAATTCTCCATCCTGCTAGTAATGTTTCTCATCTATCATATTAATTTTCCATCCCCTCTACCCACCTCACTTTTCCACCTAGCTATTTATTTTTGAGGCCCAGTTAAATTCCTAAATTCATCCCAAATCTTCTCTCATTTCCATAAATACTTAATGAATTTTTATCTGTTTAGTAGGGAATAATAATGGTTTCCAGCCCACTGGGTTGTTGTCAGAACTAAAGGAGTTAATATAAACTGACTTGCACTGAGCTCATGCTTTTAATGTGTACCACAAAACTAACTGAACTTTCCCATCCTAAGCTTTTGTCCCACAGAGCCGTTGCACATCACTGAACACTTGCTAGATTTCTAATTGCTTTACAGTTAGAGGAATTCTATTGAAAGCTTAACTCTAAATTCCTTGAGAGCTGAAGTCCTGTCATATGATAGTCTCTTATCCCATATCACCCAAGTAGACAGAAAGCAGTGAGAAAGTAGTCACTTAGTAATTTGTGGTTGATTTCTTGTTATAACTTACCCTACAAAATAAATGATTAATTTTGCATAGATTAGTAGCATTGTCATCACCATCATCACCATCAACTGAAACAAGTACTCCATAAATTATTTATTTATAAATATAAAATATAATTTGCTGGTGGCATTAAAGTATATCTGAGTCCAATGTTCTAGGGACTCATAATGATTCATACAAAATATGGGAAACACAGGCAGTGTGTGAAAATCTGTTTCCCTTTTTGTTAGCTCCTGCCTATACATCCTTTTGTCTGATAGCAACAGAAGTATCTTCCAGGTGGAAATGAAATCTTCTCTATTTTAGAGCATGTCAAATGAGGCAACAGATAAATTAAACAAATAACTAGATGTTGAAATAAAAGATTTCTCCTTTCTTCTAGATAATTTGAATCAAAAAGGAACCACAAGCTCACTTAGCATTACATTTCTGTGAACAGTTCAAGTGGATCTCATCTACTCAGTAACTGTAGACTCTAAACCTCACAATATGTTGTGTTTGAAGGCTGGATAAGGGTGGAGGAAATAGGGAGGATTGCTTTTTAAATTTTATCTGGCTTTGGAAGACTTGCAATAAATCTGAAAAGTTGGAGAGTGGGAGAAATGTTGGGCAACATTATCCAATATTTGATTGAGAATCATCTTACTGTGTGTGAACCTCACCATGGAGTCATCAAATTGAATTACAATTTAGGGTTGTGTAAGACTTTGATGATCACTGAGTTGGTTGGTTTCTGATTCACAATAATACAAAGAGTTAACTACACTTAAAAACTATACTAACATTTACATCACTTGAATCAAACCTATAACGACCACCTATAAACTGTGGACATGATCTTGTTCATTGAAAAGATCTTGCTCAGCTTCCTACGGATTAAGAATTTGCTTTTCATGAAATTATCACTAATAGGTAGAATTTAGTGTTTCAGAGACACATACTAACTAACCACTAACTGAAGTTTAGTATCAATCTATTTTTTAGTATTTATAGGAAAGTAGTCATTAAGTTAATTTGTTTTTTAAGTGAATATGAGATTATTTTAAGTGGAAATTTCCAAAGAGTAAATTTGCAACAAGGACATTTACATTTTTCTTGACGTTTTTTAACAGCTTTACAATGTTTAGATATTACTCCTTTTAATTCCCTTTAAAAAGGCACATATGAGTTAACACCTACTGTAGGTGATTTTATAAAAATGGAAGTGGTGAACATTTGGTATGCCAGCAGTTCTCAGCTGTTAGCTGCTAAATACAAATGACCTGGGAACTAAAAGTACCAATACCCAGGCATGGTCATGGTTCAGGCATCCATATATGTGTTAACAGCTTTCGTAGTCGATTGTATTTATGTAAAGAATCATAAGGTTCATAATATTTTTTTATGGAATGCCATTCTTTCATTTGTAAAATTATAAAAATTATAGTCTCACTTTTTGAAAATTCTCCCATTCAGCCCTCTCCCCATGCTCTACCACTATGGAAAAACTCAGTTTCCCAGAGATAGCCAATGCTTGCCTTGCAACCCTCACTTGCCTCCTCTTTCCACTCTACCCTCCTTTTGATTCTGTCCATAAGCTCACCCATGTTATGGGTTCTGAATACAAATAAGAATTTGTGCTCCCTTCCTTGCTGTGTCAATGGCTGCCCTCGTGCAAGAAAGGAAGGGGGGCTTATCATTAGTCAGATGAGTCAGAGGGTGCATGTGCAGGAGAGCCTGGGCCGTCTGAATAAGAAGCTTTGAGAATAATAGGGGCCCTTCAAATTGAGGAATATTCTTAGACATTCTTCCCATTTTCCATCTCTTTTTCCTAATACTCAGCCTAAAAAATATTGTGTTCTTTCAATCAGTAATCAGCTCTTCTTTGTGTACCTTAAATCTTTTAATCTTTTTGATTCCACTGGGGTAGGGATGATGACCACTATAGTTAATTAAATTATACTGAAATACATGAGAAGTCCTCTAAATGTCCACTTGAAGGACACATTTAAGAAAAAAACACTTTATGATATAAACAATAATAACACACTAAATTAAAAATTAAAAAAATACATAACCTAAAAATGCCTGAATATTTATCTGAAGAAAATGAAAACACTAATTTGAAAAAATAATATGCACCCCTATGTTCATTGCAGCATTATTTATAATAGCCAAGATATGGAAGCAACCTAAGTGTCCATCAACAGATGAATGGATAAGGAAGATATACATATGTTGGAATATCACACAGCCATAAAAAAGAATGAAATCTTGCTATTTGTGATGAAATGGATTCAACTACAAGGTACTATGCTAAGTGAAATAAGTCACACAGAGAATGACAAATACTATATGTTTTTGCTTATTCATGGAATCTAAAAAACAGGACCTTATTTTTTGTCCCTAATCTCTGGCTTCTTGAGGGCACAAACTAACTTTTATTTTTATTTGTATACTCTGAATCTAGTACTATGTCAGGCTGAAACCAACAGCAAATGTTAGTGGTATTAACATACTTTTTACTTATAATGGCAAATTCTGTTTTTTTCTAGAGATTTTTCTTATTTAACCAGTAATTAATTGTATTGATATATGTAATTTTATTATTTTATTTTGAGGTTAAGAGAGACATTAATTTTGTATTTTCCTGCTTTGTAAATTTGTCACCATTTAAAAAATATATCATTAAATACTTGTTAGCTCTGGTGTCCCTGAATGGAACAAAAATGGCAGCAATCAAGTTAAAAACTGAACAAACACAGTTCAACAGTCAGTTTATACCTGACCAATAAGGAAAAATGAACTATTTTTAGCATAACAATTTGTGCATATAATGAAAGCTTGTATATTTGTCAGAAACAGTGAACAGTTGAAAATTGTGTTGGATTTAGATCACTGCTTCTGAAAGGGGAAACAGGGTAGAAAGAATACATTATTTTGGCTCCTTGCTTTGAATTTCAAATATTGTTAAAAGAATACTGTAAATATTTAATGTTAATCAAAGGGGAAAAGGGATATGGATTAAAACAATGATGATAAACACTGAATACAGCAAAATCCTTTGGGGTACTAAAGTTAAGTTAAATACATACCGTAAAGGGAAATGCAGTACTTGAGAAGTACAATGACAACCTGTACATGAATTCTGAGTTTGTGTTTTTCAACAAGCAATCCTATGTGAAAGCAAATTGTGGTTGGGCATTAGTTATTATCACTTCTAATTAACAGTGCTCTAAGAGATTAGGGAAGTTGCTCAAAGTCACACAGCATTGGGAGTCAGAAGCAGCTTCAAATACAGATAATCTAACTCCAAATTCAGCACGCCATCCATCTGGACCCACATGGCCACCTAGGGCTATGTGAGCTAGATATATGGGAGTCCTTACCGCTAACTTGCTAGTGGGGGCAATGGCATGCATTTTCAGCCATAGCAGTGCTGTGGTATAAATCTATGCTACTCTAATTGGTCCTGGACCAGCAGCAAGGATATCATTTGGGAGTTTATTTGAAGTGAGGCATCTGATGTCCCACCACAGACCTAATGCATCAGAATTTGCATATTTAATAAATAATAATATTTCTATACAATATTTATACACTTTAAAGTATGAAGAGAAAGTGTAAAGAATTCCAGATGTGAAATCAGGGCCCCAGAATTCATTCTAAACCCTGCCCACCAACTACCCGTGCCACTTAAAATTTTTTTTTTTAACTTTTCAGAGCTTCAGTTTCTTTATCTGTAAAATGGAGATAATAATATCTGTCTTTGAGGGTTATTGTGAGGATTATTTGAATAAAAGGCCCTAGACCCCAGCAGGAGCTTAAGAAATGCATACTAAATACATATGCAAATCCACAGATGTGTAAAAAGACAATCTGGTGAACTTTTGATTTCCTGATTATGCTGCACTAAGAATTGTCTGGGTTAGAATCCATCTAAATTAAGCCTTCTGGGATGTCCACATTTTCATGCCCTAGAGATTTGCTACAGAATTATTCTCAGCAGAGCAATTATAGGTGAGGCTGCCCTATAATAAGATATTTTTGCTACTTCATTAAATAAACCCCCTTGGATGGGCTCCAAAATGGACCTGCCTTGTACCAAATTCCATTACACTGGAAGTAATCTCATAAGAAGGCCCTGGTTCAGGTTCAATCGTCCCGGGTACCTGATGTTTACCATAAAGGGAATGTGTTCTAGAGCAGTGATTCCCAAAAGCCGGTTCTCACAGCAATGCTTTACTGACCCAAGGGGAAATTAAAAAATAAATACAACTTAGTTAACTTTCATCAAATTAAAATATAATCTACTTAAAAATATGCTTCATTCTGAGAGTATGCCCTTTCTACTTTCTTTCTCTTTGGCATTAGGCTGATCTATTTTATGAAATGATGGTAATCTCTGTAATGTTCCTGCACAATGAATATTCAGTGACATCCCTTCCCCCTGCAACTTTTTTTTTTAACAGTTCCTTGACATCCAAATATACTGAATCATTGTTATAGAGGAAACTGGTTAAAAGGAAATTCTTTCCTATGGAAGTAGTGAGGGTTATAGACCATTTTAAGTTAGGGAGCAAGTTGCAACACTTTAACGGGAGGGGGAACATCTATTAAATGTCCGCATACCAGAGTGCAGTGCTCTTCCAACTGTGAAGTGCACAGGAACCACTTGGGATCTGTCAAAATGCACATCCTGATTCTCCAAGTCGGGCACAGTCCAACATTCTGTGTTTCTAACAAACTCACACTTAGAGTAGCAACCGTACAGTGGTTAAGCTGATGAGCTCTCAACCAGACCACTGTGGTTCAGCTCCTAGATCTACCACTTCTAGCTGCTGACCCTTAAACAAGTTCCTTAACCTGTCTATCCCTTAGTTTTGTCATTAGTAACAAAAGAATAATAATAGTCCCATTTCATGTGCTTGTTGTGAGAATAACAAGGAATAAGGAATGTGGATATTCCCTTGAAGGGAGTACCTGACACATAGAGCTCCATAAATGTGAGTTATTACTCTAACTTCACAAATCAGTGACGAGTGCCAAGATATGAAAAAAGGGTCAGCGCCCACGTCAAGGGTTCCTAGGTGATGAAATCAGAAGAATTGAAAGTTCCAGTTGGTAAGGGATAAGCTGTGTTCTGCCTTCATTGGCTGGTTCTGTGGAATTGTTTGAAGCTGTGAATCTTGAAGAGTATGTATAGATCTATTCAAGTCCGAAGGAAGCCTCTTATTTACTAAGCTCCTATGAGTAAGGTTGAACTGATGGTATTGTTTACGTTGCATGTCACACACTTAGAAGAACCTTTGATAATTTTTTTTTGAGAGTCTTTCCTGTTAGTAACAAGAAAAACCTATAAGTTTTCCTATAGGTTTTTATTAATAATTTTTCTTTTCCTCATGAAATTACAGCTAGAATGTTTATTAATCTCACCCTACTTTTTGACAGACAAGCCATTTATTGAAAATAATATGGATTGCCTAATGTGCAAATACAACTACATGAGGCCAGTGACCTATATTTTTCCTTAAAGAACCCTATTATTTTTATAGTGGATGAATTCATATAGTTGTCCTTTAAATTACAGGGAACAATATTTAGGCATGAAATGTGATTTAACATGAAATTGTATTTTTACCTTTAGCTTAAACTTCTGCCCTATTGGTGTGACTTCTGATGTGAATATATAAACACAAGAGCAAATGATGACTGATTTTAATAAAAGTTAACAAAGATAGATGAGTTGAACACAAAGCTGAGGACTAATCTTACCTACATAACTGGTTTAACTTTATACAGTAAAAGTAAAACATAGAAAAATAAATTATTTCATCAAGGTCATTTAAATAAATGTCTTCTGTGTTCTGAAATCCTGAAAGATTAAGGTTGACTGCTTTTTGGAAGCTAAACTGTTGTCTCCTAAATCACTGCATACTATTTTATCTTAAACATTATAAAATATTATTATAAATTTACTTTGTGTTATGAAAAGAAAAAGAGTTAGTACTTTGTCAAGAGCACAAGGAAACTAGCATATAAGCAGAATACTCCTAAAAGGCTTTTTAAACACACTGGAAATTATCATGTCAATTAAAAAACACACTGGAAATTGTCATGTCAATTAACAAATTTTCAGGGCCTTTTCCCAGTTTTTACTTTCCTGTTTATTTTTTGTGGTCTTATCCTTACCCACATACGGCCTTCTGTATACCCCTAAAGCTGTTGTATACCCGTTTGGCAAGCATTTCGTATGCCTCACAATGCCTCCTAGATAATAAGCACTCTGTGAAAAATTGCCATTCATCCTTCAATATCTGCTCCCTGCTTCTTCCTAAGTAATAGGACTCCTGAATGTTAGGACCATCTGGAATAAAGACTGTATTTTTCAGCCTCCCTTGCAGGTTTATGTGGTCACGTGATTTGGGGTCAATGAAAGCAAGATGGAAATGGTGTGTGCAACTTTTGTGAAGTGTGCTTGTGGGGACACGGGGTGTCTCTCCCTTCCCTTTTCCCTTTCTGGCTGGCCAGAATATGGATAGGATGACACCAGCTGGAGCTGCCACTGCGGATCATGAGGTCAAAGCTACATCTTGAGGAACAAAATAGAATCTGGCACCCTCATGATAATATTACACCAGTGATTGACCACTTATATTTATGGGAAAGAAAAATTAGCTTCTCTCTTTCTTTAGACACTGTTATTTTGGGTTTTCTGTCACTTGGCAGCCAAACCTAATCCTAACTAACTTACATACACGCAAATATTCGTTGATGCCTCTCTTCCGGGTGTGATCCGCATTGTTAGGCCTCGGTCTCTGTCATCGATTCTATCTTCCACAAAGCTATGTTATGACTTAAGGAAAAGGGAGAGATGCATTCAATAATCCCTGAGAACGCTCAGTATTGAAGACATAAAATTAAGTTAAATTCAGGAGAAGAAAGGGTTAAAGAGGTTAAACATCTTTTCTATTCCCAGTAGCTCTGGTTTATTAAGAGACATTCTAGGTGAGATTTCAAAGTTAACTCCCAAGATAATTAGACAAAAGCTAGGCCAGATGTCTAAGCTAAGTTTTGGTCTCAAAATAATTACCTTTGTTAATTACCAGTAATTAGTGTCAGCATCCAATGCTTTCCTAAAAACCCTTGGCAGGTGATTTGGGGGAAGAGAAAGACAGAGAGAGAGGGACAGAAAGAGAGAGAGAAATGAAAAGGGTGGGAGGGAGAGAGATAAAAGGGAGAGAGAGAGGGAGGAGGGAGGGAAGAGGGAGAGTAGGTGCAGGACAGTCACGTCATCAGAATTTTCCAGTACAATTACACCTTGGGGTCATTAACACCCGATTCAAATTTTACAATTTTGAACACTTGGCTGTAATGAAAAAACTGGATATTTTCTTACAGTGAATGCAGATAGCTTTGGATTCTATATTTGTTTCTGTATCTTTTGCTTCAGATATCTGTTTGCCTTCAGACTTAATCTGAAGTTTATATCCTTCCTTATTTTATGTTTCTCTCTTTTCATTGCCAAAATGACTATTTTTATCTATAAAATGATATCTTTAATCCTGTTCCATACCCCCGCAAAAAATTTCAGCTAAAAGTGACCCTAACAGAAGTGCCCAGGGCTCTTCCTGGAGTCTTTCTTTAGCATCTTTTTCTTAGCCAGAGGCTTCTGGTCTTTAGCTCAGAGGACTGCAGAGGGCTCTTACTGGTTTGTGGATAACAGTATTTTGGGCACTTTCTACATAGTTCAGAGTTTACATAGTACATCACTCTGTTTTTCTTCGTGTGGATGACCATTTATGAGGACAAAAATATTTATAGATGCAGCTATTTGTGCACTATCTCATCACTTCATATCTCTTTGGGCCTCCTCTTTGTGCTTAGAGTTTCTTTTAAAATATTTAGGGGCACCACTGTCTGGTAGTCTTCATTAGTAATTCATTGTAGATGTGGTCACTTTGACCTGCAAGTAACAGTGGAAATGATACTTTGCTCTTTAACTCTCTATTACAAACATCTCACACCTGGCTCTAGCCCATGCCCTCTCCCACTGCGGATCCATCATTTCTATTCAACCATTTACTGCTTTGTCTCCCTCACTAGGTGTTAGAGGGAAGAGACCATGTCCTAACTCATGTTTTATATATCCAATGGCCACCAGGCATATATAGAAGGCACTGAAATATTTTTTTGTAATTAATGAAATGTGCACTCACCAGTATTTCCAGACCAATGGGCCTTTTGGTTATACACTTTGGTCCTTTTAAAGGTTCAATAAATCATAAGATGGAGCAATATTTCCCACTACCTATTTTGTGTTTTAGTGGTGATTCTCAAGTTTATTTTAGTCCATGAGCTATTTCTCTATGCCAAGGTATTGACCAACTAACCTGCTTGCAGAGGGAAAAATAATTATAAAGTTCACTAGAATGGGGAACATAAAGTTTGATAATAAAATGGTGTTGTTTTTAATCAGTATCATTGATAAATTTTTAGCCCATGCTAAAAAATAAAGATGGTTATGTTTAATCATGAAGACTACATATCAAAAGGGGACAGTTTGTACATTCATTAACTGCCTATTTCTAGAAATGTATATTGTACCCACCACTGCCATAGTAAAACTTTATGGCTTTTATAGGTATGCATCTACATTACAAAACCAATTACATTATTATATATGTTACCATTCACTACAGGGTTTGTTAACAGAGAGAAAGCATGAAGCATGCTTTTGGGGTGGTTTCTACATGTCAGGTGCACACAGTCACATTAATTTGCAGGCAACTCTTATTTGCTTTATATAATCTGGAAACTGTGCAATCCTGATATTCAATATTTTCACCCAGAGCCACTCAATGGAATTACTACTTTCCATTTCATAGCTTCCTGTCCCCAATCTATATTTTCTTTAATCCCCTACCTCCAGTGCTGTTCTGAACTGTCCCGCCGCCATGGCATATTTCTTTTGTCTGTAGCAAGATCTGGCATCCTTTAAAGCTCCCTGAAGCCATTTGTCAATCTGAGGTAGAAAGCTGAAATTAGGAACGCACAGAGGGTCTATGATTTCAGCAGCCCGGCCTGTTGGCTGAATCTCAGTGGACATGAAGGATCTCACAAACTCATAGTTCACGTCCTCTTCATCGACATACACCAGCTTGGCCTCCACATGCATGATGCTCTTTAGGGGAATGTGAGGTAGAGTCATGGTGATCAACGGGCTGTCAGGCTTTGCTACCTTGGCCTCTTTCTTTCCAGATGGCTTTTCTTTGCCTTCTGCCTTCCTTTTAAGGGCCACTTTCTCTAAATAATTGTTTTGCTTTCCTTTGATGCTCTTTGCCATTTTTATTCTTTTGACTTTAATTTCCACTTGTTTATCTCCACAGTTTTTCTTAATCTTTTGTGGCATTTCCAGGATGCTGGATGGGTTTGCTAAGGTGGATATTTTCTTGCTTGTGTTTATCTTTGGAACAAGTCGATCAGGACAGACCCTATTTACTGTTTTCTCCAACCTCCTACTGCTACTTGAATCAGTTGGCTCCCCCAGAAACTCCTGTAGGGGTGAGGAGAAGGAAAATAATTAAAACAGAATTTTGAAATGCCAGTGGTTTAACACTACAATCAAATTCATGTAAAACACTATTGTATTTATTTTAAGTGTTTATCACCTTAAAGCAAAAATGTATGTACATCATCTGTTGACTGTTGTACTAGAAAAGTATATATTTCAATCTCAAAACTCACCAAGAATTTTTTTGAACACACATTTAGACAGTGTCTTAACAAATAATCATCTATAGCTGAACAACACTGAATGAACATTCTTGTGGGGTGCCCAAACTCATTGAATAGCAAAACCTTATACATAGCACTAAGGACAAAAAAAAAAAAAGAAAAAATCCATCTTGATATTAATTTCCTCAGAAAGGCAGGTGGTCTAGAACTCATTATAAAATATACTGCTAACCTGCATAATAGACTTGGGAGTCTAAAGAAACCACAGCTGCTGCCTCTGAAAAGCTTCCAGAAATGTTGTAAGCACAATGTTTCCTCAATTTGTTTATTCCATTGCTAATGAAAAATCCAAATTTAAACAGCTTTAAAGATAACTATTATTCAGAACCAACTTAAAAGCAGAACTTGACCTTCAGCCTCACATTAATGTAACCCATATATTCATCTACATCTATTATATTAAGGTTTTTGAAGCAATGGTATCAATACTGTGCATTATATGATGTCACCTTTTCCAAAATCACTAAAGTTCAAAAAATATAATAGCGAACAGTCTTTTGATCCAAAGGTTTCTACATACTATCTCTAGATTAGTTTCAAAATATAAAATGTTGTAAGAGCTAATAACTACGTAGTATGATAGGTTTTTATTTTTTCAGATTCTTTCACCTACCGTATTATGGCCTAGAAATATCTCTTTAGGGTAAATAGGAATAAGGACCACATTTTTCAAAGAAACTAAGCAAGGTTAAGTTGCTTATGCAAGTCATGCTGTTGGTCATTAGCATTTCTTAATCTCTGTATAATAGAACCTGGATTGCTATTTCCTCCCTAGGACTTCCACTCACTACCTCCTAGAGTGGGTCCTTTCCCTACTGCATGCTGTTCCTTAGGATAGCTAATAGCCAGTTTATATCAGACACACAAAGACAAAGTACAAGAAAGAAGGGCTGAGTACGACAGTAACGTAACAATGAGGTAACAGCTAACATTCTTGCTTCTTTTCATCTACCACAGAGACAGTGCTGACCGAAGGCAAAGTCGAGTAGCTTCTCAAAGCTTATGATTTTGTTAATGTTGTTGGTTATTTTCATTTGTTTGTTTGAAAGACAGCAGGTTGCCCACAGAAAACCTTTTAAACAGCCGGAACTGTCCAGTAATTCTTAAGGACAGTAAAGGAAGAAACAGAACTGTACACATGCTTCTTACCTTTGAGGCACTTTCCTCCCCCCACCACTGTACATTTGTGTCATCAGAAAAGGCTTAGATCAAATGTGGACATATCAAAATATCTACTGTGATGGTCCATACTATCTCACAGGAAAGATCAAATTTCAATTATTCCAATAAAGCTAACTTGGATATTAATTTGAAAAAGTTTAATACTAGCATAATATTTCCACAGTGATTTATATTGACATATTAGAGATCAGTGTCTACGGAGTTGGGAGAATACTTAAAAGAATAAAATATTGCCAGTCTGTTTGCTCAATACTGAAGGAGATTATCATGGCTGGGTATCATAGACTCCATAAACACTGCTCACTTCAGGTTAAGGCCCTGTTTTCTTTCCTTTCTTGGAATCATTGCTGGCATCCAATATATCTATTGGACCATTAATGTGGCGAGTTAGAGTGGTGAGGGGAAAACTGTCTTGGCGATCACTCTATTTGATGTCTGCTCCTGTGTCACATATGATTTGGGTTGAGTAAAGGTTAGCTACAGTCCTTGAATTAAGATCTCTAGTGGATGGACACTCAGGATATGCATCCATAGCAGTAAGTTTTTTCAGTAGCAGAGATGCAAAAATGGAATCAGCACAACTCCAACAGCACACATGACATGTACACTGTATTTTTCTTTTTAAGTGTCACATGAAATTTTGAGTAAACTTTATATACCACGGTGTGGCTAAATTCCAGAAAAAGCTTTATTCCTATGAATATTATGGAACCTATATTTATGGTTCCCCCTTGGTCCAATGCTATCTGTGAAGCAAAATAGATGTACAATTCTTTAAACTTGTTTAACACTCAAAATATCTGATTTTAAGGATTTCTGATTCATATTCATTCTTACAACCGACTGTAAACATACAGACAGGAAATGCTGGTGGGTGAGCTATCCCCAAATTTCCATGGTATCTCCCAGGTTTCTTTTCTAAACTCTCTCTCTACTTTCAATACAAGTGGCTAAAATGTGTCAGAATTCCTGTAGTTGACTGTAGCTGGTAACATTTTTAGCATCTGCAGCAGCAATACTTATCTCTTCTACATTTATTTCATCTCTCTTGAACACATGTAAATGTATAAACTTATTTTTACAACCACTTCTTCTAGAAGGTAATTGTTTCTCCTCCCACCACCCCTCCCTTCCTCTGCCTAATCTTCCTTGACACTCCCCCACTTGAATCTTCCTCCCAGCTGTCCCTCAGCCCTCCCCAAATCTTTTTTCTTTTTAAGAAAGAAGGCATTACTGCCTTTGAGAAACAGGCTTCTGGGTATTTCTCCATCACTTCTCAAACCTCTCCACAGAAATCATAATTTTGGTCTTCAGTGCAGATTTGTACAAAAAATAAATAATAGAGGGGGAAAATTGTACAAGGTACGTAGAACATGCAGGGGAAATAAATTTGCAAGCAAATGTTTTGTTTTCAAACGTCTGGAAGATCAATTATTCCAAATTTACCCCAAACAATAATTCAGGACCCTTCAAAAACTCAGAATAATTATCCTCATGTCTAAAAGCAAACTAAAGTGCAGGCTAAAAGGCATGGCCAAACCCAACAACATTTTTCAGTGTTGGTACATATTGGGTGACTTCAGCTTCAGATTTAGAGCCTGTTCTGTACAAAAATTGTTGCATGTCTATAGAAGAGTTATGCAACTGCTCACTTATAGCTTCTTAAAATATTATGGGACTCCATTTAAATAATCTGGAACACAAGGCCTTTCACCACTAAACCCAAGGTGAGCTCCCCGATTCGTTTAAGCACTCCTTTCTGTAAACTGCTCTGAAGTCAAGCTGCACTTCTTGTTACTTCCAAAAGATACTTGTTTTCAGTCTGCCTACTAAGAGTTCTTCATCTTCTCCTTCCCACCTCATTTTTACCTGTCCAAACTTAGCTAGGAGTTATCCATCTCTCCCTCCTCAGGATTCTGACAGCATTTAGAGCCCTTATTCTCTACATTACAGGTACTGTATGAATGATAAGCTCTTTAAAGCAGAAACATGCTTTACTTATCTTGACATCAGTTCAGTGCTTTACAGACAGCGAGCATTCAGTAGATGATCAATATGGATACACTGAATCAAAGGCTAATTTATACATATTAAGAGCAACAAAAACTGGATTTTTCTAAAGGTATGGCCTGTAACTTTATAAAAGTCATTGCTGAGATGTTTTGCGAGATAGTGTTTTGTTTTGTTTTAAATTTAGTCCTGGATAAAGTACATTTTCTTCTTTGATAGTTCAAGTGAATCATGTACCAACCAGATTTAAACTATCAACCTCTTCATATTTTTTTTAGTAGTCAAGTTGATTAACCTGACATTAGTCAGTGTTCCTGAGGCACTGTTACACTTTAATCATTACTTCAATAAAAATACTTTTAGAGGAAACTGTTAGACAACCATTATGTATGTCACAGGAGTAGTTACTAATAACATTCTGTAAAAATGCCCATTCTTTAATTTATAAGACAATGCTGTAAAAATTGATTTCCTCATAGAAACATGCCTTAAAAAAAGATCTCCAGAAAATACTGACATGAAACATTAGAACAATTGTCAAGGTTTTATAATAAATACAGGTACAAGAAACAAAGAGAGGTTAATGTTCAATCATGGGGTAACCATTTAAAATGTATTCAGTGTATTTTCAACACACATTTTTTTTTTCAAGCATTTCATCAAGCATTCTGTTCTAGATTAGAGTTTCTATTGCTTCATAGATAAAATCACTGGTTTACATGGCTATTAGTGCCACAGATTATTTATTAGAATTTCAATTGAAATAGGCAGCTCAAACATGGGCAATTCAGAAAAAGAGAATCCTTAAAAATGTGCTCTGAAACATTCAACATTGCAGTTGCTATGGTTTTCTTTCTTAAAAAAAAAAAAGGAAAAGGATCTAATTTTAACTTGCTGTTAAATGTAACCAGAGAGATATTATGATGAAAAGCATCTTGCTTGTTCGTCCACTAGCACACTTTGAGATTTTTAAAAACACACTACAAAATATTTCTTCAATACCAAAATTGCTCATCGAACACCTACAGTGAGCAGTGTATTGTGCTAGGTATAGAAAGGAAACTAAGGATGGCCAAGGCAGGATCTTATCGTTCTAGAGCTCCCAACCGGGGGTAGGAGCAGAGGATGGGGAAGGGGAATAACAGGTAAATAACTTTACATAGAGGGCTCATTCTCTCATCAGATGGCGAAGTGCTGGAGAGGCAAAAATGTATCACAATCCCTTTTCTGTACGCCTCTTTCCTTCAGAGCCTGGAACACAATGGGCCCCAACTCATATTTGTCACTCAAATGATTGCACTGCTGAGGCGATACCACGGTGGCAATAATGGATGTGCTTCTGTGAGAACGGGAGAATGGGAGGCAGTTACAAGAGACTGGTTTTTTAGAAGAGGCAGAATGAGAGGTGTCCCTATACAGGCAATTTTTCTTCTCTTTTATCCAAATACCCAAAGGAATGGAATGATAATGTACCATTATCAAAGGGAGAGTGACTGTAGTTCACAATGATTATTAAGAAGTACAAAATAAAACATACCAGGTAGTATTATGTAAATAACAACCAATAGGTACTCCCACTTTACAAAGTTATCTCACTGGATTATCCCATTTGTTTCTCACAACGCTTTTGCATAAGTATTACCACCCTCCTTTTACTAATGAGGAAACTGAAGAGGTTAAAAACTTGAAAGACATCATCACCTGTGTTTACCATACCTAAGACTTGAACCTGGGACTTCTGATGTCAAATTCCATACCTTTTGGACCACAGGATAACAAATTCCTCTGCTCTGCACCAGGATATGATTGGGATTTGTACCTTCCCTGCCTTCCACTTTAAAAAATTTAATAACCAGGTATTTAACTTCACTGCTGTTTTATCACATGGAACTCCATTTAAAAAAGCAACAAGGAGATTCGCAATTTCTGGTTAAAAGTATATGAACAAAATTTGCTGAGAAAGGGTTTGATTTTAGTTTTTTTTTTTTTTAAATAAAATCTAGTTAGTTAGTTAGCTGCAAGCTTAAGTATGGCCCTGTTATATTCTAGCAACCATTAAATTCAGAAAAAAATCATGTGAACATTAAACTTCTTCATGGTGGATTTCAGGGATTTCAAACTTGAAATTACCAAACCATTTGCTGATCACCAAATGGGAACAAAGGCACCAAGCCACTGTGCTTCTTTGTACCTCGTAGACTGTGAACCCTTTCACACTGCAATAAAGAGCTCTAGAAAGGTGGCTTCATCAAGAAATTATGTGGTCAAAAAAGCATTCATCAATTTGAAGTTGCAAAGAAAAGTTTGAATTCTTTTTTTTTTTTTTTACTTATTTACTGAATGTTCTAGGAGACATTATCCAACCTTTCTAAACTTTATTTTCCTCGTCTGGTGGCAGTGATTGGATACAGGGGAATCAGGTGAGAATCAAATGAGATGGTTCATGGAATGGTACATAAATTAGCAGAAGAGGTGAGGTATTCACCCACGCCGCCTCCTTGAACATCTCTCTGCTCTTTCAGAGTCTTGAGACTTCTTTCTGGATCCCCTGTCTCCAGCCTCCTAGTGACTGTGCTCTCACCGTTGTCACCTTTTCATGCTACCTCTTCTTCTCTTGCTTAATCCTGTTCATTAGGTGTGCCGTGATCTAGCAACACCTTTAAGAAAAACAAGCACACTCCCTTGCCTCCACCTCTCCTTCCTGATGCTATTCCTAGCGGCTACTCCCATCTACTGGGAAATGCCTGAACATAACTTTTCATACTCTGTCTCTACATTTTCATCACATATTCTCTTCTCAGTCCAGTCTCTTCAGACTCAGTCCCTAGCATTCTTCTAAGACTGTTCTTGTATAGTTCATTGGTGGTTTTCATGTAGCCACCCCAGGCTGTCATATTCCAGACCTTTTGGTGTCATTTTTCACAAGTGACATTCTCTTTAACGGAACACTTTCCAGAATATCACCTTCTCTGGCACCATACTCTTCCTAGTTTCCTATTATTTCACAGGCTATTTATTCTTAGTCTTCTGGGTTAGCTCTTCTGTGCCATCCAAGAGCTGGAGCCATTTCTTTTCTCCAACTACGTTCTTGCCTTAGGTGATTTGTCCAGTCCTATAGCTTTAAATACTATTATATTCTCTTTGCTCCCAGTGTTATAATTCTCACCCTTATGCACTCCCAGAGCTTCACAGTTGTATACCTAGCTGTTTATGTGACATCTCTACTTGGATGATCTAATATGCACCTTAAAATTAGCAAGTCCAGAACAGATCTCTACATTCACATCTCCTCAAATTGCCCCTTTCCTGTTTTTCCTGATTCCAGTGAATACCCTCCCCCACCCCATATCTTCAGTTGGCCAGCACAGAACTTAACAAGTTTCTTTGATTCCTGTCTTTCACTTAACTCCCATTCTTCCACCCATCATGTGGTCTTGCTCTTTCTTTCAAAGGTATGCTTCTTTGCACATCCATGACATATCCAGGCCCCATGATCTCCTGCCTAGATTATTGCAGTTGCTTCCTCACACTCAGAAGTCCAAGTCATCCTTTTAAATGACAATCAGATCCCTCCACTTTCTTGCTTAAAACCTTTCAATGGCTACCCATAATACCTAGAAAGGAATGCAAATCCTTTATGCCTCTGCTCTCTCTGAAAATTCATTTACATGTCTTTCCTCCCTTGCCTACTACATCCCATCTGTCTGGCTTTCATCCCATTCTGCTCACTAAGCAAGTACATTCCTATCTTAGAGCCTTTGTGCTTGTTGGGCTGGAATGTTCTCTCCACTGTTTTTCGTGTTATTCAGATCACAGTTTACAAGTTTGTTCCCAAAGAAACTTTCTCCGATAAAGGAGTCACTCCCCAGTCATACATCTACTTTAAATCTCGATACCATTTATCACAGCAATATTTATTTATGCATATTCCACTAACATCTGTTGTCCTCACCAGAACATAAGGTCTGTGAGAGAATCCACCTTGTGTACCTACTTCACTGCTATATATTCAGAATGTGCTTGACACAGAGTAGGTTCACAAGAAAGGTTTGTTGATAAATGGATGATCGTACCTTATTACACATTTAGTGAAGAATTCAACATTACCTTTTTTTTCTTGCTGCCCTACATTACAAAAGATTAGACAGTTTAGTTGGGAGTCACCTATATAGGAGCTTTTCACAAAACAGCTTCACGATGGAAAGCTTCTCCAGGCACTGTGACGTCCTGATTCCTTCTTTCTTTCTTTTTTTCTTCCTATTTTTATTGTTTTCTACTCCAAGTCAGTATTTATGATACACCTACCCTGTTCTCTTTTATTTTAATCTTTGTTAGGGAGTAAATAATTTCTCCGATTCTTTGTTGACATAAAGTATTGCTCATATAGAACCAAAAGCATCAGGAAAATCAGGCATTTGGGGGAAATTGATAATGGTAAAATTTACTATCCTTAGAAGTGTTGTCCATGAGGACACAACTGTACTTCTCTAAGCTCCTTAATCTAATTTGATTGTAAAAACAGTAACTCGTTTGCTGTGGCAGGACTATGAGGGGAGGAGAAGTAAGGTTTCAGTGTGCCTCAGAGATCTTTGGCTACATTTCTTCCTGAAACATAAATGCAATCAGCCTGTCAAATGCATGGACATCCTGAGAGAAAGTTTGAGTCTTGTTCTGTTTCTTTGCAAACATTTCTCTGTCCTTCTATTAAAGCGATCTAACTTTCTATTTACCTAAGAGGCTGAGACTCTGGAGATGTGTAAAGAAAAAATTTTTCCTTTAACTTGGGTCAACTATTTAATTCTGTTGATAAAGTTTTTAATTCTTAGACTTTCACATTTTATTTCTTAAACTACAACTCAGAATTGGAGGATGTAAAATATGGAGAGGCTTGCACCATACTCTAATTTCCTTATTTTGCTGATGAAGGAATGAAGTCTCCAGGAGGTGCAATGACCTGTTCATGGTCACACAGAAAATCAGTGCTTATAATCACATTTTGCAGCTCTCAGAATTCTTTCTACCTCAGTCCACTGTTTTCCACCACAAAACACAGGTAAATGGTTTTCACAATTTCCCTTTCCAAATGAAGAAACATATACTGGATAGTTCAGTGCTTTGTTAGCTATTTATGAGTCACATAGTTAATGAACAGTAACCATGAAGTCTTCTTATTTTTTGACCTACCCTTTAAATTACTTAACTGTTTCTCAAACATGTTTTCAAGTTAAATCTACACAGAGGTGGGAAACGTATCTTTAAAAAAACAAAACTTTTTATTGGAAATCATTTAAAATTTACAGAAAAGTTTTAAGGATAATATTGAGAACTTTCAATTGCTCTTTACCCATATTTACCAATTTTAAACATTTGGGCCACATTTACAATTCTCCCCCTAATATGTATGTGTGAATGTGTGTGTGTGTGTGTGTGTGTGTGTGTGTGTGTGTGTGTGTGTGTGTAGTACAGACAGGTTAGACAGACTCACCCACATGGGAGTTATGAGTTCAATATATACACATTTATAGTACATTACTTATTTTTTTAGAGTCATTTGCAAGTAGACTGCATACATCATGTCTCATTGCCCCTTATTGCATCAGTGCACGTTTCCTAAGATCAAGGATATTTCTTTTATGTAACACAGTGCAGTTGTCAAATTCACTGGTGTTACCAATGATGCAATAATATTGTCTAATCTACAGCCACTGTTCCAATTTTGTCAGTTTTCCTGAAAATGTCTTCTTAGTATTTTTTCCTCCAGTATGAGATTCGATCTAGGATAACATTTTCTATATAGTTGTCAAGTCTCTTCTACTCTGTTATAATTCCTCAGCCTTCCTTTGTCTTCCATGACATTGGCATTTCTGAAGAGTGGAGCCAGCTATTTTATTTCTGCATGCTTAGATTCAGATTAGGCATGCTGTCAGAATACTACAGAATGGTGTTTCTTTCTCTAGGAATGTATTTGGAGGCACATATGTCCACTTGCCTTCCTTTGGTGATACCAATTTTAATCACTCAGTCAGGATATTATCTAGTTTCTCCAGAAAACAGTTAAAAATTTCCTTGTTGCAACTTATAAGCAGTCTTTGAAGAGGCACTTTGAGACCACGCAGTTATTCTGCTCCTCAACAAACTTTCATCTCTTGATTTAGCATCCACTGATGATTCTTGTTTGAACCAGTCTTAACCATGATGGCTGCAAATGGTGATCCTCTCTTCCCAATTCACAGTATTAAAATGCTCATATGGAGGGTTGGCTAACACTAACGTATCTGACAAAAACATGCTTAGTCTGGCTTTTTCTGAAATACTTGGTTATTTTATGACTTAATGTTTCTTTTCTTTTTTTTTTAAGAAAAACTTGTACTTTCAAGAAACAGTAAGTAAAAGTGTATTAAAACACAAGCACTGCTTTATTTTAAAACAGATATTTTTAAATATGAAAAATGGATTTCCAGCACTGGAAGGAAACCACAGGGCACATCCACTCCAATTTCCTCACTTCAGAGATGAGGCTCAGAGAGGCACACCCCTAATGAGAGACAACAGCAGGGTGGGAAGCTGTTCTACACGCTCTGGCTCTACGTTGCCATCACACTCACATTTTTAAAAAAGTTTTGTTAAAACCATAGTGTCCTCATTAATTAGAAGCAAAATTTCCTGCCATAAAGCAGGCAAGATAAGGGTGGATTATAGAGTGGTGACTTAAAAAAAATCCACCTTTTAAGAATTCATTAATTCCTTAAATTATTC
Source organism: Smutsia gigantea (assembly GCA_032199065.1). Lineage (NCBI taxonomy): Eukaryota > Metazoa > Chordata > Mammalia > Pholidota > Manidae > Smutsia > Smutsia gigantea. The sequence continues at coordinate 636,942 of JAVSCE010008520.1, read as the reverse complement.
ATTCATGATTGGTAAGCAAATACTCTGTCATGACCTGGGTTAGCACTGGGTGCAACACTGAACCAGAGATCACTTCCATTCTCAAGGAGTTTATAGTTTGGTGGGAGATCCTATATTGGTATGCATCAGAATCCCTTGAGGCACCTTAGGCTCCAGGATACATAGATTTTGATTTACTGAGTCAAGGGGATGCATAGGAATTCCACCTTTAATAAGCAGGGGAGGCCGTACTAGAAACACAACAGGTCCAAAGTATGGTTACAGTATATATGCACCATCTCCTGATTCTCCTATTCCAACCCCCTACCACTTGAAATTAGTATTAGTAAAAGCAATACCAAACTATAAAATAATTTTTTAATGTTCAATAGGGTACAGATTTTATTATGATAATTGCTTTTTTTAAAGTAAAAACGAGGCCAAATTTTTCCAGAAAATTATTTTTTAGTAACACTACTTTGCTGGTGTCATGAGCATGTCTGTTAGTCCACTCAAGGGAAGTCTGATAATGGTGGTGTGGTGACGATCTGGCCTTAGACCGATGCATTCATATGCTTTATTTTGCTGAGATATAGCTGATACCTGGGCTTGCACTGATGAAGCAGTTTGCCAGGAATACACAGGCTGCATTAGCTGTTGATGGTAAAGAAACACTACAAGGTCCATATAATTAAACATAGACCTTACTTTCCCCAAAAAAAGTTTGTAAGAATGGATTATTTGTAGACATTCATTTATCTATTTTGTTGACATTCATTTATCTATTTTGTTAATAAACACTTGTTGAATTCCTACCAGGTGAAAATACTGGGCTAATTCCCAGAGGATTACAAAGATGAATAAAATGCACTGTGTATCATAGGAGCTTGGGACCAAGAGATTAGAGTTACTATCCATCTTCCCTGGGGAGTGTTCCAAGCTCAAGAATGGAAGTAGCAGAGAAGACAGGATATACCTTTTGGACTTGGGGAACTATGAGTTCAAATTCTAACTCTGTTTTCTTTGCTGAATAAACTTTCCATAAGTGACTTAGCTTTGATGGATCTTGGTTTCTTCATCCATAGAACATGAAAACTAACTTATTCCTCATAAGGAGGATTGAAGGATTAACAAAACAACATGTGCTGTGAATTAATCCATCATCTGGCACATAATAAGTTCTGTACAAAGGGTAGCTATTATGGTGCTAAATATATATATACTATATCATAAACAAATTATAAACATCATATTTATATAGAACATGAATTATGTTTATTGGTGCTTTGCTTTACATTGTGAGACTTGTTTATATGTGCACACACACATATCATTTTTCTTCCTAAATTTCAACAAGTCGGCAATATATTTACATAAAAATGGAATCTCAAGACATTTTTTCACTGAGGATTTTATGTCCTGGAGAGCAGTTGATAAAATAAGAAAACAGCCATAACAGATAAGGATAGCTGATCTACTTTCCACTGTTAGTATGCATACCCAACCAAATAGTACACTATCCATAAAATGGGTACACCATGGGTAATGCCTGAATAATTAATATTTGCCACTCTTGTGTCATAAATAAAACCTGAGGCAGGAAGATGAGGTTGCTCCTAAGTAATGTCCCCTGATGCTGAACTGGATGTTTATTTTCACCTAAGGTCATTATAAATTTCTATAAACTATCTTTTTGAGTGGTGTGGAGACAAGTAGAAAGTGAACATAGAAATTCCCTAATTCCCAAACATAGTGTGTAATAAAAATATCACTGATGTCATTTTCATATTTTTAAATATATTTACAATGCATTTTAACTTAGCCCTTTTCCCTTAGAAGTTGAAGAATAAATGGTCATTTTTAACACTTGAGAAACTGTGGGATAATATTTTTTTGTATGATTTGCCTGAGGATTACTGGCACAATGTTGTATGGCACTTCGACATAACATGGCAGGGGAGTGACAGAGACAGAAACAGAGAGAAACAGAAAGAATGAGATTTTTTAAATGACCTATTTTTCTACCTATATATGCAGGCCAAGCCATTTCACATCATAAACGTCTGAACCAAAGGTAGGACTTACCTGATTCTTTGCAAGATTTTCAGTTTAATATTTTACTAAAGACAAACAATTATAAAGTGCTTCTAAATGGAAATATTTAGATCTTGTATATATTTAAGTTATTTTTGCACAAACAATTCTTTCATATTTAATTCAATTTCATTGCCTCCCTTCTTGAAGGTAGCAGGCTTGGTTCACAAATCCACGTACTTACTGCTACTTACTGCTGGCTACTGCCCTCCTTCCCAGCGAAAGGCACGAGCAATAAACATCATGCATCCTTCCCTCATGCCCAACACCGCTCTGCCTCTGGAACCCTGAGCAAGATCACCCTTACCCCATTCCCAGATTTGAAATAGATAGCCTGAATTCAAGGTGTAGCCAGCTTCCCTTTACTTTCCCCTGGAAAATGAAAAGGAAGTGGACAAAGAGAGCCCTACTGGGGGCCTGTCCTACCATACACACCACACTGCCCCTTCTCCCCCCACCATCAAAAAAATATTGATAAAAATAATAATTTTATTTCTTAGCTGTATATTTTTAAGTACTATTATTTTGAAGATTTCTTCTGACTTTTTCTAGTGTAGGTAATGATACTTATTTTGCAGAAATGTGTTTGTGGGAGAAATTAATTTTGAAATTAAGGTAGAGGAGATGTCAAAATAGTTTAGAAACATATTTTTTTTACTTTTTAAATCAGGTTCCAATTTAATGAAGATTTACAGGTTCATGGAGTTGGGAGGTACTTGAAAACTGATTGTATATATTCATCATCCACAAATATTTTCGCAACTATTTCAGAAAAAGAGAACCACAAAATCAAAAAACTGCTTGGGAAAAAAGTTATGATGTATATCAAACTTAAAACAAAGCCATACTTTTAAAATTATTGTTTTGGTAATCTGAATCTCTGAAAAATACATCATTCAAATTGTTCGATTGCATGTTAGCCTCTGCTTATGGGTAGAGTGGAGTAGTTTGTAGTGAATTGGAACTTCTGTTGAGAACAAATTGAAAAGCAGGATAAAAGACCAAATTATCTGTTTGAGCATACTGGAGTTATGGGGAGGCAATAAAAAATGGAGAGGTATAACTTCTTAAAGGAAGTGAGGTGACTTTTACAGCTATTTGTATTCTGGGGGCATTTGTCAATTTGGCAGGGAAAGGGAGCTGAGAATCTCAGCATTTCAGCTGAGGAAGGAGCACGTCTGGGTGATGGAGAAACCAGCACAGCTTTGAGTAGATATCCAGGAGGCCACAGAGATATTTACCACTCAGAAACTAATACCAATTTCTGGAGCTCTATGGGACAGGATGCTGAAGACCTTAGTGGAAAGGCTGGAAAGAAATGTAAAATTTGGCACTCTTGTGAGATAAGGACTTGCAGGGGGAAGGGCCTTAGAGAAACATCAGACTTCCAGCTGAAAACTTTTGAGAACCAGAGTGAACTGGAGGTAGGCTCTTTCCAGGGCTTTAACCCAGTCGCAACAGGGAACAGTTCATGATTAAATTAAGAAGAACCACAGTGTTTTCTGCCTAGCGAAGGGAAGGATGAATACATTATGGAGGAAGATACATTATCCGGATCTTCTACAATCTTCCATACACAATATTCAACCTTTAATAATAATTATTACGTGGGCCTCTCAATCCCCTCAAGATAACATAATCAAAAAACTAAAAGAAAAAGTAGACAACAGAAACACACCCATAGGTGAGTATGATATTGGAGTTAGCTAAGGACTTTTAAATAACTCCAATATAGTCAAGACAATAGAGAGTGAGATGAAAAAGATTAGATATGAATATTGACTGTAAATCGACTGTGTAAGACAATAACAGAAATGTTTCTACCCAGTTTAAAATGTATACAGAATTGAAAAAATGTGGCAACAATGATGCAAAAGATGGGAAAGGGTAAAGAATTCTAATGTTCTAAAATTAGTAGGAATTTGGTAAAAACAGAAAGATTTGTATTAGACTGCAATAAGTAAAGGACTGATGTTCTAATTATTAGAGTAAAAATTGAGGAATAGTAAAAGAATATTTAACTAACAAATTAGTACAGGAAATAATTAAATGTTTTTATTAATCCAAAAAAGGCAATAAATGAAAAAGAATCAAATAAAAACCAGGTAGTAATATGGTAGATATAAACCAAAACATGTCAGCAATTACCTAGATATAAAAGTACTAGATATTCCACTTAAGAGACTAAAATTATCACACTGAAAAAAAAACCAACCAGCTATATTCTGCTTATGAGAGATATGCCTTAAATATAAAGACACTGAAAAGTTGAAAATAAAGCCATGCAGAAAATATAGGGTGCAAATATCAATCAGGAGAATGGCATGGCTCTCGCTCATTTCAGACAAAGTAGACTTTAAGGCAAGGAGCACTACTAGACATAAAGAAGGTATGTTTGTTATTAACTTCTTATCTCTCAGCTCCAAAGGTACCCTTCAGCTTGTATTTACTGGAACTGAATTTTACACACTGCATTTCTCTTTTTCCGGCTGGCTGGAGTACCCTACCAATAGCAGCTACTGGGGACACATTGCAAAACTGAAAGAAGATGAAGGGAATTTTCCTTCTGGTGTTCTGTTTCAGCCAGTAGCAAGTGAATTGGTTTGTAGGGTTCCAGGCAGCATTTACCTCTAAAGTAGCAGTCCTTACAGTTCAGGATCGGTGTTCTTTTGGCAAGTTTGGCAAGTTTCTTCACCACAACCTTGCTGCTCTCCTAGTTCTGAGGCAAGATAATCCCATCTTAGTTACCATTTGTGAGCAGTGAGTTCCAGGGGCAGCCATGCCCTCACCTCAGAGATCTGAATTTTAACCTGGTAAAGATTTCCTCTAAGATTCCAGTTTCCTTTTTTGTTTAGTTTCCTTTAGCTCCCTGATGTGTAGCCTGCTTGTTGTGGGTTCTACCTCTATTATGCTTGGAGTTCTCTTTGAGCTCTTTTTAGTAGTTAACCACTGTTTAATCCACTTAATTATTTGCAGTAAATCTGTTTAATATAGTTTCTGCTTTCTGACTATACCTTAACTGATAAAGATGGATAGTCTATAACAAAAAGGGACTATACTAGGAGAACCTAACACAGTTCTAAATCTGTATTCAATTGATAACATGGCCTTAAAATACATAAAGCAAAAAATTCACAGAAATAAAAGGAGAAATTGACAAATTTCTTATCATAGCTGGAAATTTTAACAAAGCTTTCTCTATAGCTCATTGGATCTCAACCACCATCTTGCCCCAATAAAAAAGAAAGAAAAGAAAAGATAAAGGAAAAAAAAACACAACAAGGCTACAGAAGATCTGAGTAGCACAAGTAACAAACTTGACTTCATTGATATATGCAGAATCCTGCACCAAAGAACATCAGAATGTACATTATTTTTCAAGTGCACCTGAAACCTTTACCAAAATTGAACATGGCTCAATCATGAGTCAAGCCACAGCAAACTTCACATTTTATATAGAAATACAAAGGGTGAAGAATATCCAAGTTAAATTTGAAGAACAAAGTTGGATGACTTAAACAACCAGATACTGAGAATTATTATTAAAGAAATATGATTTTGATGCAAGGATAAAAATTAGACCACTTTAATAAGAAGTCCAGAAATAGACCCACACATAAATGGACATAAAATGTATAAGAAGAGTGATTTTACTATGCAATGGGGGAAATTATGGTCTCTTAAATAAATGGTACATGGCTAAGTCAAATGGAAAAAAAGAATTTGACTCCTGGCTTAGATAATATACAAAATTAGTTATAAATGCATTGTAAAGCTAAATGTAAAAAAACCCATAAAAGTTCTTAGAAGAAAACAAAATATTTTCATGACTTTGGGGTAGGCAAAGATTTCTTATGGAGGACACAAAAAATAATAAATTGGATTATGTGTGTAATTAACTCATATTTGTCATAACATACCATGAAGAAAATGAAAAGGCAATTTACTGAAAAGGAGAAAATGTTTGTAACATGTGTATTAGACATAGACTCATGTCCAGAATATATAAAGGATTTTTATTAATCAATATGAAAAAGGCAGATAACCCAGTAGAGAAATTGGCCAAAAGTTTTAGTAGATTATGTCACAAAAGAGGATCTCCAAATGCCCAGCAAATTTATAAAAAAAGCTAACAACTTTACTAGTCATCAAGGTAATTCTAATTGAAGCTCCAGGTTAGATGCAACAAATACACTAGAATGACTAAAAATAAAAATATAAACCAAGTGCTGGCAAGTATACGACATAACTGGAACTCTTATACACTGCCGATGTAAAGGCAAATTTGTATGACCACTTAGGAAACCTGTCACAGCATTTATACTATACTTTATGTCTGGGTTATTTTTCCCCCTATATCCCCAGAGGAAACCCATACATATACTCAAAAATATACATGGACTAGAATGTTCGCAGCAGCATTATCCATAAAAGTAAAACATGAAAATATCCCAAATGTCCATCACAGTAGAAAAGATACATAAATGGAGGTATATTTATACAGTGGAAAAATACACAGTGGGAATAAATATAAAAATAAAAAATATACAGTGGGAATAAATGAATTATACTGCAAGCAACCACATGGAAGAATCTCACAAATGAAATGTTGAGTGGAAAAAGCCAGATACAAAAAGATGTATACTGTTTTTTTTTAAGTGAAAGCTAAGCAAAACTAATTTGTAGTGTTAGAAGTCAGAAGTGATTACCCTTGAGAGGGTGCGTAGTGACTGAAATGGACCAGGAAGGAGTTCCCAGGGTTACTGATACCACCGTTTTTTATCTTAGAGCTAGTTACACAAGTGTGTTCTAGTGATTAAAAAAAAAATGAGCTGTATATTTGCAATTAGTGTATTTTACTAAATACACATTATACATCAATAAAAAGTTTACATTAAGAAAATTGCTGGTTAGAACAGCTTGAATTTCACATATCAAGAACTTTTAATTTTCCTAAGGCAAGACTTTCCTAGGCACATGTTCTCTACTCGCCCACCTACAACCTCTGCATTGCCTGAAAATATGAATGATAAAGTAGAGAAAGAATTTGCCAATAAGTTAGGAGATGTTTCTCTACAAAAATCTCTGGGAGAGCAAAACCACACATACAAAATGAAATTCAGTTCATAAAAAAGGCTTGGAAATTATTAGACTGTGTGTATGGTAGATGGGGTGAGAGAGATTCTCTGTGTTTCTGAAGACCCTAAGAGCCAGAACAAACTACACTGGACACACAGGAGTTGACAGCTACTATTACCACATTTTTAAAGTTTACTTATGATGAGGGAAAAAACATCCCTCTGTTCTTACTCTCTCATGATCCAATCTCCCTGCAACGGTTTGTTATATTAATTAGTAAGTATGATGATCTGACACCAGATCAATGACCTCAGGATCAACCCTACTTCAGTCAACACTCAGTCCTGGGAAAAACATGAGAAGAAGGCTGTTTCAAGAGAGACCAATGAGGACCAGAGAAGGTGCTGACACAAGCCCCTTCCCATTGCAGTTGCCGTGAAGGTGAGTAAGCTTCCCCTGTCCTCTGTCTTGGGAAGGAAGAAGAAAAGGTAAATACTTGAGTTGGAGAAATAGATGTGAAAGAGAATTCGAGCTTAAATTTTATTAAATATTTACCCAAAGAAGCTATTTTAAATTATTACTGAGTTATCTCTAATTGGCAAGTTTAAATAGTCCCTCTCTGCATTCCATATTACAACTTTAGCAGAAATGGGGCCTCACTCAATAAATTCTGCTATAAAAATTCATAGAATAGAATTTTCCTCTGTCTTCACTTTACATCCCAGGCTGAAGCAGCATTCTCAAGCCTGGATCCAGGAAGATATCAATCAGGCATCTGGGAGGGACTTTTTCAAACAACACCTCTGTCCCCACCTTTCCCAACTCCATTCTGTTATTCTTGAGAAACATAGCAATGGAAGATCTAGAAGAATGAAAAAATATTTAGAATTAGGGAAATGGGGAGATAAGTGGAAAGCAGAGGTAGTCATCTGCCATTGGAAAATAAGAACAAAGCCAGTTCACTGGTTTTGTGTGGGTACTGGATGAACAAATCCTATGACAACAGACAGAATAACATGAAAGCCCATGGAAGACAAAAATCTCTAGGAAGAAAATGAGAAGAAACGTCAACTGCATGAGAAGCTAAAGTGCCTGTGAAATGCAGATTACCCTTACTTTTCGACATTCATTGAATTGGCCAATAAGTGCATGGACAGTATCTGAAGGGATTCTGTAAAGAGCCAGGTTGAAATGTTTTAGTTCATAAATGGTGTCATTTTTAGTGTATATCAAGTCTTGTCCCTCAAGCTGGTAATGACCCTTATGTTTAACATGATGCTTCCATCACTGTTAACTACTTAGTGAATATTAAAAAATAGGAGAATTAACTGAGGTCTAAACTTTTAAGAGTCCTTAATTAAGTCTTACCCCCAGTACCTAAGATTTAGATGCCTTCTATGTGTTCACACACACACACACACACACACACACACACAAACACACACTCATCTTCCTAAGGTAAAGACTAGATACATTAGGCCTAGGAATATATACTAAGAGCTGACTGCGGAGGACATGGGCTCTCGTAATCCTTTTCTTTTCTACAACTTAAACTTAGGTTTCCAAATGTCTGTTTAACAGGCATGTAAACTGGATATTATGTCATAGTTTTGCTCTTTACACCTTCAAGTTAACAAAATTGAGCTGATTTCTAACAAGTTAAATGCATACTTTTTTTGGAAGGGGGTGACAATACAATGTCTTCTCAAGCTATAACTTAGGTGATCTTTTAAGACAGCATTGAATTCTTCTGCATGATTTATGCTGGCTAATAGGAATTTAAGTGATAACTGGTGGGAGAGCATTTAAGCATTCATGCATGTGAAATCAGATGAACACCTACAAGGTGGAATTTCCTAAGGAAAGTTATTCTAGCAGAGAAACACAGTCCCAGGTTGAGCGCCAATAACTTTTAAATTAGCATGTGAGCTATCATCCTAATAAGCAGAACTAAATGTGCCTAAGGAGTAAGACCAACTTTTCAAGTCCATATTTTCCAAGGCATTTAAAAAACATCAGCTCAAACAGAGTTATATATAATTCCCTTTCTCTGTTGAGGGGAATTTAATCTTTTTTACTTAATTTTGGTTGCATATATGGATGCTTACTCTTGAAAGACATGCATACAATCTAAATAAATAAGATTTATTTACTTAAGATCATTTTTTAAACAAATCTTATTCATCTAGTAATAACATGTAATTCATTCATTTATTAACTTAATTATTAATGTTTTATTGTTTAATATAATTCAATAATTTTATTTAATAGCCAGATAGAACAACTAATTTGTTTGGGAAGAGGAATTGAAATCAAGAGCTCTGTTTCTATTAGTAATTTCTATTTCTATTCAATGATTTTAATACTAGTCTTCTTGAAACGTTTTGTTTTAAAAGATCTACTTAAAACTACATCAATTTTCCACTTGTCATGCAATTCCGGATTGCAGTGACTTCAGCTTCAGCATCTACTCATCAAGGTTAAAGGGGCACATTCTAATACTTATCCTGTGTCAAATCACCTCAATTACCTTTAGAGTTTCCTAAAATTTGTGAAATATTAATGATTCAAATACATGAATCCTTAACATTTCAAATAAATTTACCCCTTAAGGCTTTCTAAAATGTAGAGACAAAGCTGTATCTTTGCCATCACACTTATTTTACAACAGTTTTTCCCATCATATAGAGAATTTGGAATGATGTTGATAACAGTCATGGCCACTGGGATTCTCAGTTTCCTCATCCAAAAAATGGAGTTAATGATATATGAGCCCCAAGTGATTATTGAAAAGAGTAACAGAAGACTGCCTGATTTTAACAAGTGCTTGATTAAGTGTTAAACATTATGCTATTGCTATAATTTTTATTATTGCTATGATTATTGCTCAGCAATTAAAAAAATAGACAATTAGGAAAAGTTTCTTTCTACTGGACACCTGGCTCATGCTCACTAATCATATATATTTTGAAAGTTAGCCAAAGCTGTGTTATAGTCTATATTTCAATGATCTTTAAGCTAGACTGTTATAATATTTTATTTTTATTGACATCCCTGAAAAAAAACTCAACAAGGCTCTTCTGGGTGCAAAATGTTACAACTTGAATGTTACTTACCAGGAAGATGACTCAATATATTTTACACTAGTTGAGAGACAATATTCTGGGCTCCCTGGTGTATAAGCTTTAAAAACCCTTGAGCATACAGTGCTTATGTGGCTTTTATTACTGTAGCCTACCACTACTGGGGTACCTATTCATCCGATGTGTCACATAAAAGAAAAAAAAAGAAAACTGAAGTCAAATTCTATGTAGAGAGATGTGGCTTTAGTCATTGTGTGTGTTAATTAGAAAGTATTTTCCTGCAGTAAATAAACTGTGAATTAATGCCTGGAGATCATTTTATGGCTCTGTATGTCATAGTTATGATTCATGTTCATTTGTTTTCCTTTAAGTTGTAATCAACATCCAATGTGCTAGTCTCATTGGTCAGAAGATGAATAACCATGAATTTAGGGCAGTTTCTGTTATGAGTAGTTATTTTCCATTCCGAATAGTAGCCCCTGAATGGCCTTAAAACTATTTCTCTTGGAAATATCTTTGAAAATGACCAGGTCAGAAGTTTCAGCTGTTTGGTTATAATAACACTGATGAGTAACAGATTGAACAGGGTTGACCAGGTACTGCAATGAAAAGCCCACTTTGGGAACAAGAAAAAAATCTCAGTCCTATGCTGATTGGCACTTGTGTCGCACACCATGACATCTCACCAATTCAAGCTGGTTCTATGCACTTGAAAAAGATGCCTAAAAATTATTTCAAACTTCTCTGAAACACTACACAACACAGCCTTGCCTCCAGTTGTATCCCTCACTCTCAGATCAGAATCAATATTTCCTTCCTTATTCAAATCAAGACAATGAAGAGAACTATAGGATGTGGGTAAAGTTAGGCAATTTGAAGGATTCTGGTCCATCTCTTGCTTCCAGGGCACTTTTTTACTTCCTCCTTTACAAAACTCCTGGAGCTCTTGGAGCACACGAAGAAAAAAACTAACCCTGTAAAATATTATTATTGGGTCCTTATTGAAGTTATTTTTCCATTTGGAGGAACAGTCCATCTAGCCTGCAATAATATTTAAAAGAGAACACCTTTATGGCTTCCAAGGTCTTATTGGGGAAATATAGCTTTATTATCACATTACATTTAATCATAAGCGGCTAAACAAAAAGATTTATCAGTACAAAGTAAATTTTCATGTGTTCATTTCAATCTAATGGCTTACTAAAAATGGCACTTTGCTGGTGTTCCAGAAACCGAGACCCTTACCGATACCTACATAAGTTTTATAGACAAGGAATGTGAAATTTTAAATAAGTTTGACAGCTATTTTTCATTGCTCATGCTGAACTGCCTTTGAATGATAGTCTCCGTGTAAAAGACATTCATTCATTCATTCATTCATTCATTCACTCACTAGAACATCAAACATCATAGAGCACACAGCTTATGCCAGGCATGATATTAGAATACACAGATGAAGACATGGTCTGTGTCCTAGAGAAAGAGAGCTGTGACTTTCTCTGCCCTATTCAGGGACATTGAGTATCTCCAGTCCACAGTGATATTAACAGTTAAGGAGACAACAGCCCCTGTCACAAATGATAAATTAAAAATTCTGGATTCTTAAATTGTCATCATCTTTCTCTTGACTAGAGGTAAGTGTCCTCAAATTATACACTTTACTATGGAATACATAGTAGGATAAAACAAAAAATGACATAATATCTGTTACTCTGCAAGCCAAATAGGATCTTGGTCTTTCTTTCTCATCAAAGTGGGGTAGGTTCCGGCTAGGAGACAGGGAATCCCTCTGGAACACCCTGGTTCCCAACTACCTGCAGGAATGCTGTCTTGGCGACTTATGAGGGTTATCCAGAAGCAACGTGCCTCATTCCTCGGGTGGGAAGGAAGAGGGTAGGTAGCTCCTGTTTCCCCCACCTTCCTCGAGCTTTTCCCTGAAGCTCAGACCCGCTTCCTTCTCATGGACTGAAGGTGAAAAGTTTTAACTGAGCACTTGAATCTTCTCCTACCTTCCTGACTCACGGCCCAGCCCGGCGGGGCGGCACGAAGCTCTGGACTCCTCCCAAGGGCAGCATCTGCAGGCGCCCCGGGCCAAACGCCCCAATCCGCGGCCACGCAGGTGTGCGGGTTGCCGGGCGCTCCGGTTTGAACCGTCACCTTCCTCGCGGGCCAACCCCGCTTCTCCGCGCGCCCCCCATGTACCTGCCGTGCCCCTCCTGCGACTTTTCGCTGCGTGGCTCCCGATTTTTTTTAATCTTAAAAAAAATTTTTTTTTCCTTTTGCATTCTAGAAGTACTTATGATCCTTAAAAAAGAAAAAGATGTGTTTAAAAGAAAAATTACCTGTATTCTCAAGAGAAACCCTAAGACCATTTTAGTGTAAATCTTGGTAGTCTCTTTATTATAAATAGGTAGGTTGTGCCTCTTCTTGACTGCTCACATAAATCACAGGTATGATACACATAACTACACTTTATAAAAGTTTTGCATATATTTTTTAAAGAAAAATATTTTTAAACATCCTTTTACTCTAAAATACACACACACACAGGAGTTAAAACAGGAGGTAAAATCCTGTTTGTATTTATTAAGAACAGCCTTATCTTCCACACAATTGAGGATGTAGAACATGTGGAACAAGAAAAAAATGAGGCTGTAAAGCGAACCAAAAGTTTATTTGGGGTCTTTAGGTTTAAATCCTGGAGACAGATTCAGGAGGAACCTGCAGTGCGCTCCGAGAAGGAGCGTATAAAGCGAAAACTGCAGGCTTACGGAAGTTGTTTTGAAAGAATTATGACTGACATAGACAAAAATAACTAACATTGGTCTGTATAGGATAAATTACTAAATTAGTTGCAAGATTGGAGCTCAGCAAAATAAGCCTCATTCAGACAACTGCAACTGGGTGTAGCTGTGCTTGGCACAGTTCAAAAATTCATGTTCCATCTAGGTATGGACGTGCATAGACCAACTTCCCCAATGGCCTCCTGACCCCGCTTTAGTGCTCCTTGACAGTCCCGACCCCGCGTCAGATGTTTCTGTTCACAAGCATTATTAATGCATTTGGAAAAACCTGTGTACTGGTAAGGACTGCATCATTCTCCTATCCACTGTTACGAGTTGTATTTTTCTTTATAGTTTAACACATCATATATGCATCACTCTTTATTGAAACATAGCACACATACAAAAAAATGAATTAAACTGCAAGCATATTCATTATGATAATAAAGTGAACCCAAATAAAAGAAGTAAAACATTCCTAGCACCCCAGAAACTCCACCTAATCACGGTCTGCTCTCTGCTCCCCAGAGGTCATGACTGACCTGGGTTCTGACACCACAGTTATATTTTGCCTATTTTTGAACCTTATAAGGATGATCCATTCATGGTTTTTCTGCTCTATACTGCCATTGACTATAGTTACCTCTTGCAAAGTACATTCAGTATAATAATTATTTAAATCAGAATTCTCCTCTACCTTCCTCAACACTACATAGGGTGCATTTTTGTATGCCATTTAACATTCTGCTAAAAAATTAGTTTGTGCATATTCTCTTGGATGGATATACCATGACTTATATTGGATGCATAGTTTTTTGGTCAGTTTTTCCCGGGTACATGTATCCTCACGCTTATCTTTTTGCAGACATCTCTGGGTTATTTGTTTAGAATTATTCCTACAAGCAGAATTTCCAAGTCAAAGGGCACTAACTTTTTGATGATCCAATGTCCTACTGTCATGCTGCTTTACTAAAAAATGATGCCAGTTTGTAGTCCTGCTAGTGTGTGATGGGATCTCATTTCAGCTTCCTCAACATCAATTATTTTTTCACCTTTGTTAATTTGATAGGTGAGAAATATTTTCTATTGATATTTAGATTTGCACTTCCTTGATTACAGGTGAGGTTGATTACACTTGCCTGCGATTTATATTTCTCTTATTATGGTGTGTTTATACATGTTTTTCCCCAGTTTCCTCAAGTTTTGACACTGGTATCTCCATGAACAGGCAGCCTGATCTGCTGGAGTCCCTTAGGTTAACATCAGTGAATGGTGGTCTTTAAGATGATGGTTGGGCTAAATCTCATGGATATCAGGGATTCTTCAGGGTTCTTTAATATCTGTTGCATCTCCCAGCTCCACCCATAGATGGTGGAATTGTGCTGGCTGGTTTCAATTTCATTACCTCACTACAGTAACTAAGTGAGGTAAGTCAGGTTCTACTATTGTCATGTTACAGCTGAGGAAAATGAAATTGAGTCATAAATGACTTATTCAGGTTGTTGAGTGAGGATTTGAACCTGTATCCCTACTGTTGATAGTCTTGACCTGAAAGTTTTCCCTCTGTCATTGCAGATCAAGTAGTTGAGGTTTCATTGGGCATGGAAGCTTTACATTTGAGACTCAAGAAGAGGCTGCAAAACTAGGCAGAAGAATAAGTAGTTGCGGTAGAGTGCAAAACACTTGAGACTGTCTCTTTAACTCTGTAAGTAAATATAAGAAAATGAAGCCCCAAGGAAATGATGCCACCATGCATGACCATGCAGGTTGTACATGACACAGCTCTAAAGGGGTCATCATCCACGTCCTTCACTTCACAAACTGCATCCTCTGGAATTGTACAGAACCATGCCTGCATAATCTTACGCAGTAACTTCCTCTCAATATTTACTTACCTTTCAAAATCACTAGAGGTTTCCAAGCACAGGTCAGTGTAAGCTAAAAATAGAATAAGTGATGTTGGATCAGAAACCTCCTTCTGACCTTGCTTTTAGTTGTCAGAACAATTGATACAAAAATTTGATGCACAAAGGTTCATTGTTCCAGAAAACATAAAATCATATTGAGAAGAAATTCAAAGCAAGGAAGCAAGGTGGTCTCCATAGAGATATAGTTAAAATTCTCTCTGTTGGTGTGTATAAAGATCTTTCATGCACCAAAAGGAGAGACTTTTTAAAAATAAATAACAGGCAAATATAATACAGATTCTCTAACACCAGCTATGTAGTGAGCCAGGGAATATGAGAGTACTCATATAGGTAAGAAAGAACCTCTGCAGTTAGCAATGAGCATTTTATAGTAGAAGCCTTTCCAGAGACCATTTTGTCTTGAAACTGCTGGTTGTTGTTACTTGGTCAAAGTCACTCAGCATGAAGTTAGGAGGAGTGATTAGAGATTGCAGATGGCCCTAATTGAAACTACCAGCTAGGACTCCCTTGGGTTGCTGAAGATAGGAGAGATCATAGTGTTTGCTTTTGGTTAACCTGCTTTGCCCTCACTCCACTGGAATTGTTAAATGTATCATATACTTTAATACTTGATACACCTCAGTCTGTAGGTATTAGGTTATTCCTTTTCAGGGAAGCAGTGTATCATAGTCCTGTAAGGAACACTGGACTGAGAGCCAGAAGCTTGGATTTAAGCTGTTCCATTAGCAAACTAGTGAGTTTCCTCACCTGTAGCATTTAGGCTCTGAATTATTTGATTACTAAGATAATTTTATTTTGCTCTAAGACCTTTTATATATATATATGCTTTATATATATAATTTATAATGGATATTTTCATGGATTATGATTAAGTACAGAGTTTTAAAAGGAAACATCAAAGACAGCTTTCACATGAACTCAGAGTAGAAAAACCAACACACACACACATACACACACACACACACACACGCGCGTGTGTGTGGGTGCACATATGCATATATATTATCCCTAGTCATTCTCTCACATATCCTTTGTAAAATGACTATTATTTTTGCAATAGTAAATAAATTAATTTTCCATCAAAGCCAAAGAAATGAATGCTCTCTTTTGCATATACAAGGCAACTTAATAATCAAAGTTGTCTTTAAAATTCTTTATCAGGATTGGCAAAACTCTTGGTGCAGAAAATACAAGAAATGTGTTTCCTGTTCTTTAGAATAGGCTTAGCAATTATCTCCTGCTAAACTGCAGGAGCAATTATCTGCTTGCCCATGCAAACACAGACTGTTTAAGGCTTGTCGTTGTCCTGAAGTTACAGAAAAAAGCAAATTAATAGGCAATTTTGATATTGTTGAGCAAATTCAGGGGCTATCCCGAGGATGCAGGCTGTGGCCTCATTACCACATTTGGGGCTGCCACTAGTGTGTGGATGTCCTGTGGAGCCTCTGGAGGCAGTTTTGCAAATTCCAGGTATAGCTCTGCTTGGTCAAGTAGCCATTAATTCTGTTTGGAAGTGGAGTTTAACTTTACCTCCTTACCTGTTTTGGCCTCTCTGTATCACTCCCTGCCCTAGCCCCAACTATCAAGACTAAGGATTAGAAATAATACTCCTTAGAACAGCAAAGATTTTAATTTTTTTCAAAAGAAAAGTTCGGAAGCAAACAAAATAAAAATGAAAATGCACATGTTTACAGAGCATTGATTTCTCTGTGTAAAAGTGCACATTCCTCTTCTCTACCTCTACATAATTTCATAATTTGAGATAATCTCCTTAGAGATTTCTATTCTGTATTAAGTTTGGATAGGAAGGGCTTCTAGGTCTGGGGAAATTATGCAGAATCTTCTTTCTAATTCTACTTCTGCGTCTGTCAGTGAACACATCCTCCTTCCTTGAAGTCATCCTGGGTTTGTTAGTCCTGTACGGCCCTGTCATGCTGTCTCAGCTGGGTTTAGGTAGTAGGCGGTGCTGTGCTTGTAAACTGTCTCTCAGGAAGACAAACCCTGATTGGTGGCATTTGTCAGTTTCCAAGTATAAATATTCCTTCCATGGCCACTTTCAAGCCATGACATTGGGAAGAGAGAGGTGGACACTGGCTGCCAGAAGCTGGTAAGAGCTGGCTCCAGAAGACCATATATGTCAGTCTTTACATCTTTGGTCTTTATAGACACTAGTATTGGTCTCTAGATGACGCTATGGCTTTTTGTCCCTGAACCACTTCTCTTTGTCCTTTTTAACCTTTATGAAGTATGTTTACTAGTGGACAGATCTTTTTGCTTGGCTGGCCAGTTCCAAACCAGGTTTTCCGCATGACCTGCATCATTACTGGGTCCCTCTGACGATGCACACTGCCTTTCCCTTGTGTCTGTCTACATCACATCACTGCAGCCTGCGGCACAATGTAAGCTTGTTATTCCTTCTTGTTCCAAAGCACAGGGCCACCTGCTACGTGCTTAATTCCTGATCAAGGAAAACTGCTTGCTTTCAGCTCACCTGCAGGACAGACAGCAGACAGGTCCTTAGCTTCATGCATGATGAGGCCTTTTTCTGCTCAGAGTATGATTTCTTTGACTTCTTTTGATGGCTGCATCCTTCAGGAGCCAGGAAGCAAGGGAGTGTGATCTTGAGAATCATCTGCCTTGGATTTTACAGTATTAAAGTTATGTTACACTTAGGAAAACACAACAGATGTCATACAGATGTATGTTTTGTCTGTGGGGGTATAGAGTGAGAGTTCGTGGAAATAGCAGGCCCAGGCTATTGTCTTTGAGCATAAATGGATTGAACATGCCTTGGTGTACATGTATCATTTTATGCTGATTGTTTCAGATGTGCCATACATAGTCCATTGCTAGGATACAAAAGTTCTTGTATAGTTCCGAGAGGAAATCATCAGCGTCTCCAGGGGCTCCTCTGCTTCCCTGGCCATGAAGACTCCTCCAGCTGAGAACTCTCTTTTCTGTTCTCTTACTGCACCTCCATACCCATAGCCTTATTCCTGGTTTAGTCATTGGTTTGCTTAATTATATTGCAAGCAATTCAACTAAGTGGATATTTATAAGATTTTTATTCTCTCTGGGAGAGGATCAATAACCATCGCCCACCCAACCAAGCTTAGCTATATTTTGTGAGTGGCATCCTGAAGAAAATGGCTCAATTTTTTAAAACTGCCTTAGATTTTAGAACAGAAGACTTGTAGCTAACAACAGCAGAAATGACACCCCTCCCTGCTCTGCTATCTCATTCAAGTTCTGAATTCTGAACCTCTGTTTCCTCAGTGGAAAATGAGAAGGCTGGGCTTGGACCTGGACCTGGATGGCTTAGCCCTTTTGGGCTGTGTCCCTGAGTTGGTGACTTTCATGATGGGACTTTTCAGCTAAGATATGAGATGGTGGTGGGGGCAAGTGGGATGTGGCTGGCTAGGAAATAGAAAATGATTTTTGAGAAGGTCTTCCTGGCTAAAGCCCTCCCAGCTAGGGCTGCCAGAATTAGCAAATAAAATTAGAGGATGCTTCAGTTTAAATTTCGGAGAGTCAATGAATAATTTTTAGTATATTACAAATATTGCCTGGGACATATTACACCAAAAATTATTCACTGTTAATCTGAAGTTCAAATTTAACTTGGTGTCTTGTTTTGTCTGGCAACTCTATATAGTGGTAGATAACAGCCTCTTCTGTCTCAACAAGTTGGGCTGGACAAGTAGGGCATTTCAGCCAAAAATAAAATATCAGTTTGTAAAGACACAGGCTGTGTAGTTGTTTGGTATCTATGCAGTATGGGGTGGGGAAGGAAGGTGTCATTTTTTTCTTTTTTTGCCTAGGTTGTAATACCACTTCTATGATTAAAAAAAAAACTGTGTGACATTTTAGTATTCACATAAGAAGTCACCAGGCTAATCCCTGAATAGACCCAAAGACTCTACAAGGAGTTGTAGATAGAAAAACTCAGTTACCAGAAGAAAAGAAAAATGAAAGAAAAGCTATTAGACTTATTACTTAGAGCAGAAAATTCTAAAAGTACATCTGGCTTAAGAACTCAACTGAATAACTTTGTAGTTTGTATATTAAAATGGAGAAAGAAAACTAATAATAGAATTTAAAAGTTTTAGGCAGGGTTAAGTAAGTCTAACATTTAACTAGGGTGCTGTCCTTGTACTTTTTTTTTAAGTTTATTTTGATATCATTAATCTACAATTAAATGAGTAATATTATGGTGATTACACTACCCCCTTCATCAGGTCCCCCCCACCAACCCCATTACAGTTACTGTCCATCAGCATAGTGAGGTGCTATAGAGTCACTACTTGTCTTCTCTGGGTTGTGTCCTTGTACTTTCTTAATCTGTGGCTGCTTGCAAAAATATGATCATCATGTATTTGTGCAGAAGATTATGGTATTTCTTTCCTTTTTAATCTAGTACATTAGTAGATGGAGTCTATGAACTAGAGTACATAAGACACACATCAGTGTATTATGATGGCTGACTTTTCTATTGTCAACCCACTGGTTGGTAGGCTTTATTACTGATGGTAAGCAAGAGATGCCCCAGCTCCTAACCTGCTTGAGTAAAACAGTCTTAGCCTTATTCAGGCTCCATGTATACCTAGTCTGACCCTCATGCTGAGAGATTATCATATTTAGTTCTCTGTCTTACGATGGATATACTTATTTGTCTAAGGAGGACACAAATATTGCGTTCTCCAAAATGTCTTTGGAAATTAATTAATTATAAGGTATAAACACTTGTATGACAAAACACCTATCTGTGGGATGACTTAATTTTTCATTCATTCAAGACTGTGTACTTAACACTTACTCTGGCCTGGCCACGTTGTTAGTGGGAGAAAACTAAGTTAACAGAAAATCATGATGCAGTGTATGAGCTAATACCGGGCTACAGCACAGAGCACTGAGGGACCACTGATGGCCGGGAGTGTATCAGAAAGGCTTTCTGCAGGTGAGAACCTCCAAATCCAGACTGGGGAACTAGCAGGAAGGATCACACAGAGAAAGACGGCAACCTGAGTAGGTGGGCAGGCACTCCAATCAGAGGTATTGCAACATGTGGTAAGACTTAAGAGGAAAGGGAGCAGGACTCTTGTAGGGCGTTTCAAGGAGCTCAGCTGGCCTGGATAGTGGGCGAGGGAGCGGGCAGCAGAAAGGGGTAAGGTGCAGGAATGAGCAGGGACCAGGGTGCGATGATCTTGATGTCTTGCTTAGGAGGTTGCAAATTCCTGAGGATTGTTGGGAGGGACTGGAATATTTAAAAAGGATATTTCTGTTTTAAAACAGTCACTCTGGCCGTTGTGTGCAGAATGTAAAAACAACCACATAGGAAGCAGGGAGACAAGCTAGAAGCTGTAACAGTAATCTAGAGGAGGGTTTCCCTAGGCACCCTCTTTCCCAATTGCAAATGTCCTCCCTCTCCTTACAGCTCTGACCCCCACTCCTGATCTGTCCCTGTCCACACAAGACCTCTCTGCCTATTCAGAGAAAGAGCCTTTAGGCTTTTCTTTGTGCTGAGCTGTCCCCTCTCCTATGCCTGATCGGCCACTCTGTATCCTGTACCGCAGTGGCCTCCTCAGAGAACTTGCTCTCATGCTCAGGGCCTCCCCCTCATTCTTCAACACCCCTCTTCTTCTTACAGCTTCCCTCCCACCAGCACGGCCCCTGGCACAATGGTGGTGTGAATTAGGCAAGGCATGGAGAAAAATGGGCAGATTCAAGGCATATGGAGAAGGAAGAATTACATGGACTTTGTGTTTAATGTGAAATGACCTCAGAGAAATTTTATACATATCACTATTAATTTGTACATATGAACAAACATGTTTCTGGCTTCAGAGACTGGGGAAGTTTGAGTTACTATTTACTAAGCCAGAAGAAGTCACAGAAAACCAGGAGAGAGTAAATGGGTTTGTGATAGGCCAGATGAGTACCTGATGTGTTATGCCTTGACCATGTGAATTGTAGGACTCCACTGCATGTCTCAGCAGAAATATCTAGTGGACCGTTGTTTACATGGTCCTGGGTTTCAGCAGAGAGAGCTGGGCTATGATTCTGGAAGTTACCAGCCCGTACATTGGAAACGAGTCTGTGGGAGATGATTAAATTACTCAGGGAAACTATTTAACATAAGAAGAGAAGCAGGCTGAGGGTGGAGCCTCAATACCTGCCTTTAAGGGACAGGCAGAGCAGCTAGGTGAGAGGCCAAGAAAGGGCACTGAACATTGAGGGAGGAAAGTCAGAAGAGTGTAGTGTCATAGAAGGGGCAAAAGGGGAGAATTGGGGAAAAGAAGGACAGATGAAAAAGTATTATATGGACTCAAAAGATCAAGTGTAAGATTAAGAAGCATTTACTAGATCAATAAAAAGAGATCATTAGTGGCTTAGCAAAGGCAGTTTTAATTTGGGAATGGGGTGAGATGCAAGGAATTGAGAAAAACATGAGTAGAGAGTAAGTAGAAGTAACTAGTATAGGAAAGGTCAAGAAATTTTATTTTAACGTGGTGAGACTTGACAGGGTCAGAGACAGAAGGCTTGCCAGGAAGTTGTGAGTGCCCGGTGGACATGGAAGCCATAAATTGGAACGGGAATAGATCAGAGCAGTTGGGTGATTTTCTCCATCTGACCTCAGAAGTGCTGATGTAGAAGCTTAGAAAGCAGGCAGTGAAATTTATTCAAGAGCGAAATGTGCCAGGCAGTGTGATGAATGGCAAGAGGCTCCTGGCCAGAGAGGCAGAATCGAGGGACACAGAGATGAGGAACTTCACTTCTTCAAATGAAGACTGAGGATTGAAGAACATGGAGAATTGAGGACTGAGGATTGAGAGACATGGAGAAAGCTTCGCATCTGCAGATAAAACATCCACACAGGAATTTTGGTTTGCAAAGACAGGTGCTTGCCAAGGTTTGCTATGAAATTTGTAAAAATGTACTACAAACTGTAAAAATTTGCCATGTTTGAAACACTACGTGATTGTAGAAAAGTGGTAGAATATTCCATGAAAATGAAAATTGCCATAACATCAATGGGAATTTATTCTACATAAACATATTTAACAGGCTACAGATGCAGCACATTCTCAGTGAAGAGGCACATATTACAAGAAACAGGAAATAGATGCTAAAAATTGCTATCAGGTAACTATTGAAAGTCTACAAATAGATTATAATCATTCACATGATTTGTAAAGTCTTTTATCATTTATAAACTTAAGTTATGAGCATAAATATTTACTAAGATCTATGGAGTTGGACAAAAACAGGGTTGTATATGATACATGAAAAATAAGTAAACATATTCACAATATTAAAATATTTGCTATTAATAGCAATCCACCTCTGAAACAGTATCAAAATGTCAAAATTATGCATATTCCAGATTAGAGGCAAGTGGTTTTGGAAATAACACACATGAGATAAGGATAAATTATTGGATCCTCTAAAGGCTATATGAATACTGTTATTATTAAATTTCTTGGTACAAGAACAATATAAGAGTCTTAATTGGCATGTGTAATTATTCGTATTAAAATGCATTTTAAGTGGTAATCAGAAAAATACTAGAGACTAAATTGCTTAAATCTCAGTATCACCAGGACAGTCACTCGGATGGTAGGTGGGCTGCTTTTTACTGTTTCACGTACAAGTGAAACATTGCCTATTGCAGAAAAATTCTTTTTCATATATTTAGAATGTCTCCAGGACAAAAAAAAAAGTGAGCATATACCCTGGCAATCATTCAACCTATAAAGGTAAATCTGGCTGAATGATATTTTAATTCAGATTGCTATTTAATACCATAAACATTGGAGCTCCATGTTTAAAAATGAATACTGTTCATATCAGGCAATTTTGTTTCATAAATACCTCAGTAGTTCCACTGCTGAACTCCATTAAGGTCAATGAGAGACCCACAAATATAGCTATGTGCCCAGAAATTATCTTTAAACAGTTTGGAAAAGTGAACCAGAAAGTAGATATGAGCAGGTATCAGTGATTGGTGTCTTATTGTGTGAGTAATGCTGCAAAAATGTTCACTTGACCTCAAGATTCCTGTGCTGCAGTGATGTGTATTCTGTTTCACATGGTCCACAGTCTACATCATAGTAGTAAATTTTCTGAGATAAGAAAAGGGGGTACTGTTTTTCGGTGTGCACAGATAAATTGACAGCAGGAGAGAGGAAGATCCTATCTACCTTGACATACAGCCAAGAATGTATGTGGGTAGAAGGTAGTCTATTTCCATTGTAGAAGCAGACATGGGTGAGAAATATGAAGATGATGGAACCTGGAAAGTGGAGGAGAAATGAAATCTAATTTGGTCCATTTTACAGTTTTGACTAGATCTAGTTCCTATCCCTTTGTGCATTAGGGGGGGGAAGTATACAATCTTGCGTGCCAAACATGACTTAATATTTATGTAGGCTTTAGAGTTTACAAAGGATTTTTATATACAATATCGCTACTGGGCTTCATGGAAGCTAAATTACAGATAAGGACCTGAAGCTCAGACTAAGTGGCTTCCCCAGGACTTACAGGGCAGGACAGGCATTTGAACTCTGATTTTCTGATCTTAGTATTTATGTCTTTGCACTACATGGCAATGTCCTCTAAAATTAATGCCTAGCAGAGTAGTCCAAGTACAGAAAAAATTATGTTAACTTCATTGAATTCTCCCTCTCCACTCCCATTTCCCCTTTCATCTCTGTATTTAAGGATTTTGTTCCTGACGTTAACCATCTTATTTAGCATAACACATTTTCAAGTGCTTACCTTAAATTTAAAGAGAGAGAAAGAGACAGGTGGAGGAGAGGCACTCTTCAGTGAAACACTTAGAAATTCGGAAGAACACTTTTTCAATTACACAAAGGCTTTTCATTTTTATTTTAAATAAAAGTTTTCTAGGGTGTAAAACCCATGTTTTATTCTTAGTCTTGCCATGAGTCATTCTTTGCCCTTGGACACCTCACTTAACACATTGGAACCTGGTAAGATTTTCCTTTTCTCAAAACTGGATTGTGCTTGGAAAGAGAAAACTTCAGTTTTTCTTAAAGTACTTCCTGTTTTTAAGGAAGCACTTAAAGTTTCCTTGTTTTCTTAAAGTACTTGAGATCCTGGGTGTCCTGCTGTGATTTGTTTAAGCGTAATTTGTAACTGAAATGAAATGAAAAGGTTTCTAGATTTAGTGTGAAGATCTCTTCAAATGGCATCTCTAAAGTTGAAACATGGAAGGCCTGTCATATTCTTTTCTATCGCCTTGCTTTGGGCCAGCCTACAACAAGGTGACATGCAAACCATTGTCGTTGTCCCCGTGAGGCTGTTTACTGGCTTACTATGCCGCAAAGAGAACTTGACTACCAACGTTGTAACCTAATCGCTGCTTCATGAGTGGGAATGAGACTAATTATTGGTTTGCCATTGTTAAGGTTAATTAGTAAGTTAGAACCCTCTATGACTATTTTCCTACTCACCTTTCATGTCCTTTATGACTAGCCCTCTAGATTTTCCCTCAGATCTTTAGGGATGTGTGCATTTAGAAAATTAGGTACTCACTGCTGTGAAAACTAAGATCACAAAAGTTGACTATAAAATTTGACTTCCCAAAAGCTACTTTTTAATTCCATGTGAACTTTGCAACACAGGCATTATTGATTTTATTCATTCCTGATTTTAATTGGTGTTTTGGTTTTGATACAAATTTTTTGTACACTTGAGTATCCAATGAAAACTTTTGTTGGGAGAGAAAAATGATTCATTACTACATGAGGCAGATTAGATCTCAAATGGTTGTAAGTTAAAGTAAACTTAAAGGTGAAAATTTTAGTTTATTTCTGTGTAAGTCAATGTTTCAGGTGTTTTTTTATTTGTTTTTAAGTGACATCTACAGGCTAGGCACACTTTGATATAAGTATTCTGGAAACTCAATCCCTGCTTTTGAGAGAGTTATCATCTAGCAAAGGAAATATTACATTTACATTAAATATCAGTGGGAGTTGAAAGCAATATTCATATAAGAGCTGTCACCAAACAATGAATGATTAACTGTCAAGTGAGTGATACAGGTAATAAAACATCACTCAGTGAACTGGGAAGCAAAGATGGCCTAGGAAGAAGAAATGGGACAAACTAGATCTTGAAGAATTATAGGAGTATTGGTTAGGAAGCCAGAAATAGGGAAAGCCAAGTACGTATGTGGATAACCTGAACAGAGGTAGGGAAGTGGCAAGGAAAAGACCAGTTCAAGGAGAAACTGCTTCATAGGAAGAAGGTCGATCAAGTACCGTAGATCAGAGAAACAGAGGAGAGGTCGGAGATAAAGACCTAAGAAAGCTTCACATAGAAGGAATTGAATTATGTACATATCAATTACCATGAAGAGATCATTTTAAAGGCATACAGAGTAAAATAGAAGAGATTCATGGAGGGCGATTCAGTTGAGTAACATTGTAATAAAGACTCAAGGAAAGATATGTCTGTAACAGAGGCAAGTGATTTATATAAATACCAGATTTACTCCCTTAAAATCATTTACTTTTGTCATTGTGGTAGGCAGCTTATAAAATGGCCCTCGATGATTTCTGACTCCTAATCCTGGGCAACCCTCTCCCCTCGAGGGTGAGGACCTTGGCCAACAGCCAGCGAAGATCTCAGTGAGTGAGTCAGTCGGCTTGGAAGTTTATCCTCCAGGCCAGCTTTGCAATGACTGAAGCTACAGTCAACACCTTGATTTGTGAAAGATTCTGAGACACCTAAGCCATGCTGGGATTCTTCACCCATAAAAACTATGAGCTAATAAATATTTGTTATTTTAAACCACCCAGTTTTTGGTTAAGTTGTTATACAGTAATAGATGACTAATAAAACATTGTGGAATTACATATTCTTTTTATCTCTATGGGTACAGTTGACTGAACACTATGAAGGACTCTACTATACTATGACAAAATTCAAGGTAAACTACACATTTTAATGTATTACTTGAATCACTAGAATCACAGAAAATAAGAGATACTTCCAAGGATGAAATAAACTGAAACCTGTCAGTGGAAGTCTTATCCTAAGATAAATATCGGCTTGTTTCTGGGAATAGGAGACCAAAACTGGGTTTCACTGCAAAATAGGAGATAGGAAGAGACCCTTAAGTGGGGCTAAAGAGGTTCCATCAATAGTGACCCTGAAAATTATACTTAACTCGGCGTGTAGGATAATCCACCCCCAAAATTAGATTTAAAAATAAGAATTCACAATTAAAATAATACCAATAACAAAAGGCACTAAGCAACTACGAATGGAAATAACATCAAGACACAGTTCTCCAAGGGCATTAGCGATAGGAGTTAGCAGATAAAGTGTACAAGTTAAATGTCAATGGAATTTGTAAAGAAATAAAAAATGGAAATGAATGAGCAAACAAAAAATAAGTGGTCCTTAGAAACAATTATTCTTGAAAAAGAAGGAAAAAGAACTTTTAAGTATGTAATCATTGAAATTAAAAAGTAAAAAATTCTTTTTCAACACGGCAGAGGTTATACAGTGAAACATAAAGAGCTCTTTTTCTCCCTTTCTTCACCTAATCCCTAGCTTTAGATTGTATCTGTTGATCCCTACCATTAAAGGTGAAGAATTCAGTTCACTTGGTCTACTCTTTCTCCTCTCCCTTTGCCCCATCCCCATATTTCTGCTAGTCATGATTTTCTTTTTAAGTCTCTTGATTAAATTTAAAGATTCATTTGCCATATGAAGCCTTTATCATCTGTCGTTGCTAGACAGCATTGCTTGTATTTTCACAATGTAAATGGTAGGATTTAGTGCCCTTAAATATTCTTTCATCTTTTCTTGTCCCCTCCAATTCTCAAATTGCCTATTACCACATTTTTATATTTTTGCTGTCAAAGGTATTGTTATTTACTCTGTTTTATTACAATGTATGTTTTCCTCACTATGCTTATAGGTGGCATCTAAAAATAGAAACAATGGTCAACATTTATAAAATCAAAATTATATAAATGTTCACCACACACAAAAAAACTATGAATTGAAACCTTTTAAAAGAAGATGCTGTATTCCTACTTCACAAAATCTGTGCTGCTCAAAGAAAAACATAGTAACAAATGAGTGGAGGTGAGGAGAGAGACAGTGGGAAGGCACATATAATACATTATAATTCCTATATTTCATTCATTTGAAGATGAAATTTTTGCTTTTAACATTTCTTTGAACACCTCTAAGCTTGGGACGCATGGTATAACCACTGGCCAGGGGGCGGTAGTGATCTAAAAGTATGGCCTGCTCATGTGAACACTTGGCCGAAGCTTCTCAGCTTGAACATTTCAGTTGAAGGACTCACATATTGGAACTACATACTTTGAGTTTAATTGCCATTTAAAGTATAATCAGGAAGAATATACTGTGATTCAGCAATAATACAAAGAGTTGCTGTATACTTAAAAAGATAGGACAGAGCAGTAGATATTTGCTAAAATGCATATGTAAATAAATCTAGAAGAGTTAATGCAATGAGTATAAAATAAAAATTCTAAATAATAAGGAAACATTTGCCATAGTTTCATAGGAAGTTTTTTTTCTTAGTGGTTTTAAGATAGTACAACTTTTTAAAAAGTACATCTTTTATTGTAGTACATCTGACAATAGTCTAAGTGATAACTTTTTAAAGTCAAATATGATTTTAAAAAGTGTATATTATAATATAGCATTACCTTTTCAGTAGGATCTTTCAGCCTCCTTATTTTAGTATTTGTTATAAGGAATCCCTTTCTTCTTAATTTTCATATAACACCTTCTAAGCCTGATCTAATTTGTTTGCAGGCCTCAATGATGAAAGAGGCAAATATTCTACCCTTTCAGTCCCCATATATATTACCCCTTTCTAGAGTAACAGAAATTTTGATTGGACACATTTCCAATTTCTCTTACAACTATGACAATATGATTGGTTCTGGCCATGTGATGCGAACAGAGGTGGTATAGAATAAAAGGAACTTTTATATAGTATACAGAATAAAAGGAACTTCCTCCACCTCTCTCCCCTTGCCTTTGTGCTTTCCCTCTTTCCTGAGGCTGAGTGTGGCCGTGGTGGGGGCCATCTTTAACAATGAACCAAAGGACAACAAACAGGGATTGCAAAAATAAGATGAAAAGGAAGTGCTAACATCACTGAGTCACCCTACTGCTGTTGGATCATCTACACTTACTGATATATGAGAAAAAAGTGAATTTTTATTTTGTTTAAGTCAACACATTTTAAGAGGCAATAGGCTCGTCATGTTAGCATAAGGGAGGTTCTCAAAAGTTTGAAGGATTAACCTTGGAGAACAGGATGAGCTACTGAAGTCTGACTTCACCTTTTAAATAATTTTTCCTAGAGCGAGATATTGAGGATTAATAAAAAAATTAAATTAGCTGGCAAATATTATTGAACTCTCATTTTGGATATGAGGAAAAAATTGTATAAGGACAATTATTCCACATGTGAGCGTTGAGACCCAAGAATTATAAGGAATGAGGGCACCTGTGTTACTTACGGTAAATGCTAGGTGCTGTAATAGGTATAGACTAGACTCTCGGAAACGTAATGTGTTTAATTTCTTGCTCATATTAAAATATAATGTGTGCAGCTGGGTAAGGACTCATCCCTTATTTTGTCCTCACAGTGTTGTGTGTTCATCAGGGAAAGAGGAAAAGGAGTGAGGACCATACATGGGAAGTTCAAATGGAAACGGCAGTCATCACTTCTGCTCATATTACCATTATCACCGTGATGTCAATGTGATCAGAGTCCACCCAGATAGAAATGTTAAAAAGAAAGCCATAGGCCCCCAAATGTGGCATTCATGCTAGACCAGATCACCAAACCAGCCTGATTACAATTTCAACCTCCCCGAAAAATGTAGTAGTAACCGTCACTCAGGAATGTTCTGGTCAGCAACAATGAGGTCATCTGTCACATGGGTCCTCTCCGCCCTTCCCCCAAAAGAAGAAGAGGTCATCTGCATGATAAGATCCCCTGTTCCCCCTAAGGGAGGGGGGCCTGGCCTGAAACAATCCATTCTTTTCTTTTGCTCATAACTTCTGGCCTCATCTTCCTTCCTATAAAAACCTTCCGTTTCATAGAACTCCTCAAAGCATTCATCTTCTACTTGCTAGAAGGGTTGTTACCTGTTTCGTGAATTGCTTAATAAAGTCAATCAGATCTTCAGATTACTCAGTTGAACTTCGTTTTTTAATAGAAAGAAATTACCTTAAGGATCCAAAATAAACAATTTGTTTCAAGAAATTTAATACAGGAAATTACGCAGGTAATGAGAGCTGAGAATTCAAATAAGGGACAATAGGCACCTCAGGGATTATAGCCATAGCAGGAAGCTGTTATCTCCTGTAGCTGGAGTAGGCAGTATTACCAGAATCCAGGTCCTGTTACATACAGGAAGCTGACATCTTGGTGGGGCCATCTGGTGGGAGCTGGAGCTCTGCAGGGGCTGTGGCCCTGGTGTAATGTCACCCTGGCTTTTCCCTTCCTACCATCCTGTAATATTCCTCCAGTATGTCTCACTTGCCAAATCCAACTTGAGGCAGAGCTGCGAGCCTGGGAAAGACAGACTGCAGGGGTCAGTGTCCTGCAATGCAGAGCTGATCTGGGAAAGCGGAAGGCTCTGCGAGCAAGCAGGTCACAGATGGACACCTTGACCATCCTACTGCAGGGGTGCTAGAGAACATAGTCTGTGCACCCAGAGGAGAATTCTGAAGCTGAGACAGGAAAACCCAGATTAAAGGGAGAGGTTGAGGACTTCTAAAGTTGACAAATCCTTTTTAACAGGTACCAAATTGCCATTGATAGTTTCTATAAGCCAGTATCAGTACACGATTTAAAATCGCAGTTTTATTTCTCCTGCATTTTGAATAAATTTGACAGATTTTTAGT
The DNA here is from genome assembly GCA_032199065.1 of Smutsia gigantea. Taxonomy (NCBI): domain Eukaryota; kingdom Metazoa; phylum Chordata; class Mammalia; order Pholidota; family Manidae; genus Smutsia; species Smutsia gigantea. Next base: position 607,052 of record JAVSCE010008520.1, on the reverse strand, counting down.
GCATTTTTTTAATACGCTTAGTAATTTTGCAGAAAAAACTGGCCTATCAAAAACAGAAATGGTTTCCATTTGAGTTTAATTTGATTTCTCTAATTTTAGCACATTTCAGTATCTTTTATTTTTGGATTCTATAGCTAAAATCACATTAGTTGTTTGCTTTCACTTAATAAAAAAGTTTCTGTTAATATTTATTAGAGCACCTAACAAGGGGAATTCATTCCTTTAACCTCTTGCCTGGATGTTAATTGCAGCAATTCTTTATAAAGTATGTAAATGGCAGATTATACTCTTCCTTCCTCTAAATATTGCTTTCTCTGACTCTATATCACACTCATTTGACTTTTCCACTTTATCTAAGTTGTATTAACATTGTGTTCTTAATATATATTAACATTGTGAATTTGGGGTGGACATATTTGAAGGTCTACATTCAAGGAAGAAATAGTGTTTAAGAAGTAATTATTAAAAGAATAGAATTCTTTGATATAATAAAGAAGGGTATTAGCTTTAATTTGACTTCAAATATTTGAAAGAATCTCAGAATTATGTGTCATTTTAGGAAACCTGAATGCTTTTTTTTTCCAGTTTGCTAGAGGTGGGCAAATAAACAACTTTGAAAAATAATAATGCATCACTGTTCATGTCCAGCCTATTTCACCAAATGTACTCAAAAAGTCTAGCAAATAGTAATTCATTTTAACTCACATGGTCTCTGTCCTTTGAAGCTGGAAGTTGCCATGATGCTTTTAGTACCTTGATTTAAATCATAAATATTAGCTTCTGATTTTATAGCTAGAGAATCTGGATCAAGCAAGGTCACACTAATGAAAATTCAGAATGAGGGTGGCAAGTTGTTGACCTCACCATGATATTGGTGGCTATCTCAGATGCTGTGGAGAGAGAGATGGTGAGTACATATCTGGCTTAGAGAGATAAAGGTGATTAGTACTGATGTCTTCCAAAAGCATGGGAAGGACAGAGATTTCCCATTCCTGAGTCTGTACTTAAGATATCTGCATTTCTGTTCTAAGTGGCAAATAAGATGGAGCTGGAACAGACTTTTAGTGTGTAGTACTATATAGATATTTTTCAAATTAGTCACGAAGTATTTATCGAATGTGAAGACAACAGAGTGCTTTTTACTTTTCCTGCTGGGTGTAATGGCTTTTCCTTCTTTCCTCACTGTTCCACAAATGAGTCTTCTAAAGATTAACTGTAGGTGAGAAAGGATAGTTCTCCAGCTGTGAGGGAGTGCACTTCAGTCCTAAGCATGCAAGTGTCCCTGTGCCTGTTGATGGGGACAATACAGAATGAACCAGACTGCTACTTTGTGTCGTCTCTTATTTTGTTTCTTGAGTAATGAGACAGAGAAATAAGGATATTGATACTCAAATCAGAATTTTGTTTGCATGGTTTGCAAAAAGTTTTTAAAAATATATGATGAAAAAGGTAATGGACATAATGGAAAATTTTATTGTGCTGGAGTTGTGAATTGAAAGCAGTTGGGGTTTAAGCAAACAGCAATCAAAGACAGTTTTAGAATATTCTAATTGAAATCTATTCATTCATTGGTAAAGTTACTTTGTCTTTCTTCTACAATAATTATGATTTCCCACTAATAATAATACTGTGCCTGGAGAAATAATTTCTTTTTATTTATTTATCTTTTTCCAATTGTGATATAATTATTATATGATCAAATGCACATATCTTAATTCTTTGGCTCAAATACTTTCATAAATGGAGTTGGTGGGGGGGACCTGATGAAGGGGGTAGTTTAATCACCATAATATTGCACATGTAATTGTAGATTAATGATACCAAAATAAACTATTAAAAAAAATACTTTCACAATTGGGTTGACCGCTGTAATGACCAATCAAAACAAGGTATAGAACTTTTCCATCACTCATAGAAAGTTTTCACATACCTTTTCCCAAACAATTTGATCTCCCATCCTCTTTTCTCTGCCAAATCGCTTTCTGATTTCATTACCTATAGTTTAGTTTTTAAACTGGCCTTTCTTAAAAATGCAAATATTCAGTGTGCATTCTTTTATGTCTGGTTTCTTTTGCCAAATGTGATAATTTGAAGATTAAGCCATGTTTTTACGTGTATCCATAGTGTATAGTTTTTATTGCTGAGCAATATTCCATTGTCTGAATAGATCAGTGTTTGTTCATTCATTCTCCTGTGGTTTGTTACCAGTTTTGGGCTATATGAACAAGGTGTCTAGTATAATTCTTATAGAAATGTTTGGGTGGTCATTTTTTTTATTTCTTTTAGTAGTGAAATTCTGGATCATAGGGTATATATACATTATCAGAAGTTCAAAACAGTTCCCCAACTGGTGGTTTTATTTTACACACCCATTTTATAATAGCCATTATCTCTTCTAATTTGCCCCATTCTTTCTTTCATGTATTTTGTGGGAATCCTATTACATATATATTATACTGTTTTATATTATTCCTCACATGTCAGATATTCTGTTCTTTTTAATTTCTATTTTTACCTTTTATTTTCTCTTTGTGTATGTTAAGAAACTTTTCATTGCTCTGCCTTCAAGTTCACTGATACTGCCCACTGATTTGTCCAGGCTAAGTGCATCTTTTATCGTCCTTTTAACATGTAACATTTATATTTAGATCTTTTTTATAATTATTAAGTCTATGCCAAAACATTACAATTCTTCATGCACATTATCCATCATTTTCACTTTTTTAAAATCATGGCTATTTTAAATTCTCCATTTGATAATTCTAACATTTGGGCTATCTCTGGTCTACTTCTACTGACTATTTCATTTCTTCTCCATTGTTCATATATTTCACTTGTTTGTCTGTCTTGTAATCTTTTTTACTGTTTGCCAGACATTTGTATAAAAGAGAAACTGACCTAAATAATATTTGCTTCTAGAAAAGGGCACCATTTTCAATCAGGCCACTAGAGCAAAAACTGAGTCATTATGACCTAGTTGAGCCAGGTTTGTACTTTATTTCAACATTAGTTTAAGTTTGTTACCATTGTGTTCAAAAGTTTTGAGGATGGAATCAGAAAATCCCTTTCTGTTGGGCTTGAGCTCAGAGCACCGGCAAGATTCCAGAGATATGTCTATGCTTCAAAGCTAAGTCACCAACTTGTAGACTGTGGAATATCTCTCCCTAGTTTACAACCTGGTTGCCCGCTTGTTATGTCCCTGGAAAGTTTCTTTTCTTTCCAGGCCTGCCCCATGATTTCTGAACCTGTGGGAAATCTGTTTAGATCTGTTACTTTCTCCCAGCCTTTGGAGGGCTATGGCCCTATACTCCGTGGAGATGCAGAGGCCTTGAAGAAGTTTCTCTTCTGCTTTGGTTATTGAAAGCTAAATTGTAAGTGTGTGCATGTGTGTGTGCATGCACGCACACATGTGGCTCAGCTCTTTGACCTCTCCAGCTTTCCTTAGATGATACATTTCTGTTTCCTTCCTCTAATACGCCTTCTCTTGGGAAGCTTGCTTGGTGGAACCCCACACTTCTCAATGGGGCTGTATTCTCTGGGTCTCATTCTTTGCCACCACTCCACCCTGCGTTGGGACTACTATTACTCCCTGCACTTGGTGAATGCTCACCAGCAGGAGCTGGCAGGTCCTGAGGATTTGGTCTGTGGGTGGAGTTCCTCCAAATTCTAGTCTTCCATGCCTACATGTAACTGTAAACAATTCTCCAGCTCTGTATCTAATTTCTGCTTCTGCTCCAACCCCACATCTCACTCACATGGTATTTTCCTCCTCAGCCGCCGTGGGTGTCTCTTCTTCTGTGAAGGACTTGGCACGTTCTGGAAATTAGTTTAAGTCTCATTGTGTCTACAACTCTTCACTGAATTTGAAAAACTATGATTTTTGTAGTTTATCTGGCTTTTTGCTGTTTTTATTGCTAGGGTGGGAGTGACAGTCTTTTGTAACTTTCTTCCCTGATTAGACAAAAACTCCATTTACTATATTATTATTTTACTTTTAATTTGAAATGCCCTCATGATACGTGGGATCTCTGGTATAAGTGCACATAGCAGAGAGTCAAACACCTCTGTATTCTCTAGAAAATGCTTTTAGGAAATTAGGTATTTTGTTCTCATCTCAATTTAACAAAGTGGATTTTGTAGTACTTAAAACATGAAGGAATTCTGGAGCTGGGCATCTCAGTGACTCATGATCTCCTTCTGGTTTCTTAAAATTCAAACTTGGTAACATTTAGCAGAAATATTTTGGTGCTCTGAACTGTTGGTGGTGTAGATAAGACCCTAACTGTCAGTGACTCATTTCACAAAAATGTTTTTCCCCTGAATCACATTTACTACTTTAACTTCCAAGAAATATTTTTTATAATTAAGGAAGACCTATAATTTCATATATTGCTCTTACTTTACAAGTTAAGACATCCTCCATATTCATGGCTACATCTTTTCCAGATATTGCATCAGGTAATTATGCTATTAATTTTCTTATTTCCAAACTTCATATATTTATTTTAGTCCTTCCTTATAAATCAGTGTCTTTATCTGTTAAATTATTTTCATGTTACTTACAATTCAGGCTGATTATATAAGATTTCTGGTGCACTTATCCAAACATAGCCATGTATGTGTATATATAAATATTACGTGAAAGTTTAAATGAAAATATATCCATATATATGTATACATACTGTATACATGTGTATTAATATACATACACACATTTTAACAGAACTTTCGTATCGGCACAAAGCTTTCCATATTACATTAATACAAATCTAGACTCTGAAATAGAATATACAGTTTTTGGAATTTATTTCTCCCATTCAATATCCATATATTCTTATATATAATGATAGCCCCTTTTTCTTTCTGTTGTGGGAATTGTCATACTTATAACTTCAATAGATCATCACAGCGATTTGATCAGGTACCTTGCCTTGATTGAATTCTCCTGGACAAGGATTAAGGAGCAGTTTGACACACATTTGTTTTTTCTTTGGTGAATATAAATCTCCCATTCTTGGAATGGAGAATGGGTATCTTTTTAAATTTATTTTTTGGCATTTGTTTGCAAAAATCTTCAGAGAAATTCCCATTCCTAAAATCTCTTTTATTAGTTTTGTATTGATGAGTTTTCTTGGTATAATGGAAAATAAAATTTCATAGAAGCTGTGATGAACAGCTTTCTTTCCTTTTTTATATTGTAAGTTTGCTTTAGTCTGATTGTCCAGTGTTGGATGGGACCCAGTAGACACTCTACTATACAGCTGATTTACTCTTCTGGGTTAGCTAAGTACAGATGAGATTTGAAATATTGTATACCATTGCCAAACACATTGGAAAAGGTAAATCATATATGGAAACTCTGTTTAGATTAAACTTGAAACAATATGGAGGGACTTTTCCAAGTTTTTGGAATTGGCCGCTTCTTCAACAGATGTCCTCTGAAATTGAAAATAACCTGTAACCCTAAACTCTTGACCTGGACAAAAAGGTCCTATTTCCTGGGCTGGCAAGTCAGGTATTTTTGCATAGCACAAACATACACAAAAACAGAAAACATAGATAAAAAATGAAATAAAAAAAAGAATATCTCTCTCACTTGAGATCTCCAGCTCAGTGTCGGTACAACATGGTCTATATCCCTAACATCTGTTTTTGTAGGCAGCTCTATTCAGGCTCCAGGGAAAGACTTCTCCATGCCTTTAGTCTTATGCCCTAGAAATCATAGGAGAGAGCCTCCAAATGAGATTAAGGTTTGAGGATTATGCCTTCATGAACATCAGAAGTTGACACTGCTTTATTTTACAGGAAGGATTTGAGAGGCAGAAGTGCTTTATTGGCAGAAAAGACACATTAATTAACTTGTCAAATGCTTTCTTCCAGTCAGCATGCCTGAAACAGATTTTGTCGTATAAAAGGTATTATTTCTCAGTAGTGATGAGAGTCCTTTATTTTGCTTATTTTCCTGTCCTAATTCATGGTTCTGGGGTACTAATGAAATAGTGTGAAATTTGTAACAGTATAGTATATCATGACAGAGGAATTTTTGCAATAAGAAACCATTGGCATTTACTCTGAAATGTGCATATACGTAGATCTAGAGATAATTTAGGTGAAGTGTGATGCCAATTTTTACACGGGCAACAAAATGAACATTGAATGCAAGAAATGAGAATAGTTGTGATTTTACCAAAAAGTAATGACTTAATTAAATTTTCAAAAAAACACTACTTCAAGTAATAGATTTAAATTTTACTTTCATTGATTTATATATACTTCACAATTTCAAAACAATATTTTGTAATAAAATAATTTTTTTGAAGACATGAAAATTTTATTTTAAAAATTTGACAGCATTTGATAATATATACTCAAATATTGTATACTTTTGAAAATAATGACATTACTTTAAATCATTCCCATCAATAGAAAATAAATTATGTTGTCCTGATCAGAATAATAAAAATCCACATATCTATTGAAGTAAAATCAAGAAAAGTAAAATTTACATAATAATTATTTAATTCATGAATTATATATATATATATCATATGTATGCATGTATTTTATTACAAATATGTGAGGAAAATGGAAGCTTTTGACCAGAATTCTTGCCTGGGCTTGATAGTGCCCATTGAACATGCATACATACATTTAAGAGCCTGTTTGTACATCAGTGTGATGTTTACCTGCAGCAGAGCTGCAGAACATGGGATTGCCAGTCAGGGATAAGGGATGGAGAGGAAACAGCCATTCTCTCCTCCCCTCCATTCCTGGTATGCAATTGGTCGGGTGCCTGTCAGTCACCAGGGACCTGCCCATGGAGTTTCTCCTGGGACAAAGGGTGAGGGGACCAAAGAGGGGGAGATTGGTAGCAGAGCCCACACTCCAGGGGGTGGAGTGTGGAGAGGGGGAGGGAAAGTGGAATGGGGAAAGGGAGAGGAAGGGCGATAATTGATCAGGTTGATATGTAGTTTTAAAATTATTATTTAGTGGTTTCATATTTAGTATAAAATTTTAAATAGTTATAGTGTATGAGTCTCATTTGGCCTCTG